>JAWMRA010000161.1:696931-879174 GCA_035584735.1 Pseudotriccus pelzelni | reverse complement strand
GCGTTTTTTTTTTTTTTTTTTTTTTTTTTTTTTTTTTTAGTGTGGAGTGGAACGGTGACAGCTTAAACAAGAATTAGTAGCAAATAATAGCAGCTAGTTCTTTCAATATTGAAATTGCCAACTAATGTGCACGTTCTCACAGTGCTTCTCTACCTTTCTGTGTACCATGATTGTGTTGTTTTCACAATGGTTGGAAGCTCCAGTTAATTCTTTGGTGGAATCTACAGGGCAGGTATACACTGTGGCACTGTGAAAACCACTCCTGAAGAGCTATATTTAACTTTACATCTTCCCTTTATGTTCACTTTCATCTTTAACACTCTGATGAATTCAAGATAACAACTTATACTGTGTTTACTACGTTGCATTATGCAACATAACTTGTACGTGTGTGCACAGTTATATTTGTATTTCTAAACATCAAACTGTGCTTGTCCTTTTCTGAGAGCTGGGAGTCAGAGGGAGAAACTTTTAATTTGTATCATACAAGCGAAATGAAGTGGCCAACACCTTTCTACCTGTCTTTGGCTCCTATATCCAGGGGCCAAGAATGCATGTACAAGCTGGGATCACCCGAGAGGGATGGAAAGAGAAATGACAATAATGTTGAACTCATACTCTGCAACCTGCACCTAGGAGGGGAATCAGCATCACATTTTGTTTCAGTCCCCCATTTAATCCATTGGTAACTATCAGTTCATCACCAGTACTTTTCAATTTAAATTTGTTGCTGCACAGTGTCAGCCTTTTAAAAAACTTCATAGATTCCTTCAGTGAGCTGTTTCAGATGATTTTAAGTGGAAAAAGAAAATCAGAATATAATGGCACTGCATTTCCTAATTAAAAATTTCAGCAGAACATACTGCAAGTTTTCAGGAGCATGCACATACATAAATCAAACTAAGAGATTTGTTTGGTCCTGTGGCAGTGGACTTGAAATGCCTCTTTTTGTTTATTCTTTTCCCAAATTACCAGTCAACTACAGTCTCCCTCCCTTTCCCTTTCTTACATTCTTCTCATTTTCTCCTACTTGTTTCTTTTATAAGTATGGCTGCTTCTTTTATAGTAATATAGCATAATAGTACAGTAATTTAAAAGTAGTACACTTTCCACATTAAAAATACCTCCATTTGCCATGAAAGTGCACATTTAGGAAAACTTCATGTCGAATATGTGAAAACCCTCAGGCTATAAGGTTTGGAGAGGCAAAAGTCTTTGCTTCTATGCAGCCAGTTTGGTTTATATGGATGCTGCTATTGGTGACCTGTAATTCCGGTTGCTTAATGGTTTTACTTTACTGGAATGTTTTTGTACTTTGTTGTCTGGTAGACTGTTACAATAATTAAAAAAAAAAAAAATCAGAAACGTAGAAGTAATGCACGATGGGAGGCAGAGTATATTGGCTATGTAACAATATCCTGACTTGAGAGAAACTGTGTCCTTGGAGAACAAATATTAGAAGTTGTAATTTCAAAATGGCAATCTGCACATCTGTAGACTGCAATCTACTTTCCTGAGGGAAGTCAGTACACAGGTTTGTTTCAGGAAAGAGACTGGGAATTGATTCAAATAGTCATATTTTTGATTCTTGCTTTGTCTGTGTTCCAAGGGAAATGATTGTCTCTAGTGTTTTTCCTCCTGTTTCTTTTTCACATTGTCAATGATATACAGAGAAATGTAACATTCATTCTAAGTCAGCTGACCAGATACGCTGATAGTGTAATAATTACATTATAGAATTGCCTTCTTAACTCCCAAATCAGCTTTGCCTAGACCGCTGCTAAATCAAGAGGTACTTTCAGATGTCTCTCAGTCACTTCTTGCCAATATGTAGCTGTTCTGGGATGAAAATATCAGTGTTCCATTATAACCCCTTGAGCTACTGTGTGTATCTAAGTAAACACTTATGAGAGATCCGTAAAACAATATCAGAAGACAGTTACTGCTGTAATAAGGAAACAAGGCTGTTGGAGTGTAATCAAGTTAAAATTATATGCACATAAATAAACGGTATAATTACTTTATTAAAAGCGTAAATCATTTTTTGATTCTTAGAATGACTTCTTTTAGCAAGTCATGAAATATTTAACACGCGAGATAACAGACTTCCTTCCACAGAAAGTTTTTGCAACCTTTCATGGAAGAGAAAGGCTGTCATTATGTTCTCTACAGAAATGGATCCTGAACCAGTTGAGTCAGGCTTATTTGACATCGCTCGCAGTGCAGACTGTTGTTGGTATTTGAAGAGAGTCCAGCTCTGAGCTGTAATTGTGATGACAGATCTATTCGTGTTTGTTGGTGCTGAGGATAGACAGCTGTTTTCACATGCTGGCTTACAATTTGACAACTGCAGTCCCAACAAACGCTTCTGATGTTCATACATGACAGAAATAAAAAGATCAAAAATCACACATATAAATGTCCCATCCTCCTTATCTTTATCTTACTGCTGAATCCATAGAAATGTAGGTCCTGAAGGGACTTTGGGGGATTTACCAAGTCAGCTCTAAGACAGTCTTGGCTACCTAGAGCACAACAGTCTGTGTTGGTTTGTCTCTGCTTACAAAAGGTACTTTCTAGATGAGGTCTGGATTGATTTTTTTTGAAAAGTAGATTCTTTTCCTGGTTTTCCTCCAAGATTTCCTTGGCCTAGGTTAAATCAGTTGCTGAATTTTTCTACCTTCCCGTTCCACCCTAATTGTAGACTTCTCATTCTTTCTAATTATTCATTTCCACAGTAGCCTCTGTGGTGAAGGTCTGACTTCGGATGAAGAGCTTTAGGTGTTACTCAGTTCAGGCTTTCTCCCTGCTTACCTTGCTCGTCCCATACATGAGCTACTCTTCAGTCATATTTTGCCTTCCCTGTCCTACAAAATGCATAAAGCTAGAGCTGTTACTCTGTACAGAGCTAGGCATTAAATGAATGTGGATAAAGACATAAGCTGTAACTTCTTGGCCATCTACAGAGCCACCCTGTGAATTTGTTTCACTAAGCGTAAATAACAGCTCTTTTATCTTTGCATTTGTACTCAGGTATTTCATTCATATTCAGTTACTTCTCTCTGTACTTTGCAGGACAAACTCATCACATAATGTATATGTCTATTTCTATGTTTGGGAATCAAACCTAGTTTCTGTGAAAAATGTTTTGTTATCATTTTTTAAAAATTAAATTAAGAAATCAGTACATGTGATTCTGCTAGGTACACCTCTGATGGGTATCTGTTCTGGCTAGGGCACTGCCAGCCAGGCTATTATTACCACATGTATTCTAATGACATTTTATTTCCTACTCTGCATTTCTGAACAGCAGGCTGTTTTAACTACTGCAGAGTCACAGCCATGGAACAGGGACAGATGTTCCACGTTTTTCTTTATGAAACTGGAGAACCTTTCAAATTCACCAGCTAAAATGCCACCAAAGAAACATTGCACAATAGATAACATTGTCCTAAAGAGATGAAGAAAATGTACTATTTAAGTCACCAGTAGCACTCACAAGGCATACTTGATATAATTAGTAATTGTATGTTCAATGGGCACACAGAGCAAAAGATAGTCAGTTCCTTCCTACTACTCTCATAATGGGAGATTACATATAGATGTCTATTCAAAAAAGAGGATACAAGACTATTGCTAACAACTGTAAGAGAGAGAGAAAGAGAGGATGAGAAAGTTTAATTAACAAGTACTACCCAGAGAGATATTTTGAAGAAAAAATGACTCATAGGATAATAATGCAACTTTGCCAGTGGCCAGGATAGGGAGGAAGAATATAAAGGAACAGCTCACTTTTAATGAAGTAGATTTAGTTGCTGTATCTTTAGGAAGTTGAAAACATACCTTTGTTGCCTGCTTACTCATTTCCTTGCTGTATGCTCCAGTTTGTTAAGTTTTTGAAAAAAAAGGAAGGGGGCTGTTTTCTCTATTATTCTCTGGTGAGGTCAAAGGGTCTGAGATATATCTTCTGCAATAGAAAGAACTCTTTGTGCCAAAAATATTGTCAGTAGAAAAATAAAGTCAGAATAAAATGTAACATTTTTGCCAAAGACTGCCTCTCAGTCCAAAAGTTTTACATGTTTTGCTAGAGTTAAAAGATTTCTTGAAAGTAAGAATTTTCAAAGGTGCTTTTATGGTACCATTAATTCCACTGGAATGGACTGGATCTTTTATGACCTTACCACAGTATTGTTCTGATGGCGACTGCTGCTTTTAATTAATCCTATCAATTTAGTGAAAGGAATTTAATTTAAATCTCAGAAGGTTTTCTGTATTCCCCTCCATTCTTAATGTATGAATGTCAATGTGGCCAGGATACTTCTTGGAGTATCCTGATACCCTGGAGTATCCAGTTATAGGCAGGAACACATGAGAAACATATCTGTTTCAAGCCAATACTCACTGTGTTGACTTGGAAATTCATCATAAAAGAGAAGTAATTTCTCAACAAAATTGTGCCAACCCATTTTCATTGTGGCATCTTCAGTTGTATGCCAATTCCAACTTCCTTTGGCAAAAGAAATTAGAGATGGAGTAATCTGGCAACAAATGAAGTTGTTGGTTGTACTGCCTGAAGAAGAAACTGGGTTTTACCTAATGAGGCTGGATGCAGCGCTTCATTTGGCAAACTGTGATCACATTAGGAACAATGTTTGCTCAAGATTAACAAAATTGTTTGTAACAAGTGTAAACAAATGCTATTCTGTTTCCAGAGCACAATTCCCCATTTTAGGGAGCAGTCATCTATCCGAAGAACTTAGTAAATACTTACACAGGGAGATATTTCAAACACAGCTGATGGGCACTAAAAAGAAGGGAGATTTGAACAAGGGTACCCTTGAAAATGAAATCTACTGTGTATTATCATTCAGAACAGAATAATTTTTTCCATGAACATGACTGAATTCTCTGAGTGTTCATTCTGAGGTGACTCAGCACTTCATTAGTGTCTTCAGCTTCTATAGCAGCTTGATGTTCAGCTTAGTCTCTGACTGAGAGTGGTTCGTATATGTGAGATAAATGAATGGGCACTCGTGAACAGCTATAGTGTATCTTCTTCCCACCAGCCTTTTATAAAGCTTTAGCTTTGGCCAGCATCACTGAGAAGGTCAAATAACTGTTTTGCATAATTTGTAAAAAAAATTCTTTTGCTGTTAAAAACTCTACCAGAAAACTGGTGTAGTGCCAAAAAATCATCCTGTTTGTTGTGGTGTCAGTTTGGTAATGCATTGTGATGTATAAGTCAAGCTCTCTTAATTGATCCGTTCCTACAGACTATTAAAATTTATGTCATTCTGACATCTGTCAAGTATGTCCCACTGTGGAACAAGAGATGTTGAAGAGTCTATTTCTTTTGAGTAGATTTTATAATTTGTGAACACAAAGTTTCAGCCCTTGTAAACAGGCAAAATGTAAAGCAAACTACCTTGATAGTTGTGGCTTGTATTTTAAAGTATCTCCTATAATATGTTATATATTGGAGTTACATATTCATATTTTTTTCTTTGCTACATTCTGTTTGTCTGTTGTTTTTTTCAACAGTTTAATGTACAGCATAAGTTGTGTTAACATGCCATATGCAGATGTTCTAGGGTTTTTGTTCAGTAAAAGGTTTATAAAATTTCAAATATGAAACATGAAACAATTCTCCACTATTCTTTCTGTTTCCAGCTTAGTAAACTTGCAAAAAAAGCTAAAATTAATGTTATTAATTTGATGGAGCAGACATGGCTTATTTAGCCTCAGCAGTGCTTATAAGGTATATGCACCTGAAAGACATAACTATGGTTGTGGGACCCAATATCAGTATCCTGAAGAGAAAGCCTTTACTCAAAGCTGTTCCAGGATATACAGATTTACTGTTAGGAATGAATCAAGTGAAGCTAGACTGGTGATATATGATATTTTCATATCTTGAGATTTTGATTTTAAGGAACAGTGTTGTGATCAGTGTGCTTCAAGAAAAAAAAAAAGTGAATACAGGTCCATAATAACGGTCTATTTGCTGCCCATCAAGCTGTTCTTTGGTGACCTGGAACTGTTATTGAGGATTTCTGATATTTTTCTACTTTTTATCAATAATTGTTAATCCCAAAGCCAAAACTGAGGGAAATCAGAAATTTTGGCTTATGTCAATCTGTTGAAAGTAGTATTAGCTGTTGCATTAAAGGAAAAGAGAAATTTTATATGTGAGAATTCCAGAAAGCACTTGAGTAAGTTGGAGAGTTCGGGATGGTTGCATATTGTCAACTTGTCTTGACTTTTCCTGATAATTTCTGTTTATCCTTAAAAGATTTAAAACATATTTCAGGGGCAGCCCCAGAAGCTTCTGGATCAGATCTACTTGCTCCTCAATCATCCTTTCACGTCACAAGCCCATGAACTGTAGCACACAGTTGGAGCCTTCAAGCTTCGCACAGTAGAGAGAATAAAGAGGAAGAAAGTAGAGCAGAGAGAATAACGAGGTCCTGTATGCTTTGCAGTTTTGTCCTTCAGTTTCCAAACATACCCCAGAAGCAAGGACTTGGTGTCTACTGCCAGTCCTACAGCTGGGGATGGAACTGGATAATTTTGTGGTATTGTGGTTTAAGCCCAGCCGGTGACTAAGCCCCACACAGCTCCTTCCCCCAGTGGGGTGGGGGAGACAAACAGAGGAGTCAAAGTGAGAAAACTCCTGGGCTGAGATAAAGACAGTTTAGGTAAAGTAAAAACCCAATGCAAAGCAAAACAAGATATTAATTCACTGCTTCCCAGGGGCTGGCGGGTCTTCAGCCATCTCAAGGGAAGGAGGGCTCCATCGTGTGTGGCAGTGACTTAGGAAGGCAGATGCCATTACTTTACATTTCCCCCCCTATTCCTTCTTCAGAGGAATTCCTTCTTCATGCCCCCTCCAATTCTTCTGTGCCATTTTCAGCGCAAAACCAAAACACAGCCCCACACTAGCTAATGTGAAAAAAAATTAGCTCTACTCCACACAAAGCCAGCACATGTGTGAAGGCTGGTACAACAAAGGTACAGACCTTTGCAAAGTGAAATATTTTGAGTGATGTGTAGGGATACAGGTTTGTCAGGAGGATACAGGAGGATGTTTTCTGTTTGGAATATTAATTCTTGCTCTTCTTTCTCTACTGTCTAAATGAACTTTGAACTACTATAATTTTTATTTGTTAGAGTAACTTAAGGAGCAGGTGATTTACTACTTAATTAAAAAAGATAGAAAAGTCTTATAGTAACCTTTGTACATTCAGTATTGAGTCTGATTCATCTTTTTACGAAACACCTCACAAAACTTGCCATATGATAATGAAGTTTCAAGGAAGCCTGTAGCCTATGTTGTCTTCAGATTCCAGGATTTACAGTCTTCTCAATATGCAAGCTCTCTAACAGCTCTCCTGTATCTTTCAGGAGCTCTAGGAACATTTATTAATAGTCTTTTCAGATCAAAATTTTTTAAAAATACTTCAATTCTCTTTGAGGAATTTAGACAGATTTCAGAATTTCTGGTAGAATTAGAATTCTATTTTATGACCTGTTTTACAGGTACAACCTAATTTATCAAAGCCCATGAGTGCAGAGTGCACAGGTGACTTTTCTAGGGACCTTTTTGATTGTACTGATTCTTATTTTTATAAGGAGATGAAGAAAAATACTCTCTCTCACTCTCTGTGATCCTTGTGTTGTCCGTGTTTCCAGCTGGCATAGCATGTAAATGACTGAACTTAGGTTTTGGCTTCCCTGTG
This sequence comes from Pseudotriccus pelzelni, assembly GCA_035584735.1. Taxonomy (NCBI): domain Eukaryota; kingdom Metazoa; phylum Chordata; class Aves; order Passeriformes; family Tyrannidae; genus Pseudotriccus; species Pseudotriccus pelzelni. The sequence continues at coordinate 871,435 of JAWMRA010000161.1, read as the reverse complement.
TACCCTATCTTTTATAGAAACACTTAAAAATTATTTACAGCCTTCTTGTGTTGCAAACTCGGCATTCTAGTTGCATCAGAGTGAATTTTAATTTTAAAGTTGAAATGCAAATCATGTTTTTTGTATGAACGAGTGAACCTGCCGCTGAAGCATTAAAGTATACAATCAAATCGAAACAAAGCCTTGAAACAACTTCAGGCCATTGTAGGGTATCATTACAGACAGGGTAAACACCATCTAGTATTCCAGTAAGTTTTTAATAAGGTAACATATTTCTCACCAAAGATTAAAACAGGTAATTAAATAAAGTAGCACCTATTTTTTTCTTGGCATTCAATTATCTTTGAAGCAGCTTTTGTTTTAAAATTATATTAGAAGGCAAAAATTATACACACTAACATTTTTATGTCTCGTAACTAGATGCCTCACAGCTGCTCATAACTGGACTGGCCTATGGATACACAGTTATGAAAAACCATGTTTCATGATAGAATAATTTGCTTGGATAGGCACAGTCTTTGTGGACAGCACATCAGAGGCAGAACAATGACAGCTCAGCCCTGTCATATTTTTTTATGGTAATAACAATTATTAAAAAGTTAATGGCCCCAAATGGGTCAATTTCAAATGAGCTTTAATTTAATTAGTCAGAGAGATTGACACTTCTCAAGCCTAAATTAATTTTGAAGCTCTGTAAGTAGAGATCTAGAAGATATTAAACCCTGTAATCTGTTATGATAATTGGGGCATTTACAAAAACTGAGCCTGAACAACTAACACGAAGGTACCGAATCTGGCTTATTCTTCACAGGAAGAGTCGTGTTGTTGCCACATCTTCAGTGCCTCTTTCCTTAAAGGTTTTAAGTAGCATCTAAAAGAACACTTCGACTCAAGGTAAGTAAGGAGCAAGCGCTGGAAAGCACAAAGGGAAATGTATCCAGCCAGGGAAGGGAATGAACACGCGCAGCATACAGGGAAGCACACGGGGAAAGCATCCAGGAAACAGCTTTGCAGGGTACGTGGAACAGCTATTTAAACACCACTGAAAGATGACCAAAAGTTGTGTAGATGCACTGGTAGCTTTGTGCATTTACACAGTTAGAAATGGGACAGCAAGAGAAACAGACGTGGAAGATATTTTTGAGACCATTCTACTTTCTGTCTCAAATTTTGTAACAATTTGGCTGCTACCAGTAATTACATCTAGTGTTGGGGTCTGTTGGTTACCACCTAGAAAAAAACTTCACATTGTGGAACAGTCTAATTGAAAAGCTGAAGAACTTGTCACTACCAGTAAACACTTTGCTGAGCAGAAATGGTCTGCTTCTTATTACTGCTTTATGCAAAAGGCTTTTTCCTACTGTCTACAAAGGGCATTTTCTTGTTTATTTCCTAATCTTAGGTTTGTCCTGTGCACCAGGATGTGAAAATACATATATGTGTATAAACATGTAATGCAAACATATGTGAATATTCACATGCACATTTTAAGGCATATACATATTTAATAATATGTGTATGAAGCATAGGGAATATGTGTGTGTGTGTCTGTATATACATATATATATATATATATATATGGAATAGATATATATGTATGGGGAAAAGGATAATTCAATTTTGAATGAAAAGTTCTTTAAGTGTCCTGGAAATAAATTTGTCTTTGGAAGTCCATGGCCTTAGAACTGTCAGGTTCAGCTGCAGAAACAATTTAAAAGTAGAAGTGAAGCAGCACACTCTGAAAAAGCATCATCTAAGCTGATGAAGTTTTCACTTGCCACTGGTCTGGTGAGCAAACATTTTCATAAGCATTCTGGTCCTTAGTTCTGGAGCCTGCTCTGTCTTGGCACTACCAGTGTTACAGATAGAATATAAAATACAGACGGAATATAAAAGAATAGCATATAGGCATAGAAATGCTGACCTGAGGCAGTGGGTAAATACAGGAACCAAAGGCTATACCTCAGAAGTGGAATACCCATAACTCCTGCAGTGTCTCAATTCCTTCCTCCATTCCAGAGAGAATTTGGGATAAGCAGTATGGAAACCTGTTTCTTCTCCTGACTGCTACAGTGGCTTTTTTCTCCTCGGCCTGAGCAGTTCAGCTGTTACTCTACCTTTTGGAAACAATGGAGGATGAGCTGGAGTGCTGGGGCTACTGGTAAAGTGCCCCAAGGGTATTGCTTTATAGACTTGTCATGACCTGAGGAGAGGGATGATGTTGCTTAGTTATCTTAAATCACGTTAGACTGAGCCTGGATGAGCTTAAATGTGCATAAAAACATTTGTTCATAACATTCAGAATAAACAAAGTTACAATTTTATAAGAAAATAAAAAATAAAGAAAATGAATAAAACCCACAACAACCCTCAGCACACCGCCCAATGTTTAAACTAATTACATAAATGATTAGTTTTCCTTTCCTTCTTCCCCTGAGTGTGCAGGGACAGAGTTAAGAAAGTCAAACCTCACTCGGAATTTAATCCAGTGAGAGATTCTCTAGGAGGGCTTCTTTAAATATACTATCAGTGAAAGGAAAACTAGGGAAAATGTGCATCCTCTGTGGAATAGGACCAAAGACCTGGTGACAAAGGACATGGAAAAGGCTGACTTATTCAGTGCTTCCCTCTCCTTGGCCTTTCCTGCTAGGGTTTTTCCCTCAGAAATCCCAGAGACCAGCAGGAAAGTCTTGAGCAAGGAAGATTCCCCCTTGTGTTTTGGGTTTGCAGGGCCAGGTTTTGGTAGCGAGGGGGCTACAGGGGTGGCTTCTGTGAGAAGCTTCCAGAAGGTTCCCTCATGTCCAGCAAAGTCCGTGCCAGCTGGCTCCAGGGTGGACCCACCACTGGCCAAGGCTGAGCCCAGGAATGACAGCAGTGCCTCTGTGATAACATATTTAAGAAGGAACAAAAATTTATTGCACAGAAGTATTGTGGCCAGAGGAAGAGAAAGGTGAGAATTACGCGAGAGGGACAACTCTGCAGACACGAAGGTAGTGGAGAAGGAGGGGTAGGAGGTGCTCCAGGCACTGGAGCTGAGGTTCCCCTGTACCCTGTGGTGCAGAGATCCACCTACAGCTCATGAAGCAGACCCATGGGGGAGCAGGTGGATGCCTGGAAAAGGCTTTGGACCCAAGGGAAGCTAGCGCTGGAGCAGGCTCCTGGCAGGGACCTGTGAACCTGTGGAGAGAGGAGCCCACACTGGAGCAGGTTTCCTGGTAGGATTTGTGACCCTGTGGGGGACCCACACTGGAGTGGTTGGTGCCTGGAGGACTTCACCCCATGGAAAAATGATCCACACTGGAGTAGTTCATGGGGAACTGTTGCCTGTGGGGTGGACTCGTGTTGGAGAAGTGTGTGAAAGACTGCCTCCCGTGGGAGAGATGCCATGGGGAGCAGGGGAAGGACTCTTCTCTATGAGCAGTGGCAGCAGCAACCTGTGATGAACTGACTGTAACCCCTGTTCCCTGTCTCCCTGTGCCTCTTGAGGCGAGGAGTGGGGGGAAGGTGTTTTTAAGGCTTATTTTGCTCCTCATTGTTCTGCTCTGGTTTTGTTAGTAATAAATTCAATTAATATCCCCAAGCTGAGTGTGTCTTGCCCCTGATGGCATTCAGTGAGTGACCTCTCCTGGTCCTCGTCTCAACTCCTGAATCTTCTCCCCTGTCCACTTGTGGAAGGGAGTGATGGAGTGGCTTTGGTGCGTGCCTGGCATCTCCAGCCAGGGTCAACCCATTAAACCTTGGTATAAAAGAATCAAATCAAGGGACTTCTAAAAACACAATGGATGTACGCAAGTCCAGGGTACTTGACGGGATGTACTTGCGTGTTAAGGGAGGAGGTAGATGTCCTGGCAAGGCCAGGATGCTTTTGAAAGGTTGTGGTGACTGGGAGAGGTTCATGAGGGCTTGAGAAATTTTACAGACCAGGTCTCAGTCTTCAACATCTCTTGTGAAGTTGTTAGCAAAAATCACGCATTGTTAAAGTTGGAAAAGACCTGCGAGACCATCAAGTCCAACCTTTGACCAAATACCACCATACCCACTAAACCATGTCGTGAAGTGTCGTGTCCACTGTTTTTCTGAACTTCCAGGGATTACGATTCCACCTGGGTAGCCTTTTCCAATGCCTGACCAGTCTTTCAGTGAAGACATTTTCCCTAATATCCAACCTGAGCCTCCCCTGGCACAACTGGAGGCCGTTTCCCCCTGTCCTGTTGCTGGCTGCCTGGGAGGAGAACCCCACCTCACCACAGCCTCCTTTCAGGTAGTTGTAGAGAGCTATAAGGTCTCCTCTGAGCCTTCTTTTCTTCAGAGTGTGAGTCACAGGCATGTTGAATATTAAAAAAAGAAAAAAAGCCACCTCTTCTTGTTAGGAAATCTTTTTATAAAAACCTAAATTATGGTCTTATGTTATATTTGAATTAACTTGTGGATATGCAGTAAAGTTGTAACAGAACAGGTAATCTTAAAGGGTAGAATTGAGGTTGTATTTATAACCTTCATATTGACATCATCTGACTTCCTTAGATAAGGTTGTGTCCTCAACATTTCCTCTCTAGGTCTTTTCGTGCAGAAACAAAAAAGTCTTAATTTTGATTAGTATTTCAGTAAACAGAAATTTGTTCTCCATGTGCATGATTTTTATCATAAAGGAAATCAGTAGATGCCATAAAAGATACCAGGGGGTTCATTATGTTTTTTCTTGTTACATTTATTGCTTTATGCCACCTAGTGGTCTCTGCATTCAGCATCGGCTTTAGGAACTGCAGAGCTCTAAACACATTAACAGATGCTATTGTAATGTCACTTTTTCATGTTTTCTTGATACATGATTGGATAATGGAAGATCTCACGATGATGAATAAGACAAGTTGCCTTGTTACACATTTAAAGATGGAAAGAATTAAACAAACTTAAATAACAAATGTTCAAAATGTTATTACTAATTTGAACTGATGCCAGGGGTTTTTTTTCAGTGTTACATATGTGTTTGTTCTTAGTCTCACTGAAATTTTGACTATGAGTAATGAGGCGCTGAAATAAGTAAGCTGACCAAAAACTTCCAATGAGATAGCACTGTGTGGAGTGTTTAAGAATTATTGTATTATACAAAGAGATATAATTGCAGTTTTGGGATTTCACTGTCCTGAAGAAATATCGTTGCCCTGCAGAGTGAATTTATTTTTAAAAAGATGTTGCTTTTTTTTTTTAATGGAAGAAAGAAAAAAAATATTCTGCCTTTACTTTGCTGGACAAGGAGAATTCAAACATTTCACAAATGTTTAATCTGTAACGCTGATAGTGAAGTGTGAATTTGTCCAAAAAAAAAAAAAAAAAAGATATTGGATAACAGCTTTTGAGACAGGCAATTTTTCCAGCATATCCATTCACATATTTATTCATTCAAGTGCTGACTTGTCTGTAGTAGGTCTGTACAGCAGTAAGTTACTGCTTCTAGAGGATAATAAAGTAGTTGCAGCAAATGGGCCGAGACAAACATGTCTGATGGCTGATTAATTCCATCACAGAAATTTGGCAAGCACTGTTTATACTTTCCACATACAATGTTGCCAGTTGTCTGCATTCATAATGGATCTTGTATCGTGGATCTTTTTATCTTGTACCACTTTTAAAGTTTTTTGTGTGCCGGCAATTTGGTATCTCAAAATCTCAGCTGCAGAAATCAGGAAATGACACTGGCGGTTTTGTTTTCACTGAAGAAATTATATTGATAGTATTGATGTACTTGATAGTACATATTCTAAGATTAGAATATGCTTAAATAAGTGTGACCCTAAGTGTGCAAAAATATGAAAACTTGAAAAAAACCAAACCCTGACCTCAATGTTCATTACCGATAAAAGTAAAGATTTTTAAAACCATCTTTGATTTTAGGATTTGGATGGGCAATGTTGCACATAATTCTGGCATGCTACATCTAAATGTGTTCATTTTGCATTCTGGCAATTCATTCCAGTTGTAAAAGTAGCTGCTGAATTTTCTGGAGTTCTCTTGGAACTGAAACTGTTAAACTAATTTTAATACTAATTCTGATTTTAAATCACAGCTCAAAAGGAAAAAGTTAATTGGTCCTCTATAAAATCTAGTCTTCTATCACATAAGCAGTGGTGACTAGCAAACTGAGATATGTTTTATAATTTTCTGTTTAGAAGCACCAGTCCTGTACTATATGTACATCTTAACCTTATACAAAGTATAAGATATTAATAAAGGGAAAAAACAGGCAAACCCAACACCCAAACTCTACTGGCTTTTACGGCAAAGATTTTAAAGGAGGAATAGTAATGACTTGAAGGACAGATGTTCCAGCAAAAGCAATATACTGCTGTCAAGCTGTTGAACCATAGAAGCCAGGTTTAACTAAAAAGAAAATCTACAGAGGCCTCTTCTGCTGAGTTGTATTACACTGTGGTAACAGACTGAGCTTTAATTTTAGTCTGTAGATATGGGCAACCTGAAACACGGCACCATTGTCAAAAAAGAGCACGTGCTTTGTTGCTGTACCTTTGCCTCTTTGTATAGTAGAGGTTTTACGTCAGAGACTAATGTTTCATTTTATTAAATATTTACCAACAATCTATTGGCCATATGTCATAGAGTTTGCATGGTGACAGACTCTGTATTCGTCACCTTTTCAGGACAACTCTGTTAAATCCACGGTGTTATACAGGTTCACAAAGCCCTTTCAGCAACCCAGGTTTCTGTTGTGCTTTCTTTGCTGCTGGCACCAGTATCACATTTGTGCTCTGTTGAAATGGCTTTCAGGAATGAGTTTTTCATGACTTTTCTGTGGGGTACCACGGAAGATGTCAGAATTTATTTCTCAATTATTGTTTATCTGGCAGTATTTGTCTTCAACTATTTTCTAAGTGCAGAGACACTTTTCATATGGAAACATTATTAGTGAAATGTTATAGTAATACTTTAAGGTGTTTTCCATTCTTTCATCTTTGGGATTATTCACTGCTCTGGTCCGTTTTATGTGCTGTTGCAGAATAGTCAACTAAAATGATGGAGGTGATCACAGGTTAAGTGTTTGTGAGGTTTGAATAAGGTTCATGCTTCAAGTACAAGGGAGGGGCAATGCCCAATACACTTCTAAAAACTTAGTATTTTTCTGTTTAACAGAAGTTAGTTTAAAGACTCTCACAGTATACATCCCATATCCTGTCAAAATTAAATTATTTTCCTTAATTTTTGATGCAGAGTATTTTTATATCAGATGGTAAAATTATGATAGCATGAATTACCATTTATAGAAATTTATTAACAGCTTCTAATTTCTGTAATTGCATAAGATATATTTACTATATAAGCAGGTATGTTTGCGTGCTGTGATGATGATAACTGATTAGATCTCAAGTGTGTGTTATTATAATTAAGAGTTCGAAAATACAAATTATGAACAACAAGCAGCAGTGACACGGCAGAGAATGTCTTTGATTGCCAGAAGGAAAAGGGGAGACTTCGAGGAAAGTTCACTTATTTGAAGTAAGGCTCTCTATATTTTTGGGGGCTCAGCATTGTGCCCCAGTAGGGACAGGGTTACGCCTCCTGCAGCATCCAGGCATTGCCACCTAGGGAGGCTCAAGGAGCCCTGCTAGGAGGCACATTCCCTGGCTCCTTTCCCACCAGTACAAGTCCCTCTGCCTCCATCACACAGTCATGGGTAGGAGTAACCAGAAGTTTGCGTCATCTGTCAGACAGTGGTAACTCTCAGGGTCTCCCAGGTGAACACTTCACATTTCATACACCTGACCCCTAGAAGATTACTTGAGGGTAAAAAGTGCCGTGTGTTCCGTTGTCAACTCTGTGTTGCAGGTGGTGGTCGGGTGGGAAGTCGGGCTGACACAGGTGATCTCGTTTCCATTCCTTCAGCACCTTGGGCAAAGCTGAGACGGCGCAGGGGGCTCGATAGTCTGGGTCAAACAAAGGCAGTTGTGCTGTGACTCACAGGCAGAGCTGCCCAGGCACTCCACCTCCTTTTTGTGGCTAAACACCTCCTTTTTGTGGCTAAACACGAGGGAATACGTCAACTCTGTACTCTTATTAGTGCTGTGAAAGACATGCTGGGCACAAAGACCTCTCGGGAATGCTGTGAAATTAATTAGGCAATAATACTGAGGGAAAGCTGTACTTACTTATTTGTTTATTTATTTATTAATTTTTCTTCTCATTTTTTGGGGGGGGTGCAGAGGAAATATCTGGCAGGTAATGAGTTGCTCAACAGTGCAGCCATAATGTAAAATCTAGCTAGAGAAGAAAGCACGGTGGCAACAAGCCCTTTTTTCTTTTTACTGTATAAATCTGTAGAGCATATGAACACTGAAGAAATATGAAAATAAATTAATAGCTGTTGGATGTCTGAGACATGATTAACGAAACAGGGAAGGGTATTACTGTTACTCGGATCCTTGGCCATCTCAATAAATTTGGTTTTGCTGTGTTACATTCTAGGAGCAGTTGAAAAAGCCCATAATAAAAGGTTACAAGTGAATTTCTCCTGTGTTGTGCTGGATTGCAGGGAAGCATTCATGCCAGTTAGTTTTCTCCTACCCTCTAGAAAGGAGTGTTGTACCAGGACCAGCTTGTAAGATGATGTTCAAAATTATGTCCTGAAAAAACATTGTCTTATTTGAATTTTTATTTAAAAAAAACCCTCTACTCAAAAGGAGGGCTGAATGCCTTGGAAGTGAGACTTCACAAATTGAAAAAAAAAAATTAGATTGTGAGGGGACAGTTGACTGCATTTTGACTCCCATATTATTAGCAGCTCCATGTGAGTCATTGCATAACATTTTTTTTCTAGAAAGTATTCTTTACCATCGTCATAACCATAGTGGTAGTAAAACTCAGCGGATGTGTGCTTAAATGTAATGGTTGAAAAGCATGTTTTGACATGGTTTTCACAGCCAAGGCAGGTAATATTTGCAGAAAATGAGAAACATTTAAGACAATTCTGAGTAGTGAGTCAGTCTGTACTGTAGCTGAAAATCACCACCCTCTACACAAAAATTACCCTGATTCTAGTTATAAAGTAGATTTGTGGCAGCCCTTTCGTGGAGGTGTTAATAGGGGATGATGACAGGTACTTTACAGACAGTGCATGAGTAGTTCAGTATTCTCAGCATAGTAATAGCATGTATCTCTCCTCACAGTGGGGATTTTTTTTACTCAAGCATGAGAAGTGGATTTTCCTCAGACGTTCCTAGTTAGGCACATGAACTAAAGGAATCATATGCAGATAAGACTATCTTTAAATTTTTCTTTTATAATTACCTATCTGTTAACTGGCATATTAAAGACTGACCAGTTCTAAACCATGAAGAGCAAAGTACAACATTTTAGTGAGAATGCCCATACCTAATTAAGAAAAGGGAATTATTAATTATTGTTACTACACCTCTCTTTTCCTATGATGATGATGTAAAAACTTATTAGCTGGAAAAAGTGACTGTGTCAGTTAAAATATTGAGTTCAGCTTGGGAGCTCTGGAATACAGGCTTGTTTCTCCCTTCTTTTTTTAATTTACAGAATTATGCCACATGAGGACCTGCCTCACAAATGAATCTTGTGATGGAATGAGATGCTCTGGAGACATCTTCTTTGGTGCTTAGGTCAGATAAATGTTGCTAAGCATAGCTTAGTAAAACTGACACGGAGCCCTTTGAATGTGGTTTGGGAAAAAAAAAATCCTCCCCAGGATTTGATGTTCAAACCTGTAAAAGAAAAGAAAAATGCAACACCTGGAAAGGGCTCCTTTTCCACATTATATTCAGAGAAAAAAATACTAATTTACAACTAGATGAAAGAGAAAAAAACCTGGTTACCTGGGGAAAATAAATCTGAAAACCATTCTTTAAAACATTTTTAAAATATATTTCATATAAAAAATGATATAACATTTTTGTGCCATTTATTTTCTGAAGGAAGACCATTTAAAAAGCACTAATAAACCAAACCCCCTCCATGCCTACCAACCAGTTCCCTGCAGTAGCTACCGTGAGTTAAATACAATTTTTTCTATAATATGAGAAAACACATCTATAAATTCTATTTGCTTGCTGAGATTCTTTTCTCTGTGGCTGAAGGCCTTTTTTTTTTTTTTTTTTTTTTTTTAGTATTCTGAATTGTTCATGAATCCCTAGAGGTTTTTGTTTCTTAGCTGCTTAATCTTTAAATATAGCTGATGAATATTGCCACAGGTAATGGAAAGCATTCCCAACTGCTTGTTTTTTCCAGGACTGTGACTGGGAGCCTAAGGAGCGGGATAGGCAGAGCTCTTCTCCCAGCTGGCAGAGACCCAGGTGTTTGGTGTTAGGAGATGCCCCTGGGAAAGATGAAAGATATGAGCAGTGGAAGGAGGGGGAAGGTGGCGGCTCAGCAGGGGACTGCAGATCGGTCTGCGGCAGCTCGGAAGAGAGGAGGAGGAGGAGGGGGAGGAGGAGGAAGAAGTAATTCAAGATAGTACTTAAAGCGGGATCTTTTAAAGCCCCCAAGCAAGAGGGAGTTTATGGCCCTCGGCAAGACAATGAACGTACTGCTTTGTTACAGCGAGAGAGCGATGTTGTTACTCTGAGACAGTCGAAAGTGAGGCAGTATTTATTTTAAGGGATTTGAGTATAAATAAACTCCTTCCAGAATTCAAAAGATACCTGTAGGTCCATCTGAAGCTAGGAAGGAGTGCCCCGTCTTTGATGCTTATCTGCCGGGAAACAAAGTATTAGAACAATCTGTCTTCCCCTGCTTCATTCATTCCTGATGCCCACAGCAATCAATGAAGGACAGAAAGGTCTTGTGCATGCCAGGTGCACAATTCAATAACCATCCTCCCACAAAGGCGGCTCAACCCCCTTCTTTGTTGCCAAGGCTCGGGGAATAGAGTGCACGGTGAAGTACAATGGCTTTCTTCGTAAATCGTCTGTTTCTATCTCTTTCAGCCTATAAGGGTATAGTGTAACATTTCTGTAGCTGGGAGAGCGAGCAGCTTTTTCCAAACCTGTAAAAGCTATTCCAAATCAATTCCTAAGTGTTAGAGTGATTCAACCTTCACCTTCTCTGCCAGTGTACGAAGCGTCAGCAGCCATGTATGCTTTGAGATCTTGCCAAGTGCACTTATGATTCAGGGGAAAATAGCAAGGAAAAATGGCTTCGTGGCTGTTGCATATTAAAAAGACCTTGAGAATTTTGTATGGAACAGATTAAGTTGTATGCAGTGTACAGAAAAAATCCTGAGTTAAGCAAGGTACTGGAAAAGGTAGTTCTCTAAACCTGTCATGTGCTCCAGCCTCACATTGTCTGAAGAGTTGTGCTTGCAAAGGAAGTACAACAGTTCAGCAATGTAAACAATTAATGTTTGGAATTCTTTTTTTCTTTCTAATGTGAAGAAAAATGTAGCTGAGTAAGAGCATTTCCAGCTTTTGTTATGTGCCATTCTTTCAAAACTCTATTTTAGCTAGAGAATATGTGACAGAACTCTGATGGTAATGTAAGATTAAAAAATATGAACTTTAAGAAAAAGGGAATATGTTTTGTATCCCTTCTTCTCTGTGGTGACCAGTGACAGGACCTGAGAGAATGGCCTGAAGTTGTGTCAGGGGAAGTCTATGCTGGATGTCAGAAAAAGGTTCTTCCCCTGGAGGGTGGTTGGGCACTGAACAGGCTCCCCAGGGCAGTGGGCACAGCACCAAGGCTGCCAGAGCTCAAGGAGCATTTGGACAACACTCTCAGGCACAGGGTGTGACTCTCCAGGCTGTTCTGTGCAAGGCCAGGAGTTGGACTCAATGATCCACGTGGGTCCCTTCCGACTCAGAATAGCTTGTGATTCTGTGGTTAATATGTCAGTTCGGTTCAATTTCCAACAATAGCAAGTGACTTAAAATCAATTATTATTATTTCTGCCCTTTGCAGAATTCAGTAAAAATAGTTTTCACAACGCGCAACAGGAGAGCCTTGCCATGCTCTCCCTGGTGATTTAGAATGCTAATGTGCAAAAGACTTGCCTTTGTCTTGAGGGAATTTTGAGTCAAGCCATGAACAAGAGGGTGAACCAACATTTGTTCCTTCCCCAAACAGTGGATGGTTTGCATTATTGACATAATTTGAGGTAGAACATGCATGGAAGCGAAAGGCTCATTTAATTAGCCTGTAAGAGTTACTCTAAAGCAAATTTTTTTTTGTGATCTAAAGCACAGATAAATCTTCAAAGCAGAGAATGATAATGGAGTCTGCGTCTAAATTTTATTATTAGATTTTATGATACTGTGATAATCTGAAGCTTTCAGTTCAAATATCAGAGAAGCTGAAATGAGTGAAATCTACACCTATTCTATGGTCCTTCCTTTTAAGGTTGTTGAGAGAAGGGTGAGTGGTAAGTAATGTGTAATTTTCCTCTTACAGATATGGGAACTGTCATTATTCACTTAAAGAGGGGGAAAATACCCAATCCCAAAACTATAAGCCAAAAAGCTATTTAGGGTAAAATTATTTCCCTGAAAAAAATGTCATGCTGTGATAATTGTAACCTCTTGAGAATGGGCCTTTATAAAAGAATTGTTGACAGATCTTTTGCAGTTGGGTACTTCAGTTCTTCATTTTATTCTATTCCTAGACATGAAAAGTATCTGTTTCAAGAACTTAATTAACAAATTGGTCTGCTTTGACATGTTAAAGTCTAGCAAAATATGTTAACACAAAAGAACCTTTATTTGTGGAATCAGATAAAGAATGTTAATAATAGAGTTGCTTCAAACTCTTTATTCAATGCAAATCAGAAGCTATAAATTCCTTTTTTCAAGCACATTTTCAGTTTTAGATTTTTTTATTATTTGTTTGTGGTGCTTTCTTGCAAAACAGAAGTATTTTTTATGTCTGTGTGTATATATATGCATATTTATAAAATTTCATAGAAAGCATTCTCACAAAAATGATAAATATTTTAATGATAGTTCTATGCATTGTGAACAATACTTTGAAAAACAATGCATCTTGACAGTGAGAATAAAAATTTTGTTCTTATGCAGAGAGTTTATATTAATTAACTATAATAAGAAGACAGAAACTATTGTTTTAATTTTGCATGTGATTCTTTTTATTACCGTGTTGCAATGGATTTTACCAGCCTGTGAGTCCCAGTGCTGATCTACAGCATACACATGTTTTTCATGAAACATCATTGATTTTTTGCACCTGGTTGAAATCTCCAGTGAAAGACAGAAATTGGGAAATTACTCTGTCTGCACGCAATGGTAGTTTACTGCAAGAAAACAGCAGCAAAATGGAGATAAGTAAGCAGATTACACTTTTTATGGTGAATAGGCCTTTTTTTTTTGGTGTGTATTTTTAGAACTGTGTTGTAGTACAGGGTATGGTGTAGATTTTCTCTAAGTAATGTCGAGCTGCTGGAGAAGTGATTTTCTAGCAAAGCTGCAATTTAGTAGTAATTCACTACTAGAAAGGAAAAAAAAAAGAAGAAAAACTCCTGAGACTTCATAAAAAGACTGTTTAAAATGAAATCTCTGCTATAACAATCATTACACTTCGTCAGAGGGTAAGAAATTATGCCTTGTAATAGAAAGGGTTAGTTGAGGTTCTACTTCACCGAGATTTTAAGCAAGTTTCTGAGGCTGACTTTTCTTTTTGGTTTTAGTGAGAGAGAATTCTGAAAAGCCTTTCTAAGTTTTGGCCTTCAGCCAAAGGTGCCTCCAAACTGAAACAAATATTTAGCAGCTCAAATTCAAGAATTTGACTCCATATTTTTTCTCCTTGGGATTTATTTGTCACACCGCGGATTTTCTTAAGTTTTGCTTGGCGATCATGTGATGAGGCTTGTAAATATCCCCTACCATTCTGTACATTAGAAATGGTCTCTAGATCGTGGCTATGTCATATTATTGAAGGGCAAAGTGCCAATTAATTCTAAACCCTCATAAAACTGCAGGAAAATAAAAAAAATCCTGCTTTGGGGACTGTGGTTGGTAAGAGAGCAGCTGAAGGTGGATGGGCATGGAGGTGCTTTCACTGACGTGTGTATAAAAGGCAGAAAGCAGCTGCTATCTCGGTGCTGAATGCTGCCTGGGGTTTCCCTCTTGTTGCTACAGTGCAGGTTCTGTAAAAGGACGGAAGATAAATAATTCCAGGCTGTCCTTTGCAGTAAAGTAATGTGTCGTATGCTTTATCTGCAACTCTTGAAGTCACGCCACTCTTTAGGAAAGAATTCAATATTTAAGGTGCCAAAAAGCAGCAGAGCAAGATTAAGTGTGACTGCGGCCACTGAGTGAAACTGGTGTGTGACTCAGTAGACTTGATTACTCTTTCTCCTTCCTTCTCTCTTTCTCTAAACATATTTGGGAAACATCTCATTTTTCAAACTTTGCAACTCTTTCTCTTACTTTTTAAACAGTTGGTAGTTTGCTTTTTTCCCTCCATGACTCTTTGTACAGTTGATGTTTCATTTTTCATAAAACTTAAAAGGCGAAGACTAGTTTTTGGATATCGGTCAATACCCTTTCTTTTCTAAAAGAAATGCCTCCTTTTTTATGTTCAAAGTTTAGAATTCCAAAGTTAAGGCTTCTGAAATTGGTAAATTTTGCAAATAGGAAATGAAAAATAAATTAAAATGCCATATTGCTTTATTTTTGAATTTAAAAAGAAATGTTGAAACACGTGGTTTTTTTTTTGAACCAACTTTAATCATCTCAGGAGCAATCAATAATATTTAAGTTTACAGGAACTCCTAAACTATAAGAATCATTATATGAAATACAGTATATAGTAGCTGCTTGCAAAGTCCATGACCAGAAGAGTTATCAAACAGGGTACAAGGCATAATTATAATAGAATATACTGTGTGCTCTTTAAGGTCACCAGAAAACTTACAATACTTGGTGTGTAATCCCTCATTTCAGTAGAAATTTAATTGGTATATTTTCTATTCGGCCTCATTTTCATTGGCTGGAGCTTGAACCTGTAGCTTCAGACCTGGCATTTAGTTAAGCACACTCTGACAGAAAATTAGGTTCTTAATTAGATGCAAAGATAGAAAAAAGACTTTGGTTGTCCAGAGTCCCCAGCTAGGTGTGGGGAGCTGATGCAGGATACACTGTGTAAATGTACCGTTTAGCCAGGAGGTTCCAATAGTGTATCATTCAGAATGCGTGAAAAATAGGAAGTTCAGCATTGAATGTTGGTGTTTTTTGTATGTGAATTGTGGCCGCAGGTGGGTGCTGGATTGGAATATTAATTAACATTTTAAATGGGGTTGAGTAACTGTTAGGCTGGGTAGAAAAGTGTTAATTGCAGCAGCAATGAAAATTTAACAGCTGATGAAGATAGAAGGATCTGGTTTGTACCCAGCATAGGATTCTTACCTTCCCACAGCACTCAGAACTAGTCATGTAAGAGGACAACTGTCAAATAGGTAGTCATGACCAACAATCGTGGGTTTTTTATAAATTCTGAGTCATTAAATCAGTAAAGTACTAATAGGTTCTGTACATCTTTATATTTCAGTGTAGAAAAAGTTCTTCTTTAACACATGCTACTTTGAATGAAATCAAGCAAACAGCCTTCAATATTTATGCATAGCACAAGCATGAGTATCTTCATTTGCGTAGCTCCTAAATGATGAGAATCATTATAGTCTAAATACTGAATAAAAGTGCATAGTTACCCACACAATCATTAGAGAGAAAACACCATGTGCTATTGGGGTTTCTTTAGTCAGC
The DNA here is from genome assembly GCA_035584735.1 of Pseudotriccus pelzelni. Lineage (NCBI taxonomy): Eukaryota > Metazoa > Chordata > Aves > Passeriformes > Tyrannidae > Pseudotriccus > Pseudotriccus pelzelni. The sequence continues at coordinate 855,692 of JAWMRA010000161.1, read as the reverse complement.
TTCGAAGGAAGTGAATTACTCCCCAGTAATTTTTAGAAAGTTGTAAATTTTAACTACCAATGTAAGATTTTCCCCTCTAATTATGTCTCAAAAAAATTCCACATCTCGGAATATTAATTCTCCCAGAGCATTGGAAAGCTTTTGGAATATCTTTTCTTACTCATTGTGTTATTAAGTTTATCATGCTCAAGTGTTCTTCAAGTCTCAAGCTTCAGCACTTCAAGAGTTTTTTGTCACCTTTCACAGTGGTTCATACAATTCTTATGGTTTGTCCGCATAACACAAGGAGATGTGACCTGTGATGCTGAGTTCCTGGAAAAATGTGACCAAGTGTCTAAAGAATTTAGTTTACAAAAGAAAAAACTTCTAGCCGGTTAGCAATGAGTAAGCAGCGAGCCTGAAGAGCTCAGGATAGGAACAGATTTTTTTTATTTTCTGTCAGGTCACTGTTTTTCTTTGTAGTTTGACTTCAATAGTCCTTAATTAAATTTATATAGAAACAGCTGTAAATTGAGAGTCTGTGTGCTTGGGATCTATGTTTCTAACAGCAGAGCACTGCTTAAAAGCAGGGAATTTAACTATTCTAATCACTGGAAGCCTGCATCATTTTATAGTGTTTCCTTCCCTTGTATTATGGTTTTAATGATGAATTTAGTGAGAAGTCCATCCTTTGCAGTCTGGCAGTTGATGTAGTTAAAAGCGAAATAGTCGATGTCCTGAAAGAGCTAAATATGCAGTCTGCCTGAGCAGAAAGAATTGAATAAGTGTGGAGAGGCAATAGAGGAGCAGCAGATAGCTTAATAGATGTCATCAATCAGAGGAGCAAGCACTGTACCACAGGCGTGGTGTGGTGTTTGTGATCTGTCTGCACTCAAAGAGGGATTAAGAGCGGGGTGCAGCACACTAACATTTGCAGCTGCAAGCAAAGGCATAATCACCTTGGCTTTTTCCAAGTGACTTTTAAGAGAAAAAATCCAAGATACTACTGTTATTAGCATATTAATGCTGTCTTAAGATAAACTTGCTTGTTTCAAAATAGACTATAAGGGTATGAAACGATGTTCACCCCTAGAGACTCATAAATGTGTCCTTTCAAATTCAGTTCTACCTGCTTCATGCACGTTTCTAAAAGTGCCGGCATGTTTGTAGCTTCTATCTCAGAATTTCCTCAGTGTGTTTCATTTCTGAAAGTGTGATTGAAGATCAGCTTCTAAAGAATTTATGTTCTTATGCTTTATAACAATTTTCATGTAACCAATTAAAAATGAAATGTGATGAAATAAACTGGTGGAGATGGGGGATGGATAACAAAAATAAGGCAAAAATTTAGGTACTTGAGCTACTTCCATGATGCTAAAATCAGTGAAGAAAACCCTACTTTTCTTTTATGACAAATGACTTTATGTTGCAGTGTGTTGTAATTCTAGCAAAAATGCACAATAATTATGAAAGAGTGTTGAATGGGAAATTCTGAAAAAAAATTGTGTCATGAAGCCCGTTGTTACATTAATTATGACAATTTCACAGTTATCAAAACGGCATGGTGAATTTTGCATTGTGTAAATTTTCAAATAGAATTTACTTGATAAGGAATAATTCTAGCACTTTGTATGCTGCCTAAAATGTGCATAGGTTCTGGATAAATTGGGGTTTTAATTCTTGTTGGGAAGAGATTATGAGATTTTAAGCTTTTAAGCATGTTTAATTCTCTTTTCATACTCTGCTGTGATATTCTGCTTTAGTAGTACAGTTGGACTGAGATAACATAGACCCACTAGGAGCTTTTCCAGCTGCTTTTATTGGGACAGGCCATGTAAATATACATTCTACTTACAAATGGAAATATCTGCAGTTTAGAATGGCAAGTGTCACTCACTTCATCACACTCTAATTTACTCTTTCTCTTCCATTGCTGATATTTTGTTTGTTGCACCAACTTTATAGCTTTATCCATGATTGTACTGAAACAGTGGTATCACTTTGGGTCGGTATTTTTAGCACAATTTCAATGATTTTTATCAATACCTTGTTAAAGTCGTGTGACTGACCAATAAACCCCTAAAATGGAAGAAGGTTCAGAGGAGATGGGAAGGGGTAAAACTCAGAAGCTCAGAATGAGGGGTGTGACCGACCACAATTGCTGCAAAAAAGCTGACTTATCTCCCTGGAAAGGGGACCAGAGACTGGCCTTTGCTTTAGACAGACCACTGTTAAACAGCTGAGCGGATCAACTGGTAGTGTAAATACTTCTCCCACTAGAAGTTCATTAAAAGAATGTAAATGTCTCCCTGAGTTAACCAGACCAGCATGGGAGGAGTGAATGAGGTTCAAAATCTAGGCAAGTAGCAAAATTATTGTGAAGACATGGTTTTTCAACCCATGTTGAAAAACCAGTTCTTGGAGACTGGGGATGTTTAATGTTGTGATGGTGAGCACATTATAAAGGTCAGTAATGGGAATCAGATTGATAATGTGATTGAACCCCGTGTTGCAACTGTGGTGTTTTGCTAAGTGTAGCTTACATCTGTATTGTTATTTCAGCGTATTTTATATCACACTGCTAAAACAGAAAACCCACGTAGCACTAGATTTCTTCAAATGAGTAAAGTCTATATCAACATATAGGCTGTATTTATATAACTTTCTTGTGTGAAATATCTAAAAGAGCACTGTTTGCATCACAGATCCCAAACATAGACCCAGCTTTATAGCTGCTACTATGAAGAAAATTAACTGTATCCCACCCCAAGCCAGCCCACCTGGTAAAGACAGTATTGGACTCTGACAAATCAGCAATTTCTGTAGTGTTTAAAAGTTGTGACTTAACTTGTGAACTGTGTAATGCTAAGGATGAGATTCATGGGTGGATGTCACTGTGAGCAGAACTCAGGATATTGCCAAGACAGCTATGTGGTAAATACACGTGTGAAAACTCTACATTTTCAGTCTTAGGACTTCATATGGAAGTTCATAAGATGTAAAGGCAGGTTTCAGAACCTAGCAACTTAGGAAGTTGAGAGTTTTTGGTGACCTTGTGCCTTGATATAGCCAAAATTTACTTGAAACTGAGCTGATGTTTACCCTATCAAATGTTATATAGTAGGTGCTTAAAATGTTTTGACTTATGAGTTTTTTCCAGTCGAAAAGAGAGACTTGATTAATTTAGTCAGAGATTTCAGCATAATGTTTTTCCCTCCCTTATTTATATGTACTGTTGCCATGCAGGTGTAATTCTACACTGACATGTGGAAAGTGGCCTGGTTTACTTTTCTACAGAAAAGTTTACTAAGAATAAAGTTGACTTCTGGCTAGATAGAAATAGAGTTATCTTGAAAAAGAACAGCATTGTGGCAGGATACTAAAAATTACATTGCGGAGTTTAATTCTGCTTTATTTAAGAGCTTTGGGAATGTTCAATATTTGGTGTTTTACCCATGCTCATTTTTGCTGTACTTGGACTGTTCAAGCAGGGCTAGTTCCAGAAGATAAGTACTACTTACTCCAAGGGTTAGGAACTGCCTTTTGCTCATGATCCTAACACTGTGGGAAAGCTTCTCTTCCTTCAGTTTCATAAACTTTTTGCAATGTATTTCATGTGGACCTGTTGGAGCAAATCCAGAGGAGGGCCACAAAGATATTCAGAGTGCTGGAGCACCTCTCCTATGAAGACAGGCTGAGAGAGCTGGGTTTTTTTCATCCTGGAGCAGAGAAGGCTCTGGGGGCAATTTCTAGCACCTTCCAGTAGCTAAGGGGCTACAAGAGAACTGGAGAGGGATATTTTACAAGGGGTATAGTGACAGACCAAGGAGAAATGGCTTTAAACTCAAAAGAGAGTAGGGTTAGTCCAGATATCACGAAGCAATTCTTTATTGTGAGGGTAGTGAGACACTGGAACAGGTTGCCCAGGGAAGCTATGGATGTCCTATCCCTGGAATCGTTCCAGGCCAGGTTGATCTGGGCTTTGAGCAAGCTGGTCTAGTGAAGCGTGTCCCTGCCAATGGCAGGGGGTTGGAACACTATGAACTTTTAGATCCATTTCAACAAAAACTGTTCTATGATTCATCAGTCAAGAGTTCAGGATAATCTAATGACTGGTAAATTAAAAGATTTAATGTCTCTCATTTCTTTATCAAGTAAAATATTTGTTATAAACTATTTGGTTTTTGTACATATATAAATTACTTCTGTCATTCGTGTTTTTTTTCGGAGATAGCAAAAGAATTACGGTGATCACTGTTATCGGCAAAGTTCACTTTGTTCTGTACTTCAGCGTAATCTACTGATAGTTGATGTCATGAAATACTGATATTCATACGAGTTTAAAGACAAAGACAGCTAAAGGGTTAAAAGACAGTGCCTTGAACTTGATTCTTCTATTGAGCAATATGGTTTGCACTGAAAGGCTAAAAGGACCAATTAGGACTCATATCTTTCCTTTGGTTTAAAAAAAAAAGTCAGCATCACCTGTTTTTCAAAGGGAATCAGAATTAAAAGGAAAAGTGAGAAATGCTTATTTTTAAAGGGTCATTTTCTTCTCTGAAACGCACATAAAAGTGCTGCTGCAGCATCACAGTGTTTAATCTAGAGTAGGAAAGCTGTCCCTTTTTGACCCTGAAAGGGCTCTTCCTCTCTGTGTGTTGGGAGACTATTTCCAGTGTGTCTCCTGGTGTCTTCTCATCAGCCTGGTAACAGACTGGAAAATATTCGTTTCTGAGTCCATATGGCAGGACTTCAGTGTAAGTGCCATCTGTAATCATACGGAAGCTGTATGATCGGGAGTCATCCTAGGATCATGTCAAACCTGATTGACACCATTCCCTCCTTTGAAAGAAGAGGGGGTTGAGTCAGACCTTCAACATTTTCCAAGCAGGTAGAGACCATTCAGGGCACTGATAGTCTGCAGCAATCTGTAGCCTGAAAGCCAGGAATGGTCTAAGAGAAGAATGTGGTGGCTAAGAAGAAGTTGAAGTATATTGCTGTCCTCATTCTGCCTAAGGCTTTGTTGTCCAAACATATTTCTCTTTGACTAGCAGAAATATTTTTTTGGCAGTAGAAGACTTAAAAACAGAGTGTGTGGAAGAATTCACCAGTGGAAGAATTAGGGTCTCTAGCAGACAAACTGAATGTACTTGTGAATGAGACCTTTGGGAAGCTCTGTTGCCTCCTGCAAGAATTGACCTGAGGGAGTAGGAGGCAAACTGCAGCCACTGTAAATAGAAGGGACAGGGGGTCTTTTAATTGACAGTAAGATTTCTGTATTAATAAATTATGAATCTAGGGTGATTTTATTGCTTTGCAGACAGCAGACAGCCTGCTTCGACTTCTTTTCTTGGGGGAAAAAGTTGGTCTTCTATGGCGTTGTACAGCTTAGGTTTTGGTAATGACTGTAAGTCTGGGCATGAGTTTTCACTACTATTCTATTTTAGCTTAAAGACTTGCCAGCTTTTGTGCTGTTATGCTATATTGGATTGTAATGTCAAACATCTACAAAAACACCACCCTAAAAGGAGCTGGTTGAGGCTCACAAAAGTCCATAATGCCTAGTTTGGATCTCAGGGCAGTGGTCTGTTCTGATCAACAAAAAGACAATGAAACTTGTATCCTATGGGAGTTTTATTTTTAAATGGTTTAAATAACCATATTAAAGCAGTCATTTAATTAAGAACTTGACCAATTGCAATTCAAACCACGTGGTTACGCTCCAGATCTGTATGTAACCTGTATATAATACAGAGAATTCTTCACTACAAAAAGCTAAGGCACTGAGGAAAGTACACTTAAATTTAACAGGCAGAACTCTCTAGGACACTGATATTGTTAGATGAGAGAAGTGAAGCAAAAATAGGACTGGGAGAGCTGACGCACACAAATGCTGAGGTCAGAATGAAAACCTGTTTGTCTGAAGATGGCATAAAGCTGAAGGAACTGAGACTTTACCTCCGGCAGCTTTTTTGAAGCTGTGGTCGCCTTCTTGTGTTGCAGTGGCTGTGGGTTTTTTTTTTCTTCTTCATTTTCAGGTTGCTGTTTGTGGTGTTGTATTGAGTAAAAAAAGAGTTCAGCCCCTAGATATGCACGTAATCCAGAGGAACTGTTCTAATGTACTTTCTTACATAATAGCTCTGCATTTATTCTCCCTGAAGAATGAACTGTTCAGGCTAGGACCACAGATATATTCTGCTAGGGGTTTTTAGGTAAATGCATTGTCTTGGAGACTTTCTTTTGAATTTTATCTCCTTTCATTGTGACAACTTTTTTAATAGTAGATTTTTCTGGAAAGTAGTAACATTTCAGGGGTTGAGGAGAACCTTAGGCAGTATGATGCAGTAATTAGAGATCCTTTTAAGCAAACGCAATTTTAATTGCAATGCAAAAGGATAAGAACTGCCTTTTGAAGATTTTCTACACTTTCCAAGACTAGCATTTTTAATCTATATTGGAGGTCCTGTGAATGCATACCAGTAGGGTAGATGAGGATGCAATTCCTGCTCTTGCACACCTGGAAATAGTGAGACACAGAACTTATAATTTGCTGAGAGAGATGGCACTTCTATTTAACATCTAATATCTACTGGTATAAACTATCCACAGATTGGCTAATGGTCCTTGTTGCAGACTTTTAAACAAGCAAATATTTTAGTCTAATTTTGTTCCTTTTTTTTTTTTTTTCATTACCGGTGTTTTCATATTTGGGGAGATCAGGAATATCATGGACTGTTCTCTGTAAGGATACAAATCCTCAGTAATAAGGTAGATTAAGACTGACAGGTAGTATAGTTCTTTATTTAAGGTAAAAATTTAATAAATTCATGAAGCTGGACTCAACCTTGGAAATGTTTAACATTAATAGCTTAGAGGAATCAAGGGAAAAGATCAACAGTGAGCAACAGGATGCTTTTTGACATAATTTGTTCAGATCTTCTAGGCCTTTTAAGATGTAAATAATGCACTGAATTCTGCCTTTAAAAAGAAAAAGGCATCTATAAATCTGACTTTGTTTTATCAGTAGTATTGTGAATGAACATCTAGGATGCTATTAAACTCATAGGTATCCTCTGATCTGCCTCTTTCATTCACCAAGTAATGGATTACTTTCATTTAAGATTAGAAATATTGCTACAAAGGGAAAACCTTCCTTGATACCAACATGAAAAGGCAGTTCTCTACCTAAAGAAAAGTTGTTTATAGCAGGCATGTTACGTTACTGCAGTTGAGGAAACTTAATTCCATTAAAAAACATCAGTGAAGAACTAGAGTAACATTTAATAATTAATGAATATGATTTAAGTCCATTTTAAAATGATGACACTTTTTAATGGTCCTGTAATATTTATAAGAAAATTTTACCTCCCGTAACTCCAGTGAATGAATTTTTTCTGACCCTTACTGAAAGTTACACCTGTAAAACCGTTTTTCTGCTTGCTACTAAAGTTTGGTTTTGTTTTGTTTTTTTTTTTTCTCTCTTCAAAACCACAGTTCATTTGCATCATTTTGGTAGTGTCTTCAGGCTCTGCAGATTTGCCTCTTTTGTTTGCCATAGTGTATTTCTTGTAAGTAACTGACTATCAGCTGACACCTGACTACTTTAAGTACGTTTAAAAGCCCTGTACATAAAATCATACAACAGTCTGAGTTGAAAGGAACCTTAAAGGTCACCTGGTTCCAAGCCCTCTACCTCAGGCAAGGATATGTCCCACTAGATCAGGTTTGTACACAAACTGCATTTTGCTAAAAAGAATATTATTTCAATTTTTTTTTCATCAGAAAGTCTAGAATGTGACACAACTATTTAAACAAGTCTTTAATTTCACTGTAAATAAGAACATTTTCCCAATGTCCTTATGGATAAGGCCCCTAATGGCAGGCCAGGGGGCTTAACAATAAGGAAGCACGTTGTTCATCTGATTTCCATGAATTAATTTCAAATAAAGAGCTCTGCTCTGGGTAGTAGGAAGATCATGTGAATAAAATCTCGAGATAGATAGTCCCCCACATTCTGTGAGAGCTGGGATATCTTAAAGGCCCAGCATGAGTTGGAGGAGGCATGGATTGGAGTGGTAATTCCTGCCACTTACCTTTGTTTCCAGCTCATTTTCAGGTTGCTGGTACCCCTTGAAAAGCCCTGGTGGAGAAACAAAGCAGCACTTAAGATGTGGGAGTGTGTGGTGTCCATTTATGTCTTTTCTCATCACCTGACATCATGAGGCCCCTCAGTCTTCCTGATTTTTTCCAGGTTTACCTCTCCTCTTACCAGATTGATTGTGTGTATGCCAGCTTTCTCAGCTAAGGGCTTACGGTCTTTATGGATTTAGTGAAGAAAAATCTGGATTTTGAAGAAAAATCTGGATTTTGCACTATCTTACTGAATAAGGATTTCTGTGTGACTGATAAGGGAACGTTCTGAACATCAAATGCTCTCTGGACTACAGAGGTACTTAAATCATGGCTACTTGCCATCCACTTGCAGTCATTAAAGATTAAGCGTGAACATCTGCTTCTGAAAGAGGGTAAGTATTTAAAGAGTGGTTATAATTTTATAATCACCATATTAATTTCAGAGGAGACCTGGGTTCTTGGCCGCCATCATACTGACACTTCTCATGGCTGGAGCTCTTGCAGCCCTGGAGTATTTCAGTGATCAGACTATACAACAGGTGGATGTGGAGCCAGACTTGGCCCCTATAGCTGAATGGAGATTACTGCAAAAAAAAGGAAGGCCAAAGATGTGTGATGGAGTTCTGCACCACAGTTTGTGCTTCCAGTGCTGCTAATATATTTTAACTGATAACTATTTGCATAAGTGCAGTTATCATCCCTCTGTTGATTACAGGAATACAAAGTCACTTTTTCTGGGGGAACTGGAGGCATATAATTTTGTTTATCTTACCTTGAATGAATATCTGGAGTCAAGTGTTTTAGAAAAAGCCTTTTTACATCAATGAGGTCAATAAACTGTTTTTCTCCTGACTTCCAACCCCAGCACTGTCCTCAGAGCTGGACATTTAGCAGCTTGTAAAAATTTCATGAGATTTTTAGGAAAAGATAAATTTAGGCATTTTGAAGTCTGGAATTCACCTGGTGAGGTTTCTTACTGAAGTATTTCTCAAATTTGTGCCTAAATTATAAAAATATCTTTTATTTTTTTTTAAACTTTAACATTACAGTGGGAAGTAGGGCAGCTGCTTCTGGGTACCAGTTTGTTACGAATCTTGAACTGAATTGAAAATCGGTGTCATGGAAGGTAAGAGCAAGGCAACGGAAAACACTGGTCAGGATGACAGGAATTAAATTAATTAAACTGTGCAAAATGTTCATGAAATAGGAAACAATGTAATTTTCTGGTAGGATATTGTTATAGTCTTGAAACACAGCCCGGGTTTGTTTTTAATCAGTAATCAGACAAATTCAGCACATCTTTCAAATTAAAGAAAACTGGTCAACATTCACAAAAGCGCCAGTCGCTGTGGTTTTGCGTGTTAGACACTCTGAAGTTCTGTGAAGAAAAAAACCAGGAAGCAAAGCAACTGAAGGATAAAGTACAAGGAGTTGAAACCATGGCAGATCAAAACAGAAGCAAATGTCTGCATAAACCCCCACAATATGAAACTGCTTTGTTTTTAATGGCTTCATTCCTAACAGATGTTTGAGATGAGCTGACCTTTTGCCAGGAATGTCATTATCACCTATTGTATTATCCAGCTAATACCAGGCATTTGTTGTCACTTTCTTTTGCATACTTTTCAAGCTATATTTTAGATGCTGCAGTACCCAATTTCTTTAGCCTTTTTTTTTCCAAATTTTTTTTTTTTTTTTCATCATGAGTACATGGAAATTATGTCAACAAGTAATTGGTGAATTTGGGATAGAGATTTCTTTTTTCTTCTTGGATGGTATTAAATTCAAAATTCTGCAGTAGTCTAAAAGTCCCAGGTTAAACATTTCAAGCAGAAAAGTGTAGGAAAGGATATATTTTTTTGTAATTTCTCTTTAGGATGGGAAGCAGGAATGACATAGGTCTTGTTTTGATATAATTTCCAGCTCAGCAAGTATAGAAAATCTTTAGAGATGAGACCATCAAAACTGATGCCTTTTACTCATGTTTTTTAACTGTTCTTGAATTAAAATTTAGAGTTTTATCAAGGTTTCTTAGAAGATGAAAGTTTATGGTGGGAACTGTTTAAGAGAAATGCTGAATGGTTGGTGCTTACTTTCTCATTGTTTTAAAAATGTTTTGCTTATATAAGAAGTAGCCTAAGTCTGGCAAAAGCAAGCCTGCATCTTACCCACTGCTGCCCCCCCAAAACAAAGCACACCAGAAAACCCCCCAACAAACAAACCACCACCACCACCAAAAAATCAGAAAAGCTTCACAAAGTTGCTTTTAGATTTCAAGGAAGTATTTAATAAACTCTAAAATGATTCCTGTTATGTTTTTTAAACATTGACATTAAACATAAACATTTTAAACATAAACATTAAACATTTTAAACACTCAGTCTCAGGAAAGGGTGTTCTACAGGTGCTAGAGATGAAGGCCAAAATCTTTCTTTTCTCTTTTTTGATGTCTATGAAATTTTGAATAAAATGAGTAAAGGGGTAAAACACTCTTGTGCTGTGTGCTCTAGAAATTTCTGGAGATATTAAGAACCTGACCGGACATGGGCCTGGCAAATGTGCTGCAGCTGATCCTGCTTGAGCAGGGAAACTGGATCAGAGGATCTCAAGAGGTCCCTTCCAACCTCAATGATTCTGTGATTCGCAGTTTAATTGATGATAGACTTTTAAGTTTGCTCTTGTATTTTTTTAATATTCTTTTGATATGTCAGCACAAATCAAAAAACTCTGACAAGAAAGTGTTAACAACATGTTAAGAGGGGAAAAAAAAAAGCTAGTAAGCTCTCATTAATGTGTTATGTTAGAAACAGAGGAGCATAAAAGATGAATCAGTTCCCTTCTCTTAATGTTAATGTATACCCAACCGGGGGAGGGAATGAAGTATTATAATTGCTATACCAGTAAATTCTACTGGCTCTTGTATTATAAATCTTCTGTTATAGATCTTACTTAGATAGTACTTGTACCAATAATTCTTTCACAGGAATGTAATATATACTGAAAACATTAGTCATCATTAGAGAGCACATTAATACTTATGTTAAGTAACTCATCCCTAACACAAAGACAATGTGCAAGAAAAGTCTTGATTATTTTGTTTCAGGTCTTGAGAACTGAATTTGAAATTTTACTTCTGTTTGAAAACCCCAAAATACTAAGCTAGCTGAAAACATTTGGTGAGACGAAAGTTTCTTGCACTTCTCTTATTCCAGCTGGAAGCAGGAAGAGCAAAAGATGCTGGACTCTGTTATTGAAGACCTGGATCTTCAGTTCCTGTGGGTAGTTAGATCACTCAAACTGTGATTACCTTAGAGCAAGATGCCTGTCACTCTTGAACCTCCCCACCTGGGCAGCTTATGAATCATGCATCTCGCATAGTACATTCAATTTTATTCTTAGTTCTGTGCAGATCTGAAAATTTAGGAGTTTTGTACAAAGGTTTAGTAGGTACATGGATCTCAAGTTTCTTGAGATGTATTTGAAGGTAGTTTCACTGTTGAAATGGAAGAGAAACTACAGAAAGTGTTCAGAACCAGCTGTGGGGAAGGGACAAAAAGCTTGAATAGCTGGGAGACCACATAAGGGAAGGAAATGGAGATAGAAATTACCCCAAATCTTTCACCTGTGAAACTAAGATTTTTTTTTTATCCCACCTTTTCCTTGGACATTTAAATTCCTGTTAATTATTATGCCTTGCACACTTAAGCCAGAAACAAGTGGTAAGGTAGAAGCACACTTCTGATACTTCCACAGCTGCATTATTTCAGCACTCTGGACAGGGAGTGGATTCCAGCCCCAGGGACTCACACTTGGAGGATACGAAAGGAGCAGGTTCAGGCTCTCTTGTGTACAAGGACAGCTGTATTTGTCATGTGTTACTGCTGAAGGAGGCAAGGTTGTTTCCCAAACTCAGAGAGGAAAATTTTTGTAAGTCTTATTATTTCAGCTTCTTCTCAGGTCTGCCTACACCTTTGTGGTAGGACCTGGTAGGATCACAGAGTGTTTTGAGTTGGACAGGACCCAAAAGGTTCATCAAAGTCCAGCTTCTGCCTCTGCAAAGGCCAGTCCTAAGAATCACATCATGAGCCTTAGAGTATTGTGCAAATATTTCTTGAACTCTGTCAGGCTTGGTGCTGTGACCACTTCCCTGGTGAGTCTGTTCAGTGCCCAACCATCCCCTGGGTGAAGAACCTTTTTCCTGATAACTAACCTAAATCTCTCCTAGCACAGTTTCATGCTATTTCCTCATGTTCTGCCACTGACCATCAGAAAGCCTTCCCCTCCCCTTCCCCTTGTGAGGAAGTTGTAGGCTATGTGGGGTCACCCCTCAGTCTCCTCCAGGAGTAAGGTGGCTGGAAATTACTAGATGGATATGGAAAGATTGTGGCTATAAATTACTGCAGCATCTGGGTCAAGTGCTTGGTGGTCCACAAGAACACATAGCCTAACTCTAAACTATTGAATGTATTCACAGACTAAACTTTGAGGAATATTACCTCCCTTGCCTTCTCTTCCTTCTCTATCACACTAATTCCCCCCTTATTCCTGACAAAGCCTGTCTTAATATAGATAAAGAAGTAACAGAATTTCAGTGGAAAAGTCCATTGCATTGAGGGGTGTTGTGTAAACGTGAGCTGTTTAAACTTAATCAACCATTCAGAAGATCTCTTTCCATTCTGAAAATTAATGTTATATCAAATGAAGGTAGGAATAGTTCAGGTCTCATTTTAACAGATCATAAAATTCTTTCAAGTCTGAAAATGCAAGGATCAAAAAAGATTTCTTTTTCTTTCTGGCAGTAAGAATAATTCCTCTTACTGAAATTAAATCTCCCCAGAATTCTAGTTTACTCTACTTCCTTAGCGTGCTTTATCCTGAGGAAACAGCTTCTATTTCTCTCCTGTAGAACTGAAATCTGATGTCATCAACTTCAGCTGGGTATTTATTGTACAACTCATTGTACAGCAATAGAATTCAATATACAACAAGCTGGTTGTGCATCAAGCACGCCTTTGAACCAGATGACCTCCTGAGGTCCCTTCCAACTGAATTCATTCTATGACTCTATTTTCACCATCTGTTTCTCCAACTGTCTAGACAAATTTGAACCCTCTCGAAGGTGTCAACCTTCAACCTCCTTTCGTGGCCTTTCTAAGAGCCAGAAGGATAATGTGCCTATTCACACTGTAATCCAAACTAATTATTAATGCTTTGTGTTTCTTCTTATATCCTGTTGTATTTAACTGGTGCCCATGAATTAGGAACCTGCCTTGAAGATTAAGTTTCTTTGAGCAGGAATATACGTCTGTCTCTTAAGTCATTGCTGACGCTGCCAGATGTGTAACAGTGTTTTCAGATGGACTGAGAGAAAGGAAGCTCAGTTTCCATATAGAGGAGATTTGATAAGAAAAAATTGTTGGTTGGGAGAACGATTGTAGAAAAAAGATGTGGGTTTCACATCGAAGAGAAAATTATGATCAGAGTCAGTATTTGAAAACGTTTCATGGCACGAAACTGATTCTTTAGTATGCTCATGATGGAAGGGGAGGTGGAAGGGAGGAGGATGAGAATGAAGTAGAGTATGAACTTTAAAGAGTGATTCAGGAAGTCTGTGTCTGCTCTTTGATAGATTTTTTTGTCTGTACCCGACAGCCAAAAGAAAAAGAAAAAAAAAGAAAAAAAGAGAAGGGGGAATTGCAAGGGAGCTATTTTGGTTGTTTCCTTCTTGTAACAGGGCTGAAAATCAGTAGGAGTTTTTCTATTAATTTCTGTGAAAGAAGAACTGTGTCCTAAAGGACTCCTACAAGCACGTTTTTAAACGTTTGCGTTGAATGGTAAAAACAAGATCTAAAACCCCACAAATAGTAACTGTCGACTCAGAAGAAGGGATATATCCTAGCGAGACATCTCGTACCATGTGTGAAGCTGCCTATTTCTGGCAATTTTGTCACTGCACCCAGACAAATGATGGTAATAGCCAAATGTAAGAATAATGACTAATTCAAAATCTAAAGTGAGCATCCTCTAGGTTTTCCATATGGTTATAAACAGGGTTAGATTCCTTCCAGAAATCTCCAAACTAAATTAAATAGCTCCGTGAGCTGTGGCAACATACAAAATGTTGATTTATACTGTACAATTAAATCTGCCAAAAACTTACATAAAGAAGTAAAGAATCACATTTCTTTCGTTTATTTATTTTTTTTTATTACTCTAATCCAGGTAATATAATCAGATGAAACGAATAAAAGTAATACAAAACTTTGATAAAATTTTTATCTATAATATATGAAAGGAATTTTTAAATAAATTTGTTCCTGTAGGAGAACATGATATATTAACAAAACACAACTTTGGTGATTGACATCTTTATAAAATTTAACATTATAAGAGATATGAACAATGTGAAAGAATTCTAATTTTAAAGAGAGTTCCTTTTTTATTCAGAACCTAATTTTTCTTATACTCCTAGAAAGTACATGTGAGCTGTGAAGTCCCATTGAAGTGGCTGGAGGCTGGGAGGTTAGCAGAAGGAATACCCCCATTCCCTGCTCTGTGTGTATATATATTTTGTTATGAACTTCTATGGCCAAAGTCAGTACACAATTTTTTTGTCAGACTTGGTACATAGTTTTTATATTAAGCTTGTCAAGGCTAGGCATGTCTGACAAATATGGCTAAGGAAGAAGGAATTTATACAGTTACATCCAGTTTCTTCTCTTTGAATAAAACAGGGGCTTTAAAGCACTAATCCATTGATCTGAAAAAAATGTTCAACACTAAATAGTTTAACCAGTGCTCTGATTTGATTTCATGAAGCCTTTTTAATGTTTGCAGAGTTATGCAAAAAGTAGTTTCTTAATGCCTATTCTTTTTATCTCTAAGGTTGTATGTTGGTACTTTTGAAAGATGAAATTTTTAAGTAACATGTTAAGTATAGTGAACTATAGTAAATATATACAGTAAATGTAAAGTAAGTATAGTAAATCATAAAGTTTGGCAGCAGAAACATTAAGTAGGCATTTATTTTTGAATGGCTTGGAGGTGTTTTATTGTAAGAGAATGTCAGGCAAATAAAAGGAAAGGTCAAAGGGAGATCTTTCCTTTTAACAGCTAAAGAAGAGTAAATATCTTAGTAAATCTTAATAGACTTATGGAATTCTCTGATGCTTCTAGCGTTAAGCCATTCTAGGGAAGCCCTAAGGACACAGCATTTTCACTGCTTCCAATAGCATTCCTCAGAGCTGCTGGTCACATAAGTTGCATGTAATTTGGATTACATGAACTTATTCCAATAGGTTTTACTACAGACTCTCAGATATGGCGTGTATTGTTTGGGCTAGCCCGGGGGGAGAAAGAGGGCTTCCTACCACTTCTCATCTCCTGGCCATTGTACATAAGCCAAGACTCACCTTTCTGCCTTGGCCTCAACATTAGTGTGCTGTTTTTCTAGCAGAGTACTAGATTAGAAGAAAAAGGCATTGAAGAAGAATTGCCATGTAAATCTGTGCCAAAGACAGATACAAACGAGTGAAGTGGTCAACCAGGAGAGAGAGGCCCTTTGTACTGATTGCTTTCACTGAGAAACAATGTCCCATGAAGCTTAAATAATGCAGACTTCCTTCCCCCAGGCCCAGTTTGGGAAGGAAGTACTGTGTTTGAGGCACTGATGGGGTACCTCTCAGATTGACCTATAAAAGTGTCTTAAAATTATTATATAATTACAAAGCTTATAAAGACTTCTAGGAAGAGTGTAATCTGTTCAGTACCAGCTGCTGTATCTCTTTTTTCAGTTATTTCACACAAAGCAGTTGGAGACGTAATTATTGCCCCTTTTGTGTCCTATGGACATGTTCTTAGATGAAGAATTATAAGTAGTGGGAAATATTTGATGTAAGAGCAATAAAAAAAAACTTGCCTGAACTACATGCTTACTCCCACTTACTTGTATCAAAGTACTTTTATGAACTTGTGATGGTAAATGGAAAATCCAAATTATCCTGATTTAAAAGACACAAAGGGGTATTAATGGTCACTGTCTCAAGACAAGTAAAGTAAAATGGAGGAAATGTTCAAATAAAGTGCAAAAGGCAACTTAGAAAATACAAAAGGATGTGAAAACAGATGTTCTCAATATAGTCTGATGCAGACATATAGGTATTCTTCTCTTTTCTTTACCTGGTAAGATGCTACATGTTATCAGTGTCTATTCACAGCATTTCTAGATGAACCTTAAATGTTTGGAAAAGTTTCAGAAGGATTTTAATTTCAAACTTTCACTTGCATGATGGAAAGGGTGAAATGGAAACTTTCTATTTGGTAATCTTTCCCAGAAGCCATTCACATATAGGTTAAGCATAAGGAAAAAACAAAACCAAGCATCTTTGTATCGTGTTTTAACTATCTTTGTTTTGTTTAAAACTTTAAACACTCAACATGTCTTTATTTTAGTCAATCATGGGTAATCACTGTTAAGCTCTATCCTTTTGAGAGGACATTTTGCTTTTAATGTTGACACAACATGATTGTCTATAAATTTAGTTTGTAGGTGAATTACTTTATAGCTTTATAGAGTATGTTTTGCTTCCATTTTCCTGCCTGTAAAGTACAAATAAAAGTACATCACTGTAAATCTCCACGATGGATTATTTTATAAAATTTATGGGGGATTTAAAGTAATTTAAAACTCCTCCTGAAGACGTTTTCCAATTTATTTAAGATTTGTAGAAGTATTTGGAGACAAGGATATGCAAGGGGATATAGATATTAAGTCTCTCTTTGTAGTGGGAGGCCGGAAGGGCCAGCTAAAGGAAGCTCAATACTTCAGCCCTATCCATGAGGTGGCAAAATACGCACTGTTATTTTACTGCTAAAAATTAATAAACAGAGATGACCTATGTCCCCAGGTAGGCGGAAACCGTGAAAACAATTGCAAAGTAACCAGCATGATACAGAGGTTTGAAGTTGGCTGGAAAGTGAACGTATTTTGTCCTCCTGCTGTACATTTCCCTTAGCACTTCACCTGATTACCTGCTTGCAAAACAGCTCATCTGGTCGAGCCTGGGAAAGAACTGCTCCCCTAGTTGTTTACTAACAATAATGATATTGTATGGTGGAATATGGTAATTTTCGTGGCAGTCAGGCAAATATGGTTATGCAGTAAGTTGTCCATTAGACAGTGAGAGTAATAAAAAAAAATTGCATTCTTCAAATGTTTGGCTGTGTGACTGACAGGGTTGTGCTAGTCCACGTGAATGTCTGAGCAGGTTGTTTCCAAGTTATGACTTCTAAACTGATAGAATGCAGGATGAGTTATGAGGAGGAGGCATTTTAATATGTGTAAGTAAATGTCTAAAATCTAGAACTTTTTAGACAGAAGGTAAGTGAATAAACACAGGTAATTAATGATATTAATTCATACACACCACCAACCTCTTTCTGTAATCAAGCCTCTCTTCCTTTTAAATCTCCTTTTATGGAAGCAATATATTTGGTGCATAAATGACTATAAAGTTTATAGCTAAGTTCCATCTTAACCCTCTGAGCAAGCCAATCGAGATGCAGTCAAAGGTGTTACTGTCTCTAATGAGCTAAATAAAACTGTAGAACAAGGTAAATAGAATTAGGGAAAATTGTAAAACTTTTTCCTTTTTCTTATTTCAATATCTTCCTACCTCAGGAGTTCAGGAATTCTGCTATATCACGTCAGTATTCTTCCAGAAGTTCTGACATTCTGGTATATTGAAAACAATCCTTCAGGCTCCAATTTGTTCTTAGGTAAGAAGATTAATTTATATGCTGATTAATTTTCTGGGTTGGTTGTTTTCCTCTGCCTTTGTCATATGTATCACTTGTTAGTAATCAATTTTTCTTTAACCTCTGTACACCAATTCTGATGGTACATGAATTCATTTGTTTGCTTTATGCCCTTCATTTGTAGCACTAGCTGATATCTATATTCTGTGATGGAACTTGATCCTTAAAGGTGCCTGAATGCTTCTAATTTTTTGCTGTGTAATGAGTGCTGAGCACTTAACAGAGCAAGGCAATTAGGAAATAAATATTCCCGTTTGAACTCTTCTAGTAAGTTAAGTATCATTAAACAAGGGCTTATTTTTTAAACAGAAGTCTACATACTCATGCTGGTACCAGTCTATCTACTTTACTTGCAGCAGAAATTAATTTGGTAGGTTAGTAGTATGGATCTTTCTATATGGATTTTTTTTTTTTCCATTTTGCAAGAAACATATTGTTTCTTATATGTCTGGAAGATTAAAATATCAAACAACTGAGACTAGCATGGTTCCCCTCTCTCCCATTAGTTCCCTGCAGTGAATCTAAATTAAAATAGCTAACACGGATGTTGGATTTGTTTCATTTCCCAGTCTAGCAAGTGGAATGAAGGAAAGACTGATGTGAACTGACATTGTCCATCAAAATAAAAGAACCCCAAACTTCTCTATCCTGTTGAGGTATGTGCTTATTTGATACAGTGGGTCAGGCCACTTTGTGTGGAATTCTGTGATTATCCTTTCTGAGGGACAGAGGAAAAGGAAGGCTGATGGGTTACACTGCATTCCAGAAATTGGTGTCTGACTTGCTTTTCTTATTTCTGCCTGCTAGGGAATTCTTAAAGTACTTTTCTGAAGATAAGTGAACATACTCATCGTGGCTTACTTGTGCCTGCTAAGTCTTTTTGTGAAATATTTCATGAGGAAGTCTGCAAATATTTTGACTGGTTGTGCCTTTATTTTTGGAGTGTATTGCAGATGACACACGAATGTATCAGGATGAAGCTGTGGCAGCAGAGATATGTAAGAGGTTATTAATGTTTTCAATTTTTTTAAAAAATTAATGGATCCAGCAGTAACAAAAACCATCATTATACAGGTGAACTACAGTGGAGTAACACGTACCTAACATGGGCAGATTAACAGAACTATGGCAGAGAAATTTTTCAGGCATAATCTATTACATGAAGAGAGACACATATAGGGGATAACAATTTGTTTTCAAACCTGAAGGGCTATTGGGTACTTTTATTTTTCCTATTTGGCAGCAGGTGTTGGTGTGGTATTTTTTCAAAATAGCAGTGAATACTGACAAAGATGAAATACTTAGCAAAGGAGAATGGTACATATGGCATTGTGTTCTTATCTAAGTTTATTTTAAAGACACAAAGAAAAATGTGATTTAATCAAATTAGCAAGTGTGTTTGTGAAGTTATATAGAAAGAAATGGAAGTGGTAAAGTAGCAGATAATAAATGCATGTAAGAATGCTTAAAGACTGTAGATGTCCCCAAACCAGGTCTCATTCACTGTATCACAGAAAGCATAAGAAACCCTTAAAGTATTCTAATGGATTTATAGTGAAAAATGTTGGTTTCGAAATCTTAGAAATGTCAAGTTGAACTTCAGTCTAATGTTATACAATCTCTGCTCAAATCCAGTCAGATCCAATGACTAGTAAAATCATTCATGAAGAGGTGCTTACATCCTTTCTCACAGTCAATTTTAGATATAGACTTAGCATCGTATCTTTGCTTTACAAGCTATGAAGATTTCACCGAGAGAAGCATTGTGAAATCCTTACAATTTTTTTGATGTATGTTTCTTTTAGTAACTATATTAGAATCTTCAGTAATAGGAAATGTCTCAGTTGTGTTTAGCTGGCCTGTTGTTTAAAATTTTGCAGCTTATTTTATTCTAAATATAACTACAATTGACTTTGTATCTTTGGTTCACAACAGTTGGGCTGCAAAACAAAATTACAGTGCTACCCAATCTCTCTGTGCCCATACCTTTCTGTGATACTATAACCACTCCATTACCTTTCGAGGTCTAAAATACACGGATTTAACTTTTAATTTTATGCAGCACATAATTTTCTAGACTTGAGACTATTTTTGTAACTTCCTTCTGAACCCTTCCTAGTTTGTCAGAAACCTTTCTGAATCATGGAGAAATGAATCAGTAGAAGCCTCACTAATGCCAGATGTTGCCATTAAATCATTTCCCTACTCCTACTTGATGTTGCCTAGGTTTTGCATCCAAGGTCCAAGTTAGCCCACTTAGAGGACTGCAGTGAGAGCATGTTTATTTCAGTGAGGTTCTTTGCATTATTCTTGAACTTCTTGTTGTTATTTTTCCCTTTTCTTATTTAGATTTAGAATAGGAATAAGCAATTCAAATAAAATACTATGCCAAGTAACATAGTAGAGCATTTTAGCTCATGCTTAGTTTCCTCTTGACACGAAAGAGATTTCTGTATATATTTATATATTGTTCAGAATACACAGGAAGTGCTGGGCTGGATTTTGAGATCAACTGGCTAGTGTTTTCATCATACCATTTGCATTGTGATATAGCATGTAATTATTAACATAAGAAAATGAAATATAAATTATAGTGATTTTTTTACCTCAACCCCAACACACCCTTTTGGATTTTCTGTATTTAAAACCTTATCCTTATTTAACTTTCTTAAATGTTGAAAGCATTAGTTGTCTGGTAAAATTTTAATGAGGAAGCAATAAACAGTGTTTTCCTCTTCAGCAGACAGTATGTGACATTTCTTCATTTAAAATTCTCCTCGTGTGCTATCAGAAAAATTCACACGTTGTGTTATTCAGCATGACCTTAGTGAAAGCTCTCCATATTATTTCTCAGATTTGTTGTCTTTTTGTGGTGTTTGCATACACACCTGTAAAACAGCACAATGCCCGTAAACAGGTTTTTCCTTCTTTTTGAGAAATCATATAGAAGTGCTTTTATTTGCGGAGATCTCATTTTTTCATGACTGTTTGAATACTTAAGGTGTGGAAAACCGTGGGTTTAGGCCAGTGCTCAGCCAGGGAGAGGAAGGGCATTTCACTGATGTAGTCTCCCCTCTCTGTCTGGAAATTCATTGGCTGTTTGGAAAATTGATGTTTTATAATTATTTGCTTCAAATAGTGTGTTCCTTTTTTTATTTTATTTTATTTTTTCTCTTTACTGAATAAAGGAGAAGAATGAAGCTGTACACAATAATGTCACATTGTGGGAGAGGCATTTTGTGCAAGTGGGGAGGGCCAAGAATTGTTTATAAGTAAAAGGTTAAAAGGAAATCCTCAAAATAAATCCTGAAATGTAGGAAAGAAATACTGAAGTATCTCATGTCACAAATCCTCATTATGAATGTACAGGTGTCTTTTGCAAAATGTCAGAGGTTGATGACTGTATCACTTCAGAGAATTAACAGAAGTCCACATTACAAATACATAATTAGGATATCAATGGTTCTTTTTCTCCCAGTGAATTCCCTTGTTTCCCTTTACCTTTTTTTGTTGCCTGATTTTCTTTCTTTTTATCAGCTACGTCTGTACTGCATAAAGGCATTTGACCCACTGAGAAATTTTTCTTAGAACTTAATAACTTCTAACCAACATTTTTCTTGCATGTTCTGTCTAAATTTCTCAAGTAAGATTTGTTTTCTTCACTACCTAAGAGGAGAATATGTGATGAAGCATCAGAAATTCTTTTTGTTTTATTAATTTGAACCCTTCCCATAGAAAACAGTTTTATCTCCTTTGAGAAAAATTATTGTGTTTTCTGATAAAACATAAATTTGATGTGCTAGAGGTTATTTTTTTTACTTACTTTTTTACTGTAAGTTTTCTCTTTATAGATCACCCTATTCTTTTTTTTTTTATTTCTTTAACAAGAGGACCAAATTATGTTCAGTTGCAAAGAAAGAAAAGCAATAGCATACTTTCTAATATAATTTACTATGATTAATTCAGGAGCTGCATGAGTTGTAGCATGTGCTTGTTATTTCTAAAGTTTTGCTACTTCTTACTCAAAATTTGTTTAACACTGTATAGATTTAGGTGGAGAAAAATCTCTTCTACATTTTTTTCTGAGTCTGGTGATGTGTACAAGCTTATATGACTTTTTCAATGAACAGGGATTCTTTTGGACTCAGATCTTTTCTAGGGTCCTTTAGTATCTGTCATACAAATAAGGTTATTATAATAACATTACTTTTAGTTATGAATCTTAATAATACTCCTTTTAAAACAGTATGTCAGACTAAATAAAATGAGGCCTTTGATATGTGAATGGTGCCTGAAAAGCAGTATAAACCATCTGCTAAAACATGGGGATTTGCAAACAGACTTCCATAAGCATTTTAAAAGATCACTGTTCCTTTTGTTTTCATGTGTAATCATGATCATTTGAGACGACCTTGCTGGAATTAGATAGGCCCCTGTTTCACCCAGCAGTAGATGCAGTTCTACAGTTAAAAAACCAGTGTTCCAAGAGCTAAAACTTTAGGAAACTTTGTAGGCCTCGGTTATTTACCTGATATTCTACATGACTTTGAGCTCTGCTGTAGAAACCGCCTGTGAAATGGGGACTGAGAGAGTAATTCACTCCTGAACAACTGATTTCCAGGAGAGACCTCCACCCTAAGCTGTGTTATTTGTGCTGGGAATAGAAGGGCTGAACCTGCAGTGTACAAGGAAAAACCCTGAGTGAGTGGGGGTGCAGGCAATTTAGCAAATTCTGATTTTGTGTGAGTTTCTCATGGCACAGAAGATACGTGATCTTGGTGAGACGAATGGGGGTGTGGTGAGCATGCATTTCATCTCTTCACGGTTCAAGAGAAAAGATTCATTTTCTCTATCTTTTGAAGAAAGTTAGATGCAATTATTATTTTGCTTTTTGTTTACTATAGAATTGTGTTTTGTTGGGGTTTATCATTTTATAAAGCACCAATGTTGCAACTGTTTGTGCTTTCATAAAAAAATTTCCTTTTTTTTTTTTAATGTCAACCTCAGCTTCAGTTAAGATCCTTGAACTATATTTGTGGGTCTCTTATTATCTGGAAGCGTGTACTACGTACTCCTGGAATGGAGTCTACAACGAAAGCACATACTGCGGGACTCTTACAATTGTTAATTTTTCACAGAAGTTCTGCTGCAGTGACTGCTTCAGCAGTTGATTGCTTGGGTGATTTTTTTTTTAACAGTACAGAAATTTAGGGACTGCATTACTCAGAAAAAGTAACTGAAGTAATAGTTGCTTCCAAAAGGTGTTTTATAATAGCACTGTGTACTATTTGTTTTCAGAGGCCTATTCCAAACTCCGATGAAACATAAAATGGGAGGGGGAGGAATCTGATAGAGTTACCTCCTCTAACTGTAATTTTTTAAATCATATCTTTTGGCATGAACAAATATCATTTATTTTAGCCCTGATGGATCTCAGGCTTGTTGTTATTTCTAGTTCTAATTCTGGATCTCGCCAGTGTCTTTTTTACAGACTTATGTCTCTGATCTCCATTTTACTGTAACCTGCACAAGTTCACAAGATTTTCAAAGCAGCAGTACCTAATAGAGGTTTTACAAAATTCTCTTCCATCACTTATCATAAAAAAATATGAGATCTCACAGAATTTTAATCGTGCCAAAGACTGCAGTACTCTCTGCACATCCTTTAGCACAAGTTAATAACTCGCCAGTTGTTTGGCTCTGTTCTGTGTTGTTCCTCTAGCTTTCTAAAAGAGATGCTTCTGTACTCATAATTAACGTTCTTGTCAAATCTGCTCATTTGTGCAAAGTTCTTTGCTTTGAAGAAGTGACCACTTGCACTTTTTGCTCTTCTGATTCTCCCCTCACTTAAGGCACAAACTGCAGTAATGGTTGAGGAAAATATCTGGTCACTTACAGGTTACATTCTTGGAAAAGATCCAAGCACATGGTGCTCGCGGAAATAAAGCAAACAAAAGCAATATGTAATCTATTATTCTGTACCTGTTAACAAAATTCCGTACCTGTTAACAAATCAATTTTTCTAAGTGCAAAATTAGTTAAACACAGTGCTTCTTGAAATAAGGATTTGCCTAATTTAGACATCCTAGTACACACACAGCATCGACTGAACTGACTTTTTTGTAATAATGGATTCCCTCCCCCCATATGCTTTAGCTAAATGGAAACAATCATTTTGTTCTTTACCGCAAAAGCAAATTAAATGCCAATTAACATTCTGCTTCTGTTTTATCTGTCAGGCTGTTGATCATAGAATATCCAAGGCTCCTTTGATTTTCAACCTGTTGACAAGTGAGAAACATTGCTTTTCGTTTTACTCACTCATTTGCTCTCAAAAAAAGAGTGTCGAGATTAATTATTTTTGAAGGAGAAAAGTCTTTCCCATGAGGCTTCAATTTAATAAAGAATCAATTATTTTATAACGTGTGCACACAAATGTAAATGATGCATCCCATACTTCTTCCTTGGCTTTGTGTAACACACTCACCAAGAATAGTTCCAAATGCATTTCTGGTTTTGCGTGTCTTCACCTTTCCATCTAAACTGTCGCTCTAAAGTCTTCCTGAATAGTCCAGCCAGGTGTCCCTCAATATATATTTTGTCTTCCAGTTTTATTTACAGCTCTTGGATACGTGGTAAATTGCCTGTTGTTACCCTGATTCAAGAATTTTCAGGTCTGTCTCATTGTAGTCCTGAAGGATTACAAAGTTGCTTGTAGTTTGTGTGTGACTGTCACTGACCAGGCACACCGCCTTGTTTCCCTGGAGGGGAGACAGGAGACAGAGAGATGCGTAGGCAACGTGTTGGGAAAGGCAGAAAGGCATCGTTGTGACTTAACACATGTATGACATCCTGTGATAGGTCGTATTCTTAGCACTGCTGTGGCATCAGAAAAGATGAAATTTTCAGTTTGAATACTGTGTAACAGGTTCTAACGAGTATAGCAGAGACCACGTTAGAGAGTTTTTTGGTGTGTTGGTCTGGGAACCAAGGGATGAGGACCTAGAATTGCTTTGAAGCTGCAGAGGTTTAACTGTAGAAGTCTGAAGTACCAAATATTGACAAATACCCAGGGAAAATTCCGCAATGCAAGTAAGACTTCTGATTATAGTTTTACAAGTCATTAATTGGGACATTCACACGAGATCTCTGTAACTTGTAGTACAGGCTGAAATCCACTTTGATGGTCTGGCACTACAGAAAATATACATCTCACATCTCATCGTCCTGAATAATCTCATGTAATGTACTCACATCAGATTAATGAATGAAAGACTGATTTCTTTCACTGCTCTCTCAAATTTGTACTCTGAAGCTGAAAATGTGTATGTTTCTTTCAAAATGCTGCCGATGTGGAGGCCTATGAGTCTTTATACTCCCTGTTTTATGATGGTTTTTCTTCTTTTTTTTCTAATTTCTGAAAAGTATGTGCATTTAAAAAAAATCCTGAATGTCAGATAATGATAAGAACCATATATCCTGAAAAAAACAGCCCCCAAAATATTTTAAGTTAGTTGCAAAGTAAATATTGTGTGTCTTTCTTATTCTTCTCCTCTTGCCTGTTGGAGCCTAAGCTTTGGAATCTGGTTGAAGAGGGAAACTGATATTCCATCATCTCACACAGAATGCTAACATAGGTGTAAAACGAGACAAGCTTCATGCTTTAAAGTTATCTGTATGCCAATTGTGTGTATGCATCTGAATTTATAAAAAATGTACTGTTTATGAAATGGGTGGGGTTATGTGTTATATATATATATAATATATATACATATTTATATATGTATGTATATCCTTGCAGTGCTACTGGAACAAGGCAAAAAGAGGGAATGTTAAGTTTGTGCTGTTGTGGCTGGGGAATTGCATATTTAAACTTGCAACTACGGGAGTCTTAGTATGAACTCCAGAGCTAATTTCTAGGAATGATATGTAATGTAATGCACTCCAGACTTAACTACATGAAAGTGAAATATTTTCCTGTGTATGTTGACACAGAATGGTTTAAGTAAGGTTTAATAATTTAGAATGTGTGCTTGTGGTTTTCTAGTACTATCATGTAAAGTTTTTCCTAGCACTTGGAGAGCATGGAGATGGATAAAACCTGCAGCCTATGAAATGAGCTAATGAAACACAGAGTCTCTTCCACCAGTACCCAGGCCTTTGTTACATTCCAAAAAAATGCATGTTCAACAAGCAACAGATGTAGATTATATCATCAGACAGGAAGCTGATTGGGACTGATCTTCCTATGACATTTTGTTGTTTCAGAGGCATTTTTCCTGGTCTATTATGCATCTCCTTTTTTAGATGATAGCGAATACCTGGAATTTTGTACCTTTTTGAAATAGAATATTACAAGTACATTTCTGGCAACTTTCAATTTTCTTTATTTTATTTCCCGAAAGTTCCTGATATTTTTTCAAAATTTCCTGATATTCACAAGCTTATAGAATGTGTAGGTGCTCTTCATTTGGAGAGCTTTCGTACATTTCATGGTTAGAAAGTCTGCAAGATATGATGGAATATATTTTGATGGTAAAAATCAGCTTAGTTGTTTTAATTGTATAGTAGCTGAAGTCCTGTTTCAGGTGTCTAAATAGAGAGAATTGTTTGAAAACACTTAAGAAAAGGTTTCATAGCTTTCTATTTCCATGGAAACTGTATCTGATGTTATATTTTTCCTTTCCCTAGGCTTTAATTACACTGTGTTTCTTCTCCTTTTCTTCCTGGTTTCATTATGATCATGTGTAAGCATGCAACAACTTATTATGCAATTAACAGTATATATAAAACATCAGCAAATAAGTACAAATTCTCTTTATGATTAAAGGGATAGTGACTAGTTAGCTGTGGCAGTTGTCTAGTTGCAGCAATACAGAAGGCACCAGCTCTATTATTCTTTTTCCCTTTCAATAACACCTCTCTTTGGAAGTAGAGGACATGGTACTTGACCATTGCTTTAACAAAACAACACCACTTGACCATTGCTTCAAAAAAAACAAAAACAAAAAGAAGAGTTGGGGGCACAAAAAAAGACGTCAATATGGTTAGGCCTTCAGAATTTATGAAGAAATGTATTCTGGAGTGGGAATTTCCAAGGAAAGTAAAAGCTTTCACTGTAAACCAAAGACAAATAACTTTTGAGCAAGTTGGATGTAAAGTTGTAAAATTGCAATATGGGATAAAAAAGGGAAACTAAGGGTAAGTCTGATGGTTGTATTATAATTGAGAGTTCCATGTCACTGGTGGGTGAGAGCAGATGAAAGAGAGTAGTTCGTGCAAAGAAGTGCTACCTGGGCCTGTATCTAGAAGGCAAATTGGTATAAATGCCCTCTGCAGTAGCCAGGTGACTATCAATAAAACTGAGAAAGCACCTTGTGATATGCAGTAATTATGACCCTAAAAAAAATATAAATCCAAGATGAGATTGATTTCTGTACGAGATCTCGAGTTAACTGTGGGCTTAGTGACAGTGCCAGTCCTGAGCTACCTTCTTATCTGTTAAAAGAGAAAATATCAAAGGGTTTCCTTACAAAATACAGAGAGAAAAAGGGAAAACAGGTTACTGACATATAGGTGAAGAATACATACTCCAGGGAGTTGTGTTTTTGTTAGACTGGTCTGACCTCTTGCCCCTCAGAAAGAATTAACATGTCATGGAGGCTAGTAATTGCTAAATAAGTTGGAGAAAGTTTCTAATCCTGACGTGTTTCTAGACAATGAATACGATGGTGTGTGTATGTTTTATTAAGAATCGAGACATGTCTAGCTCAGATATTTGAGCCAAGAACACAAACAAAAACACCCTGCATTCCCAGGGCACGGTGACTAATACTTCCAGTGAGATCTCAGCATTCCCTTTATAGATCAGGTGTTAATGTACACTGACATTCCAACTTGCAGCACTGAAAATTAATATCAATATGGAGGGCTAAATAAAGTATAACTCTAGAGCTGCAAATACTTCTGGGATAAAGGACAAGGATTTTAAAGCTTTTCTGCTCATGTTGAGTCAAAGTCTTTGATGCTAAAAATAAGAGCTTAAAAGCCTTCACGAGATTGCAGATTGTTTATCCCTGTATAGATATGCTCAAGTGAAATGGATCACCGTGCTACACTAGAAGAATTACAAAGATGACCCCATAAAACTAGATGGTGGTCAGCAAGCTTTATTCCAATTCTTTTCATTCATCAGACTCTGTCTGTAGTGTGTTCTTCTGTAATATCTCTCTTAAACATCAGTGCTGTTCTACATCTCCAAGTTTCCTCCTAAAGGGTAGTTGATGCTAAGTAGGTTGAATGCTGTTACTGACTTCCATCTTTTCCTTTGGAAACTATTACGAAATTTTAGTTTATTGCAGTAGGATAGAGACTTCCCCTCTTTTTTTTTTTTTTTCTTTTTCTCTTCTGTCTGTTTCAGTCTCACTATTGCCCTTGACACCTTCATATGTGAGTCAAATTACACACCCAGACTAGAATATAATATTTCCCATGAAGTTGTAAGGGAGCTCTACAGTGACGTTTTCTGTTTTCATTCATGGAGAATGACTCCTATACCAATTCTCAAATAAAATTCTCTTTGAAATCAGCTTCTCTCCCTCTGCCTGGAATATCACAATCTCTAGCCACTTGTTTGCTCTTGCTTTCAGATCTGCTCATCTTTTGAAGATAAATACATCTTCTCCAGGTCTTGGCTTGCATTTTCATATGTTCAATGAATGTTTCAATTCTTCTCTCTTTGACTTTTTAGGTGCCCCTTGTTTATTTTACTTTTCTAATTCTGTTCTATTCTCCTAATTATATTTTCAAGGCAAGAGTAATAATACTTTGAATCAGTATCGCTCTACAGTTACTCATGTTGCTGTCTGCTGTTTTCCTTAAGTTTCTCTGAAGTTATTCACAAAAAAAAAAACTGGCTGTATGTGGATCGGTGATCCATTTATTATTCATATATTTTCTTTTAGTTCTTCTAACTTGATGTTCCTAAACATATTCTTCATAAAGGGGCAGGTATGGTAACATTCCAAGCCCTGATATCTCCTAGATGGCTGCTGTCACGTTGCATATCTGCTGTAAGGTTATGTAAATCATGTTTCCCATGATCAGACTGCTAGGAAACTGGGATTTATGACTTCTGTAAATGTAACAGAACAGAAATTTTGGAGGGCACATTTGCTGCTGTAGATACAATAATTTAGTTTTATTTAATGGATGCTTTATTTGGATTGCAGCCTGTGGTGTTGCATCCCCATCTCCAGGCCACGCTATGACGTGAGAAAGGCTTGTTAGACCCTGGCCTTGAAGAACAGCACTTGAACTAAACTCTTGAGCTTATCAGAGACACTGTCTGTTCCCAGGAACTAGTGCTGGATAACGAGCTCCTATCTTTTAACAGCAGGCTTGGAAACTTACTTGTCTTGCCTGAATAACAACACAAGTGGAATAACAGTTTTGTCATCAAACTTCCAAAGAAAGTGATCCTGGGAACTGCCGACCTGTCAGCCTCACCTCTGTGTCTGGAAAGGTCATGGAACAAATCCTCCTGGAAGCTCTGCTGAGGCACACGGAGGACAGGGAGGTGATTTGGGACAGCCAGCTTGGCTTTCACCAAGGGTTAGTCCTGTCTGACCAAACAAGTGGCTTTCTGTGTTTCAAAGTTTAAGTGCTGTTCAACCTTTAGGCCTGAACTGTTGATCAAGTCCAGGGCTCAGTTTAGCAAGGGGGTGTAGTCTGAACTTTGTGACTCAGTGAGGGGATCTTCCTTATTCCTTTTTATCTTACTTTTTCCTACCCTTGTCCTTTTCTCACTGCCTGCCCCCTGCTCCCCATTAGAAATTTTTTTGAGTTGATTCTGGGTTTAGATTGATTGATTTTAGATTTTAGTCTGCTTTTTCTGCATGTTTTAACCATTTATACAAAGTAGAGTGAACCTTGCCAACAGCTTTGTCATGCTTTTGACTTCTATATTAAACCTGCTTTTGCCAATAACTTTGCCAATGATTCTTTAAGTGATCTTAAAACACATTTGTGGCACAGCCCATATCTGGATATCTTTGGAGGAGATGTCTTTTTTTTTACACTGCTTTTTACTACAGAGCCCTAATCATTTTAGGCAAAATGTCCAGGGAGGTGTTAAGAAATGTCATATGCAAACCAGTGTATATTTGTTTTGTATACTATATACTATAAACACCTCCTGATTTGTCAGGTTTTATGGTTTCCATAAAAATAAAAAATGTTGGAAGTTATAAATAGTCATGATTCATAGAATTTTTTTTTAAACCAAATTATGCTGAAAATTTTGACACCGGAATGCCAAAAATAATGAAAAATATTTCAATAATACTTCCTGGTTTAAATGTATTAAATATGAAGGTTATTATGGTCAGTAAGGCTTTAGTCTGGCAAATGAATGTAGAATTGAAAGAAAAGGTATGACTGGTTATAACATGAGCATTTTTAGCCTCTTTAAGCTGATACATAAACTGCAGATGTTCTCAGGTTTATGCTCATTGTCAGTCATGTGGTTCACCAAACAGGAGGAAGCAGAGATATCAGTCTAAGTGTGCATAACAAAATCACAGTTAATATTATTGGGTTTTTGTTTTTGCAGAATAAACTGGTCACAAACACTTTATGACGGGTTTGCACACACCCTGTTTGTGGCACTGAAGATGCTGAAAAGCTACTAAATTTTCAGAACTCTTTGGTTTAATGGGATTTAGAAAATCCACATTGATGGAGCTGGTATCTCAGCAGATTTTTGATCCATTGTAATCTACGAAAATTTGCTCTTTCTAAATGCTTCTTCTGTCAGTTGAGAGCGAGGGGTTTCATTGTCATTAATGTGCTTCTCTTGTTGTAAAGGCTGAATGGAGAAGAGATGTAAAGCCCCTTCTGTAATGTCCGAAGCCAACAGTACCCGCTCTGTTTACATGTTTACATGTGGGATATGTGGCAGTTTACATGAAGAACTTGTTTCCAGAATTGTAAGCAACTGTAATTTTTTTCAAAGAACTTTTGTCTTGAGGACCAGTCATGGGAAATTTGCATTTTCAAAACGGGGGAGGATTGCAATGTTTGTTGACTTGCTGAAATACTACTCGGCAGCTTCTAATGCCTTCAGTAGGGCTGCCTCAGGCTTCTGCCATGGCCAATGCAAAACACTGCCCACTTAGTGTAGAGGAGCAGAAATCAGGACTGGTGGTGGTTGGTGAGGAGTAGAACTTGGCAATTCTTTTTGATTTCTCATCTGCCTGGATTTGAGGATAGAAGTACACAGGTGATATCAATAGATCTTGCATTTCAGCAACTCTTCCACTGGCATTGGCCTGTTATGGGGAAAATGTTAACCTAGCTGACAAACTTCAAATGTAGTAGAGCACTTTTGCACCCAAATTATGGTCATTGATGAGGTTATGAATGTGGGAAAACTACTGCATTTTAATTGATGTCAAGAGTTCTGTGGCAATTTATATCAGCTGCTTATATTGCCTTTCTGAATGTTCTTCCTTAGCATGAAATAGACAGAATTGGTCATTCACTTCTATTTGCATTTCACTTATGACTGGAGTCTGTTACCTTTGAACAACTGAAAGAGTTCCCCTTGCAAATAGCCTCCAGGATATGGTAGTTAGCAGATTTGTCTTTATTTATCATTCTTCTCAACCTCTGAGGTTCTCCTCATCAACTCTCTTTTCCCCCCCTCTTCTTAAATTCATGATGCATTCTGTTTCTTCTGTGTTTTTTTAATTTTTTTTTTAATGAGCTCAATAAAAGTTGTTAGAAGAACTTTGGAATAAACACAAAAGGAAATGCATGTGTTTATTTTGATGCACACTGTCCTTAAAGTGCACTGCTTGAAAAAGAAAAAGGACCTTCTCACTAGTTCCTCTCCCCGTGTACTGACATATGTCCTCTCAACAAGGAATTCCAACAAATATATCTTTTTGGCATATACTGCATTTGCAGCAACAAACCAGGGGAGAAACAAAGAGTGACTCATCAACCAATTAGTGGCTGAAATGCCCCAAGGGTATAACGTGGGCCAGTTACCTGCTCAGGAAGCTTCATAGGTAGCCTTTTAAAAGAATTGCTATCAGTACAGACACAAACCTCCATTTATTATGGAGGATCTTGACTTTTTTTCTTCTTGAAGTATTATCTTCCTTTACTTGTACCCAGTTAGAACAGGGTGTTTTGAGCAATTTGTAATTTAGTTTTTTTTCCCCTAATGGGTATTAAAAATAAGTCTGGTAAACCTGATTCTGATTTCAGTGCCAGCAGCATAAATCAGTTTGTGCCAGTTAAAGGTGATAGACCTCATTATTCTCTCACTTTTGTCAATTTTAGGCAAGCAAAGCCTGTTGGTCCCATTTTGCTCTCTTACATGGATATAAGTTTAAAAGAACTGTACTGAGGAAAATTAGGTTGTTAACTAAGTTTGAAAAAAGCTGAAGTTCTTTTGTAAACAGCTGATAGAAGGAGAGGTTGCAGTGGCATTTGAACCAAATGTGTTGTGTTCTCACTGACCAAAACCGCTATCTGTACTGCCAAATCATAATTTTAAAGCAAAATAGAAAAAACCACAGTCTCTTATTAAGAAAAACATTACTTGTAGTCTAGAGAATTTGATAATTTTGTAGACATTTTATTATATATCTAACTGTAAGAAATCAAGATGTAGCAACTTGCCTTGAGGATTTGCCTCCTTACTGTTTGCTTCTTACAAAGTCTTCTATTAAAGGGACAGTTGGACACAAAAATATTAAATAGACTTAAATATGCCCTACACAGCTGAACTTTCATGTATTTCTTTCCACTTAACTTTTTTTTTCAAGGTGCTGACTTGAACTTTTGTCATTGGAGCCAGACTATCTGTGAGCACCTTAGGCTTGCTAAAAGAGGTATATATATCTGTATTTGTTTATATATCTATTTCTTTATATGTTTAATTTTTGCAAAGTTGCCTTGGGTCCTCATGTCACGCAATAAAAGGCCTGTTTTTATATCCATACTCCTAACCTGAATGTCCTCTAACAATCTCTGGTCTGTCCTATGGAAAGGAGAATACATTAACCAAAGTGCTCATGTGTAGAGGTTGGATGCTCTAATTGTTATTCTTGAAGGAATTCACATAATAGCAAATTCATGCACTCGTCAAAGTTCACAGGCACGTATAAAGCGATATTTGTGTTGCCTGTTGTCATTGTTGTGGCCTGTGCAGTGGAATTGCTGTTCAGGTTACGTCAGGACTTGCATTACCCTGTTTTTCCATGGCCATTATCTTTCTTTTTTCCAATAGAGATCAGCTGATCCAGTGTGTATGCTCTGTGGGATGCTTTTGTGGGAGGAGCAACAGATTTCAGCAATTTAAGTCTGGTTTGTTTTTTTTTTTTAACTAGCAGTCATCCACAAAGAGGAAGCCATAACTGGGGGAAAACAAGGTGTTCATGGATGCCTTGAAATTTCTTCTAATATTTTTTAAACTTAAAGAGGTTTTCCAGTCAAATCATCACTCTTAATTCAGTTCAAAGTTTCTAATTTTTCTGGGTGAAACTTGATCTACAAAGTCAAAAAGTCTGCTATGAGTTGAAGTTAGAAAACAACTTATACTAAGAAATTTAGGAATTTCTCAGCAAGCTCTCAAGTATGGTTATAATCCTCAAATTTTGTTTTTCAAAACATTTACCTAAGCTTTGAAGCTTCTTTTTTTTCAGTAGACAAAGAAGAGTCATTTTCTTCTTTATCAATGTGAGAAAATGCTTTCCAATTCCATCTTAATCCAGGGAAAATGTTACCATTTTTGACAACTAACAACAGTGGAAGAGATAGGAAGAATTAAGCTTTTCCTGTGGTGACATAAGCAGGCAGATGAACAAGTAGATCTCTCTTTCTACCAAAAAATGTAATCTCAAATGAGGTACAGAGGTGGTCTGAAGCTGCTACCAAGTGTGTTTGCTCTCTGCTCAAAGCATGAACCCCGACAAGTCTGGTGAATATGTTAAAAACGTACATAATCAGATTTATATAAATGATTGTTTTTGTGGGTCTTACCTCTACAAACAGAATACAAAATTATGCAGTGTGCAGCCTACTCAAACTAGAGCTCTGGTTCTCCTCTGTCAACACGTGTGAGTTCCCCAGGGTTTAATGTAATCATGGAGACAAGCATCGCTAGTAAGAAAGGGTCTCATCTGTTTGAATTGCTGCTTTATAATAACAGAACCAATACCAACAGAGCAATCTGTTTGAACAAAGGAAAACAGAGCAGAATCAAAGCCTATTCCTCTTTTCCCAAAACGTTTAGCTGCATATAAATATCTTAATCAGTTTATTCAATATTTCTGCATTTTCTGTTCTTGACAATAATCTGTACTTGGTGCCAGGTAATAGATCTGTTTTAAATTGCACTGTGTTTTTTTTCTTATAATAACTTTTGCTGCCAAATTACTCCCTCTCCCCAGCCTTGCAGACACTGATTTGATACTCCTTAATATAGACATGTTTGTGCTATGATGATTTATCCAGTTTCCATTCATTTTTAGGAACAGTATCATCACTGCTGTCTGCTTTCATAATAATATGGTCTGCACCTTTAAAACCTGCTTGCATCTGTATATTTACATCAGCCTAAAGCAGTGTCCTAAGGAATTGTAAATTCCACATTCTGTCTCACTGTCTCATGGGAGAGAAGTTTGGATGGAGTATTTTGGTGTACTGGGCAAAAATCAGGCTCCACAGCTTTGCAGAGTGGAAGCCTCAAGGGTGAATGCACTGTTGGGCTGTCCCAAAGAAATGTTGTCATAACTGCTTAGCTCAAATTCCAAATTTCTTGGCACTCCCTGCCATTGCCCAAACCACTAAGTTAGTGCCTCAAAAATTATCAGTGGGTGTCAACATAGCTGAAATGACATGTGAGTAAATTTAAAATATATACCATGTGGAAAATTTGAAAATTATGTACATAAGTACACAAGAACCTTATACTTGAATGAAAAATAATGTTTGGTATACTCTTGATGCCACTTATCCTATTTAGAGCATTCAGACCTTGTCTATACTCAGATATTCTTCCTAAACTATATTCCCGGAGAGCCTATCTGCTTTATTAGCACCTTCCAGAATTTACAGTTCAGAGAGCATCCCCGAAACACAAACTCCAACAAGCAACTGCAAACATTCAGTTCTTTCCCCCAAACTATAACGTTGCTTTTACACGCAGGGAAATAACCTCTCCAGCACCTTCTCTGGGTGTGTCGCAGTGCCATCTAGTGAGTCTTGCCCTAACAGTGAACAACAATTCAGCAGCTTTGGTTCAATTGCTGTTCAAGCCATTCACTACTCCTCTCTCCACTATTCAGGATTTGAAAACTTCACTACTGTGTTTTTCTTGTATTCTCCAGGTACTGCCTTTTTTACAAATGTGTGTCCATGAGCATTATATGTCCATAAGTATTATCTCAGCATATACTCGACACTTTCTGAAATCAGAGGGTTACAGTTAAGATCAGTATTGATCACAAGTATCAATGCTAAATTTTCTCACTAGATAGACAGAAAAAGTATTGGGAAACTCAAGAGTCTTTGGATAGGCTGCTATTCGTTCAGTGTTCTCTCACAGTCTATTACCTGTCAGTTCTGGGATCATATGAGCAATGTCACACAGGTGGAATGCTAACTTATATTTATTATAGCAACATGTAATTTCTCAAGAGTCTCTATATTTCAGGAGTATTTTGGCCTTTTGACATGTATTTGCAACACAGAAAATATTTCAGTAGTTAATGGATCAGTTACTTTTATACTGGACTGAAGTTCCAAAAAAAGGTGTTTGATGCCCAGTTCGTGAGAATTGCAGGTATAAAACATATCAGAATTTTTTTTGGTTCTTCATGGCATATGCTAAATTGTTATTATTTTTTTTTTCTTTTTAAAATATGGAAGTGGCAAAAATAACTGGAAGAGCTGCCCTATTCTTGAGATTGCCACTTAAATTTAAGGAAACTTGGAACCATAATTTAAAGATCTTATTGTGCAGTGATGGTTTGCTAGTGAGGAACACAGTCTAAGAGTTATAAATGTCCTAATCATATAGCTATACTGCAATTGAACTTTGAACTAACTAGTGGTACTTTATATTATTTGAATGTACTGAAAATTGACCAACAATTTACGTGGCAAATTTCACAGCAAAGAAACCTTTTCCTGACAATGAAACCCAGTCCATCGGTGTTTAAGAGCCATCTGTTAGCTGGAGGTATCTCACTACCATAGGTAAGAACTATGGCCCTCTTAAGTTTTCAAATGTCTGTCTTACTTTTCAATGGTGAAATTTCATTGATATTTCCCTCCCCCCCTCCCCTTCTTTAGATAGTATGTAATTGTGGTTTAACATTTTATGATAGTATAGACCCTACTAGTTTACGTGACTGATTGCTCAATATCACTGACACGATTTTCTTAGTCTCCCCTCATTTAATAGTTGAAACAAAGCTTTGGAGAAAAGCTTTGATAAAATGCAATAGACATATTGCTGTTCATCTAATCTTCAACTTGTCTTAGAGCTGAGTTAAGTGGACTCGTTTCAAAAAGCACGGGATGAGGGACTGCTCTTGTACTTAGCTCCAGGTTTTCCTTTCCTGTGTTTAAGTACAGGAGAGCCACATCTTAAAACGTCTTTTATTTTGCATTACTGATGTCTACAGAGCCTGTGAGAGAGACTGTAGTAAAAAGGGCATTCACCAAGTCCTGGACCTATCCACATAGCTTTCATCTCTTAATGTTTATTGACTGCTCCATTCTACTAGCTCTACCCCTTCTAGGTGTGATTTTCAGATTAGCCTTAGGATTTGATGGAGTGTAATTGTATTTTCTTGGCAGATGCTCTATGGTGTAATAGGAGCTGGGTGGTTCATATGCAGTGAGCTGAGGGCTGCATTGCTCGAGTGAATCTGTCAAAGAAATGTCTCATGTATCCCAGATTCTACCCTAAGGAACAAGTGAGGTTTTTCCATCATCTACTGTGGCCTTACGAGAGCACATATTTGAAGACTGAAAAAGCCCTTAATTTTACATGGGTAACCTGTAAACCTGTCTGTTCTCCAGGGCTATTTGGGTATAACTGCAGTGCTCTGAATATTTTTTCTCACTGTGTCAACTGTGCCTTGCCAGACAGACCAGCCTTTAACGTAACCTACAGTATTCCCACTTAGGCATTAAAGAAATTATTTTTATCAAGGCATTTTTTAGTAATGAAGATACTTATCCCATTGTGATGCAAACAGAACATGTGTTGTTACTACTTTATTAAAGAGAAATAAGATTAATTTCTGTGGCATCATGTATTTATTAGAAAATATAACCTCTGGTGATATGACCTTAAACCAGCAGTACCAGCCAAGACAGACAACTAGCAGGGGAATTTAGTCTTCAGAACTATTGTCATGTGGGGGTTTTTTTTGTTTGTTTTGTTTTGTGTGTGTGTGTTTTTGGGTGTATTTTTTGGTGTTTGCTTTGGTTTTGGGTTGTTTTGTTTGTTTTGTTAGTATTTTTGTTTTGTTTTGTTTTGGTTGTTGTTGCTGTTGCTGTTTTTTTCTTTTTAATATTTTTTTTAAAAATTTTTTTTAATGTATTTTTTTCCCCTTAACTTTTTTTCCATTATTGACAGAGACTGAGCTGGAAGCCTTCAATGACAACTACGTTGGGATTACCCCACCATCAACAGAAGCCAGAAAGAACCAGTCAGTCCATAAAAGCTGCTTTGGAAAATAGTAATGTCACCAGCACTTTATTTACATTCTCTGCCTACACTGGGGCGCTGAAGTTCTGCTGATGAGTGATGTGAATTTTAAAGAAGACGTCAGGTTACTCTAGCTAGTAGAAGTTCAGTGCAGATGTAAACATGTTGAGGGGAATGAAATTGTGTTGGATTTAATTTCCTGTGAATGAGTTGTATGGTCTAGCACTTAATCACTTCCAAACCTCCTGGAATCAAGTCCCTTATGGCTGAAGGAATGTTTTTCCTTTGATTCAAGGTGCAAGGTGGATTATTTGATGAAAACACATTGAATTATGCCACAGATAGGTCTGAAGGACACTGTAGACAACCTATTTAGTTTATTAAATAGACCGACTCTATATCATATATTAGTTTATGTAAATTTTTTCCAGACAAGCAAAGAGGTAGATTATGTATTTTCTAATACTAAATGTTGCATGTGTCCTAGACTGTTGAATTAAAATTAATTTAATTACTATACTTAGTCACTTTTCATTATAAACTCTGCTCCTTCTGTGCCTGAGTGCTGGAAGATAATGTAATAATTACTCTAATTTTCTTTCAGAAATTCTCAAGTGCATAGATTTCAAAAGCAAAGGTTGTCGCCGCTGAACTGATATGCATGCAACTAAAAATAGTGAGTATTGAATAGTCCATCACTGTATTAATCTTTAACTTGTCACCCTTTGAAGTCAAGGAAATGGAAAATACTTATATCTTAAAGGCAAAGAAGAAAAATGTCGAGCTCTTTTGAGATAGTAAGTTCTGTGGGACATTTTCATTGTTGATTTAAAGAAATGGACAAATAGGAACAAAATTAGATGAATGCCCAAGTTCAAAGACAAAGCTGAGCAACAGAATTTTTATTAAAAACAAAAAAGCACAACGAACTGGACTCTGTCTGAAAGAGAGAGTATCAAAGTCAGATGCTGTCTTTGGTGATTTGAGTGCCCCATATGCACTATTAGATTCAAGGAAATTTATATTTGAACTCACACTGTAGCTTTGGATTGCTTGACAACCATGTTAGCTTAGAGTGATCTTATGTCCATGCTTTTTTTAATGTTATGTAGTAGGCCAGCTTTTTGTTGTCGGTGATCAGCCTTCTATTCACATTTCCTAGATTTAATTTGAAATAAGTAACATGAAATTTAGGCTGTGACTCACTCATTTGTTTTATTTGATAAGATATTCGTTCTATCTGCTTACAGCTACTGTTGATGCTGAAGTTCTTGAAGGTATAAACCCCATTTGTAAGCATGAGGTGTGTTTCGTGCAGCTTCAGCTTTTATTTCTGTTATTTCTATGATGTTTTACTTCTTTCTATTCCATAAACAGAATGCATGATTGTTTACTCTCTGCTCCTCCTTTCTAGTTTACAAAGGCACAAGTATTTGACGTTTTGAGGAATCATTTGTAGAATTCTTGCAGCATGACATTATGAACAAAAGTTACCTTTGTAACTTCGGTGTTTGAATTTAAAATTGTACAGGGAATTATATGTCTAGAATTATTTAAACACTTAAAAATGATTTTCTGATTATGAAAGATTACCTTTCGTCCTTGCTAGCCTTTCAAAATTTTATTTTCCCTGTGTGATGTTGCTTTAAGAGACTTGCACTGTGTGTGTGTGTGAGCAAGAATTGGATTGTTAGTGTTTTCCTATTACAAAGTACTTGAAGTTATTTTTACAAGGCTTTATTCAAATGGTTGAAGCAGTTTTTTGTTTGCTCCACATGATTGTGGGAAAGCATATTTAAATATTAACAAGACAAACGCGCAACAGTAAGGGGAAAATTTGTGAGCATGAATGATCAGATTTGCTTTCAGTCAGAAAAATGTCTGTATTATCCAGCTAAGAATGGTTAAGAACCAAAGCCTTCCTCAAAATAGATTTAACAGTCAACGTGACATTTACAATAGATTATAAGTGATGGAAATACAGAAGCATATATAAGAGATACTTCTGTATGTATACACATATAATATATATACACATATAACATATATCTACATATAATTGGTTTAATATGTTCAAATGACCAGGAAACAGATAGCCCGTTAGATATAACTGACAGGCTGGCTTTTCCTCCATTCTTGACCTCAGTTTACATCTTACTGAACTTTTTATTCAGGTTGGTATAATAATATTAATACTCTTCTAGTTTTACATGAGGCAAATTAAGGAACTATTGTACAAAAGGGGAGTTTTCAGAGAAGTGTTGTGGTTTAGCACAAAAATGCAACCATGCCAAAGCAGTGTTGTAATGGGTTGCATCGTTGATTCCATCAGTGTTTATGGAATGCCTGTTTTGCCTCCCTGAATTAGAAGCCTGAAACCCATGAAATCTGGGCTGATGACTGCCTGCAAAGGAGTCTGGCCCACACTTGGCATCTGAAGTACGTGAGGGTCCCCTTGGTTTCCCTTGTCACTCCAGGATGCCTGTGAAGAAACTGAAATCCTGCAAGTCCCTTGCCGACCGTGGCCATTCATGGCAATGAAATCGCTCATCTGTCATCCAGCATTTTCTGGGCCGTGAAGCTTTTACAGTTCCGTGAAGGAGCTAATCCAACTCCCTACGTTGCTCCAGGGCCTCCTGAGGCTAGATTAGCTGTTGGGGATGAAATGTTGGGTGTATACGACTGGAATCTCCTCAGTTATGAGGGCATCAGTGTGGTAGTGATGCATGTCTTGCACCACAGCCCTTCCTTTCTCTGTTGGCATTCCCTTCGTAGAACAGCAAAATGCAGGAGCTTTTGGACAGCTGGAAACTCTCCAATCTAAGAAATGGCCAGCTGAGCAGGCTCCTGTTCACCTTGATGTCTTTAAAGATGGTTGATGAGTCTGGTGGAAGTAGTCTGTGGACGGAAGGAAACCACTCAATGACTCAAGTTAATTAAAGTTATAATATTAAAGGTGAATATGAAAACTTGGTAAAACAACTTTTCACCTATATCTTTAATAGACTTAAAAAATTTAAATGTCTTATCTTGTTCCTGGAGGAGATAAGGAAATAACTCTCTGCCCCTCTCCTCCCTATTATTATTATTACTATTATTATTTTAAACTTCTATATTTAGGTCACATGCTTATGCTCAATTCTCTTTATCAAATATTTTTACTAATATATTTATGCATGTATATGTTTATCTCTTTTAAATAAATAAAAGCAAAACAATATTTTAAAGTGATAAAGAAATGAATTCCAAATACTGTGCCCCCATTCTAAAAGAAATAACAATTTTCATGTCTGCCTGGAAACACTATTAGTTAGGATTTGTTTCTTAGTGAGTTCCAATAATATGCATTTCCTTTTCATCCTTCAATTTCAGATTGATAACAATTAGGGTTTGCCAGTCACCTCTATCAACTTCACATCAGTTCCTTTCCAGCAGGAATCCAAGCTGGTCCCTGGGGAGTATGTGAAATTTCCTGTATTGCATTTGTGCAAGCAGAAGATGGTGACATTTTTAGAACTTGAAGTAATATTCTGCTTGCTACCAGGTAGAAAACAACAACATAAATTTACATGCTTCAGTACATAACCTTGGGTCTCCTTCTGAATGCATTGGAGACAGTGCCATAGGACTTTTTGCATGGAATTTGCAATAGTGGGGAAACAGACAGAATGGGTACCTGAACACAGCTTTGTCCTCACAAAGAGATGGTAAGCTGACAATTTAGAGGCACATGTTTAGTGGAAAAAAAACAGAAAGGAATAGGGCAAACTTATATGATTATTTCCAATTATTTTAGGGTACTGTTTCATTTTGATCAAAAAAAGAATCTACCTTATTTTCTTGCTAGCAGTATGGAGTCTGTTGACCTTTGGGTATATATAAATCTCCACTGTTTCAGGAATCCATGGATTCCACAGGGGAAAGTTCTCTCCCATGACCATTTTATCAAGGCAGCTGAACTTCTGTTCATTCTACCAGTAAAACCATAAGGCAACACCTAGTGAAACAGGATGCTAACTAAGGAAGGATCTTGAGCCATTTTAATTTTTTTTTGCACATTAAAATTACTATTGATTCTGAGTCACAGTGATGTGACTCATCCTGAAAGTTAGATATGTCCCCAAGATGTTGCTGCATCAGAGGCTCATATTGAAATTGGTATTAGGGTTGCTTGGCTTCCTGGGGGGGAGAGTGGGGTAGAGTGTGGAGGTGATGGGAGCAGTGTTGGGTTTGCTTTTGCTTTTTTGGCCTTTTTATGTTAAAACATGGGGAGGGGAGAAATGAAAACCCAATATTTACCAGAGAATCTTGTTTTTCTTCAGCTATTTAAATGCTTAAGTTGACACTTGAGTTAATAAACTAGATGTTCTCTGGAGTTATACTGTGCTTACTAATGCTCACTTCCTTTTTTCACACTTTACTTGGGTAATTCCTACTGGAAATAATTACAAACAGTTCTCTGAAAAATTAGCCCAGTGTTCATCACTGGTCAAAAAGCAAATGGAGTATTAGGTATTACTACCAGAGGAATTTAAAGCAAATCAGGAGAATAATTTGTGCTGCAGGATCAATCAATTTGTAAAGTTGTGTCATTTGGTAAATTTGAATTTTGAATACCGCATGCAATTTTGCTTGATTAATTTAAGAAAAGAATCTAGTAAAATTAGAAAGTCCTTGACTGATCAAAAGCGTGGAATATCTTTCATATGGACCATAACATGAGCTTGAAGAAGAAGTAGAGGAGAAGGTAGAAGGATATGTAAGGATGCAAACAGATATACTGACTAAAATTTTTGGTTTGTAAATAAATTAATAATTAATGGAAGAAATTGGGTTTTGCACTATTTATATTTGTAGAACCCATTATCACAGAATGTTGTAAAGAACAAATATGTGGAGGGATTAGGCAGATTTATGGACTAT
The DNA here is from genome assembly GCA_035584735.1 of Pseudotriccus pelzelni. NCBI lineage: Eukaryota > Metazoa > Chordata > Aves > Passeriformes > Tyrannidae > Pseudotriccus > Pseudotriccus pelzelni. Next base: position 813,100 of record JAWMRA010000161.1, on the reverse strand, counting down.
GTTTCTTGAATTTCCTACTAAACCTGATGGTCCAGGTACAACTTCGAGGTAAATCTCTAGATTCTTAAAGCATAACATTGCATACTCACTGTGATCTTTAATTCCTTCAGGAAAGTACATTGGAATAAGCAGACCTAGACTTAGTAGATTTGTTCATACATTCTGACAGGATGATGATATAATATTCCAAATATTTTGGATTTATAGTATCTGGCAAATGTTAATATGCTTCAGAGATTTCTATGCTTGTTTTGAAAAGACTGGAAATAGATGAAGAAAAAAGATATTGTGGGATGTATCTATTTTAGTGTTATTTTATAAAATAGGTAATGTTCTTTTATAAGATTTTTTGCCTTCTGCTTTAAAAGAAAAAAAAAAAAAGGTGTTACTTCCTATTTCTGAATGTTTGCAAATATTTAGGTAAAACGCTACATAAACACAATAAGGGAACAAACAATGTCAGCCTCTCTATTTCCATCCACACTATTCATGTTTATTTTATTAGAGACATCTATGATTTGTTGATACCCCTTGAACGTTTCATTTCTTAGGGGAAGCATAGTTTTAGAGCAAGAAGCCTCTGGAGCCAGCAAGCAGGCGGCGGAAGTGAGTGGGCTGATATTGAGAAAAGCGCTGTTGATTGACATGATATATTGGTTTAGAGTATATTAACTTATCTCACACTTTAAAGAGTCAAAATTAACTCAGGGACGCGTTTAGAATCCTAACACCTCAACAGATGGAAAGCTCCCTGCCTTCCTCCGTCTCCAAAATCACCTGGCAAAGAGCGAGCCAAGGCTGAAAAGGTGTTTTGGAGAAATATAGTTCATTCTGCAAACTATTTTTTTTACACTTCTCAGAATAGTTTGCAGCTTTCCACAAACCAGAAAGCATCTTCATAGCTTTTCTTGTTTCCTCATAAAAAAAAAAGAAAAAAAAAAAGAAAAAAAGGAAAAAGAAGTCAGTTTATTTTAATTGCAGTGCGTACAGTATGTCATGGTCTAGTGCGTCAAGCGTTGCTATTTTGTGTCTGTGCTTAATTCCAACTTTAGACGGACATACATCATAACTGTAAACACCTGCCTGGCGTCATTAAGGATAGTAAAAATATCCCATTGTGGGAGGATCATAAGCTGTGTTTTAGGCAGTTTGTGTGTGATCTCTGACAAGAACATACCGTGCTACATCTTTCTCACTGTCTGTATTCTCCTTTGGATGAGAAATACGCAATTCTGGCTCTGTCCTTGGCCCCGGCGTGCACACGAATGCACACACAGGCACAGTATTCCAGCAGTACGTGGAGTAATTTAAAATAATTTTACAATAGTCAGACTTTTTATAGAAAAATGAAACTAAATTTAAAAGCCCACAAGATTAGCTTTAAGTCTTAATACACACAGAGAGTTTAGAGGTCATTTATAATCATTGAGTTGCTGCCATATGTTTAAGGAAGATTAATTAGAGGGGGAAAAAAAAAAAGGCTTGGGTAATTCTGCTTTCATTAAACGAAAAAATAAAAATTTTAAAAAAAGATAAAAAAAAAGATGAGGTTAGTGCTTAAAAAAACTATAGAAGTTTTCACATACGGATCCAAACATGAGTAACTTGCAAACAGTCCTATCATCTGTCAAACCAACTACCACATTAAATTCATAAATAGCAGTGCGTAAAAAGGAAACTAGGAAAGCTAAATTCCATTTTAAAGCAACGGAGAAATAGGAGTTTTTTAAATAAAGCTGAGCGCTGCTGGTTGATATTATTAAAACTCTTCACAGGCTTTGGGTTTAATTTTTGTTTTGTATGAATATCCAGAACACTTCCCATCTATTGCAACTATTTGCAAACAGATGAACTGAGGGAAAGTTCTGACTCCTTTTGGTTTTAGGACAACGCGAGCACGTCACATATTGTAATGCATGGACTTCAGTATTAGTTTGGCTTAATTCTGGCCCACGAGTTTCTCTCCCCAAAGCTCAAAGAAAGGTGCAGTACTTGCATTTATTATCATTAGAGCCAGTCCACCAGGAAAGAGCTTTCTGCAGTGGAACACTTCTTGCTCTTTAATTACTAAACTACTGAACTACTGAACTATTAATTTTAAAAATAAATAAGAAAACTGATCAAAGACGGAAATCCCTCATTTGAATTTCTGTGTTTTTTCAGTTGCATGCAGCACAGATGGGCATAAACCCAGCTTGTCCTGGAGCTCCTATTTACACTTGCTCATCAGCTTTTGTGTGATCTTGGTCACGTAGGTCTTTGTTTCCAGCCCACATCTATTCCTGCTCAGGACATCATTCCTGCTGCTAGGAAAGTCATAGCCCCTACTGTTTTCTATAGAACAACACTGACCACTTGAGATAAAATGACGTGGATGCTTGTAAGAGGTGTATTGGAATAGCAGATGTGATAATTGGGATACACAGACTCTCAGCATCTCTGTCTTCCACTCGCTCCTTTCTAGATGGGCATCAGTGTCTGTCTGAAGTCTCACCCACAAAGTGATCACTTCCCCAAGAAACAGGGAGTGGAGTGGTGGGTGTTTTCATTTCCCAAATTACGTGGTTCATGAAATCAAATGCTAAATGGTTTTGAAATTTGGTCCGTGTCTTGCATTTACTGTGAACAGTATGGAAAATAATTTCAAAGGCAGTAGTCTCTCTTTTTAATCTGCTCTATTACTGTGTTAGCATGCAGCTCTTGGAATTTTGCTGTTGGTTATATTAACTCTAGCAATACATGCGATGGTTTTTGGCTGAGATTTCTTGGTACACTGCCAATGAAAAGATAGCTTTGAGTAGGGTGCAGGTTTTTTTGTGATTTTGCTTTTAAGTCTTTCTGTGTATGTGTGCACGTGTTTCTATATAAAAGTTTATATAGCTAGATATTAATACATGATAAAACAAAATTAAAACCCCTTCACCTGAAATATAGCACTGGGAAATGGACCCTAAGGAAATAGGACCCATGGGATGCCTTATTCCAGCAACATATAGGTTGGGTCAGCTCTCTTGCATCCATAACATCTGCAATGTTTCCAGTCCAGAAAGCTGACAGCTGTCCTTCTGACCTGTAAGTTACTGATACACTCAGACACTGCAGGGCAGGTTAGTCTTGCAGGTATTTCAGCTGTTCTGGGTGAAGCATTCTAATATGCTTGAATAAAAACAGCTTCTAAGCCATCCACTTTTCACCAGAATTATCCCTTGAATAGAGTGGCTACCACCTCCAATTGCAATTACACCTACAACTGAAGTGAAGGTGTTGCTAAATCTTTGCTGTATTTATTTACAGACGAACCAGTGGTACACCGGCAAAAACTGAGACTCTCTTAGAGCTAATAGAAGGCTTAATTGACATCTATGACTTGATAATCCTGCCAGATACATTTGTTTTTCATTAATAAAATTCCATGAGAGAGGACAAGGGAGTCGGTGCCACGTATGTCTAGGGAATGAGCACAGACAATTGAGAAACCTCACTAGTAACTGAATCTGCTGGTAATGACTGCCCTGGTATGTCCCTGATGTTATGCATTTGTACCTTTAGAGATATGATATTAAGACATTAGTTTCACAGGTCAAATATGAGACTTGATTGTTCTTAAATGGCAGCTCCTCAAGCGTGTAGAACATGGTAGACCCTCTAAATCTCAAGAATTATAAAAGAAAATCAAGTCTGAGGAAAAGACTTTTCAAATGATCTAGTTGCCAATATGACATAGATAGCAGTAGTACTGGAGGATTCGACTTAGCTGTTTTTTTCAGTGAATGATAGACAGGTATTATTCAACAGAAAATTGTGTCAGGTGAATTTACACCAAGAAAAATCCTTCTACTTCGAAAAAGGACCTGAAGACTTTCTGAGATCTTTTCAGGTATATCTGTAAATAACCAAAGACTTCCTTTTTTCTTTTTTTTTTTTTTTTTTTTTGGCTGTTATGTCAAAAGAAGCCCAGAAGCCAACATATAGCAGCGATTTTCAGTAAATGTTTAATATTAAATTATTTTGATAGATCTGTGTTGTGATGTTTGCTTGTTTGTTTGTTTTAACAAGACTGCTTTTATGCAGAAGGAATTGTTTTCTTGTTTTTTCTTGCTCTGTTTTACTTTTTTCTAGTACTGCTTTGTTCTCTATGTCCTAATGACAACTGAGATATGATTCTAGGGCCTAGGCACCCTCAGTTCTTCTTAAAGCTAGCAAGAGATGAGAGCACTCACATTTTTATAGAACCTGGGTTTGGTTATTTTAATATTCTTTGTTCAACCCCCTTTAAAATGTGAGTCATACTCTTAAAAGTATTCTTGTAACACCTTCGGTTCCCACCCCAACTCCCCTTTCCAGGCTATCAGTTAAAAACTGGAAGACAAAGAAGTTTTGGCTTCAGCATCCAGCCAGTAAATCTGCGAAGCTGAAGAAATAGGAAGGCAGCTCTAAGAAGTTATTCTGTTTTCTAGGTATCTAATCCTATTTTTTCCTTGTGGACTAAAACCATGGATGTTCTATGAAAATATGTTTCCTTTGTTGCCTTTGCACACTGCTAAATGCCTTCTGGGGGCATGAAGACCTGAGAAATGGAGTTGTCTGTCATGTTTGATTTAGTTTGTGATTACTGTCTTAGAGGGCGTGAGGAGTTACAGTGGGAAGGAACATGATTCCGATCACAGAGCAATCACTTCTCAAAGGTTAGATTTATTTATTTATATTAAACTATAGAGATATCTAAAAGGCAAAAGGAACATGAGATGATAAAAGGGTATTAAACATGCTTCTAATCAATCTTTTTGTACGAACACCTTGTCCAGAGACCTCACTCAGAGACTGAGTAGGGCCTGCAAAGAAATCTGGTGGAAGTAGGAGTGCTAATAGACTCTTACAGTAGGTTTCATTGAAATGCACACTTTGTAAGTTATGTTTCATAATGCTTTAGCCTAGTCTGGGACAAAATAAATTGATCAAGCACAGAAGAATTATAAAGAATAATTATAAAACAGAACCTATAAAAACAGCTAACTTTTCAACTCGGGGCAAAATTTACGAGAGGGTAGAGAATTAGACTAATGTAGTTACCTTTAAAATAACGAAATTAGGGTAAAAGCTGTGTGCCATCTTTGTGTTGAGATTTATAATAGAGATTAGATGATGGAAGAGGCTCCTCCCAAAGACAGCACACAGCTTCTGTTAATCTTGTGTTCATGTTAGTGAGGTTCATGCTCACTATTGCAAGATTTTTGTTTCTTGCTGGTTTAATATTTAGACTTTGTATTTATTCCATGTAAGCTGGCTACCTGTAAATCCTGAGATGTTAAACATGACTAATAAAATGTCAGTATTAAGATTCCTTTCTTAGGGTTGTTAAAGTTATACAGCAAGTATGTTGTTTTTCTATTGAATTATTTTACTTCTTGTACAACATGTCTTTGTATTTTAGCACCAATCCTTTGAAACATTTGATCTAAAGCAAATTGTTTTAATTTTTGTTTTCTGGTTCATATACAGAAACCATCATCTTAGAAATCCACTGTAACAATGTCATACAGCTTCTATTTTCTCTTTTCACATTATGGGAAATTTTTCTCATCGTATCATAGTCACATTTCTTATTGGTTTGTTAAAGTGCTCTCTCAATATTTAGAGTCTGAAAACAAGCATTTAAGGTATGAGGGCAACCTTGAGCGAAGAGGTAAGAACAAGTTTATTCATATTTCATAATATTTTTCATTACTAATATTGTTATGTATTTAAGAAATCTATTCAAATACTTTATGTATACGAAAAAATCTCACCAAAATAGAACATTATAATAATAAGTGCATTTTTCAATGCCAAGAGGGTACCCAAACTAGAGTGGGAAATTTCACCAGAGTTTATTCAGATGTTGAAGAAAAGCAGTCTCAAGCTATTATTGCACTTGAAATTAGAGGATGATTCTATTGTTCTGCCCAGTCTCAGGTAGATAATTTGCTTTTTTGGACAAAGGAAAACAAAGAATCCACTCTTCACTTACGCTGAAGCAACTGAGAAGTGTACCTTGCTCTGGGATATATTTTATATTATTCATAAGAGTTAGAAATGTTTTGCCAGTCATTTGGTGAAAATGGTTTATCTTGGCTTTTGCTTAGAGTAATACAGACTTAACCCATGATGGTTAAACTGCATCTTTTAAGCAAAAGTAAGAAATGAATTAAGATTGAGGTATGTCCTGTGGCTTTGGAACTGAAGTTCTACCTTTTTCCATGTGAGCTGACTTGCTGCACTGCAATGGAAACAAGATGAGTGTAGCTTTGGCTGATCCTTGACTGGCTTAGCCAGCTTGGATGTGGGCCCCAGGGGCTTTCTGAACTCCTGGCAGCAGCAACTTCTGCTGCTCCGCTGTGCACGTACCTGTGTTGCTCCCCAGGTGATACAATGGACACCCAAGTCTCACTTGTCATGGGACTGGGAACCTTCAGTGTACACGACGTATGCAGCCAGTGGCAGGTCATTCAGCAAGGCAGAATTATCATGCAGAGGATAAAAGGTCAACAAACAGTGATTTTCTTTTTTTCTTTTTTTCTTTTTTTTTTTTTTTTTAAGTAGTCCCTTCTATACAGCAAAGAAAAAGACTGCGTTCTAAGAACAAGTAATTTTTTCTTAGTTCTTTCTTCCTAGTAGGGTTAGATGAGATTTGGGAAATGTTCTGATTTGCACAGTGAAGTAAATCTATTCTACAGTGATTACTCTGGAGTAATCAAAATCCGGTGTGTGATAGTCACCCTCATCTAAGGTAGTCAAATGGAGCTTAATTTTAAGGAAAACTTAAAAAATATATAGTAGCAGTCTTTAAAATCCTGGCTATAAGCAAACTTGCTTATAATGGATCATGTGGTCTAAAGCAATTGTGTTGGTGGAAGAGAGGAGGCAGAACTGTTTGTGGGGATAAAAATGAGATTGTGAGGATAGGAGAGATGAAAATTCACATCAGTTCAGGTTTTAAAGCTGTGTATTGTGGAATCATCTTCCACATGCAAGCCATCAAATAAAGACTAAGTGTCCCATTATCTCAGTATACTTCTGTCTTCCGTATCACTTTTGGTTTTTGTGTTGGCCCTTAAATCTCCCAAATCCTCAGCTGTCTCTTCAGCAAAGGTGTTTATAGGTGTCTGTAAGAGAGTGTTAGGTCCTTGAATTGTGTCTAAATGAAACAGTCAGGTTCTTGTAAACTCTGTGCAGTTGGTGCTAAACTACCAGGCCAACGCCTTCTAGAGAGGCCTGAGCTCTTTTTCCTCACGCCCAAACCCAGTTAATGCCATACCTTCCTGTGCAGCTCAGTGCCTGAGCCTGGGTGTGATGCCCAGACTAACAATTCTGCCTATTCCTGCCTCAGTCCTCAGTCTGGAAGTATTGGCAGCCCATCTCTGCTGGGTGGCTGGCTGTGTGCTACAGTCACCTGTCATATCAGAATAAAGGTTGGATTGGGGTTTTTTTTTGTTGTTTTTATTATTTAGCTCTATGAATGCAAGTTTTTCCATATTTTCAGGAAAATGAAGCTCGGCACAATTCCTTGAAAAGTCTCTATATCATTTTTTTAAATCTTAATTTCCTAGTGGTTTGTAATACTAACCAGAGACAGCACTTTTATAGATAGCACTTTTTTTGTTCTCTTACATGTACTTTGATTACTATTTACAACAGATGAGAACTTTGTTTTTTAATGAAGTGAATGACATTTATTAACTACCCCCATGACTAGTTCAAAATAAATTAGCCAAGTCTGAACAAAATAAAAATAATTAATCTACAGAGATGGTTGTCTTCTGTGAATCATCTAATGTCACCTACCTCAGACTGGTGTTTCAGGAACCATTAGTGAGGATTTTTCACTTTGTGACACGGCACAGTGAGGGCAGATACGTCCAATTATTCCTTTTCCCAGTAGACAAGGTATTCTAATTAGTTTTTAAGAAATAGAAAAGGGATGTCTGATAAAGAATCATAGGAATGAACTTGACTTTCTTCCTTATATGTGCCATACTGCACATACAAATACATAGTGATCTTTCAGAAAACATTGGAGGAAAACATACATCTGTAATAGCCTGATTAAATTTTAATCTGAATTATGAAAAAGTCTCTATTTACAAATAGAAAAAAAAAATCCTTAATAAAAGAAAAACATCAACTTCATCTCTAAAAAAAATGTATGCTTAGAGAAAAAAGAAGAGACTTTTGAAGTTCTTAATTTACATGGATACTTAATTTATTGTATTGATTCATATATTCTGAAGTTTTGAAGTTCTTAATTTATATGGATACTTTTTATGGGTTTGGCTTCAGCATCACGTATGAAAATTAATGCTTATTGATATGTGCTTATTGATATGAATATTTATTGGGTGGAACTTAGAGTTTACTGTTTAAATATTAAAAAGTAACTTTATTAATGATTCTTTATTTGCTGTGATTGCTTTTCTCTGAGGATGAGATATCTCTAAGAAGTTTGTGTTCTGGATGTAATGCCGCAGTGCAAGGGGTTTGACTGAAATTTGGTTTTCAAGAGGCCATATCCTACATCTATTAGCTGCTTGTAGTTGCTTTCACCTAATAATATTTTAATTCCCCTCAGTCTGAGGCAGTAGCTTAGAAAACCATTCAGGTAACAAGATCAATGATTAAATGATTTGGTTTAAAGGGATCTTTACAAGGGTTGCTTTAATGAGGTCATTTTTAACCACAATATATTCAGTCCACCAGCTTGCGCCCACACTCATTTAACAGTTGTGCCAGATGAAGAGAAGGGATAAAAGAAGCAGCTGACTATGGTGGTAGGGACTCCTTAAGGTGGCTTTGTTGCCAGAGTCCAAGTATATGTAGCTTTGGATGTAAAAAAAGGGTGCAGAGCTCTGTGGGGGCTGTGACACTCCTGCTAGACTGCACATGCAGCCGTATGGAAAAGTAAGAACAGAATCAGCTTGTAACTCATGAGCTGTATTGGAACTTAATGGTTCAATGCGGGGCTTTTTATGTAGTTGCTTTCTGTGCTCTGGTGGAATTGTTCCACTAACAAGGACCCTGAGTGGTTTCATTTTCCAAAGAATGTGTTACATGCGACCTGCGTGTTCCTGCTCTCTCTCTTCCCCATCTCCTTTTCGTGTCTGAGGTTTCAGCCTCTCCAACTCTCTTTCTTTTTTGTTTGTTTGGGGTTTGGTTGTTTTGGTGTTTTGTCATTTTTTAGACTAGCTGTTGATCACAATTGAAAACATAACTATTTTCCCTAACTTTCCTCTGGCTTGCAGATTCTCACATCTTTTACCAGAATTAACTAAGCTTTATTGGTTGGTATTCAACACAAGTTGATATTGTAGACTATTATTTTATTTTTTTCTGTGACTATTTGTATATTAGTTTGAAAGTTAATCCACCATGGCTAGCTGAGGACTCTGAATATCCTGTCAGACTCTGAATTAATGCTTTGAGTTTCACTTGGGTTTTTATCTCCTGCAATGAGAATATAACCCAAAAAAAAAAAAAAAATAAGCGGCTATAGGCAAGAGAGAGAAAATCAAAGATGAAGTAGGAGTTAGAAAAGGAAAGAGCCAGAACAGAAGGAAATCAAAAATTGAGAGGGGTATGATGAAACCAAGGTAGAGTATAAAGGCTTGTCACCATGGATTCCTATGTCAATTTAGGATGAGATTTTGAAAGACTATTGCCTTACTTTTAGGAACAAAACACTGATTTTTTTTTTTCCATTAAAAAGGTGTCTGACAATGCACTCTAACTATTGCTAAATATCCATTTCCTCTGTCGTCCATATGTAAAGTACCAGCTTGCTTGAAGTCTGGATATGACTAAATTCTGAGATCCTTGTTGAGGCAAGAAGTTCTTCTAACTTCTAGAAATTCACTTAGAAAGAAAAGAAAAGGAAACCAGTCAAAAATGCTCAATTTTGTCCTTGCATATGGTTGTGTCTTCATATAAAAGAGTAAAAAGGATTCACTGATAAATTTTGCAAACAGCAATATATGGAGTAAATGTCACCCAAAGAGAACAGATATCCGGTGTTTAGTATTGTACCAAGGAACATGCTTAATTCTTTTCCCAGTTCAGTTTTAGGTGGGCACCATCCTGTTACATCCATACCCTCTTCCAGCTTGGATGGTCATTGCAGTGCCCATCAATTATTCAAGCATTTCAGATAATATATCTTGTGTTTGTAAGCAGCTTTAAAACTTTGGTATGGTTCAGTCTCATGTTAGCTGAGTCTTTTTTCTTTTTTTAAATCTTTTTCCTCTTCCTCTTCCCTCTCCTTTTCTTTTTCTTTTTCCTTACTAGTTTTGCTCTAAAAAATATAATCAGTATTTAGGAAAAGAAATTGGAAAAATAGTCTTAAAATCAATAAATTTAATGTCAGTTTCTACCAGTGTTCTGTGGTGACAGATTAGTGATTTTTTTATCTACGTGTTTCCTAGTTTGTTCACAAAATACAAAGTCATAAAATGTCTAGACTTTTCTTTGCAGTTTTTTACAGGCAATCTCACTGCTGTCTGAAGATCTGCTGCTTGAACAGGCAGCCTGCTTTTGAGTGGGAAAGTGAAGCATGTAGACAACACTTACCACACTATGAATGCTAATGAATGATACAGGGAAATTAAGGTTAAAATGAGAAATCCGTGGAGACCTCATAGCAAACCTCCTGGTATCTGAAGGGAGCCTACACGGAACCAGGGAGGGATTTTTCATCAGGAGCTGTAGTGATAGGACAAAGAATTATGGGTACAAATTGAAAGAGGGGAAATTTAGGTTAGATACTGAGGAAGAAATACTTTACTGTGAGGGTGGTGAGGCACTGGAACAGGTTGCCCAGGGAGGTTGGAGATGTCCCAACCCCGGCAGTGTTCTGTGCCAGGTTGGATAAGGCCTTGAGCTACCTGGACTAGTGGGAGGTGACTCTGCTCATGGTAGAGGGAGTTGGGACTAGATGATCTTTAAGGTGCCTTTAACCCCTTAATGTTCTATGATTCTATGACTCTGTGATTCTATGACTCAGGCCAGATAGAATTTTAGCAGAACGTGTGGTAAAGTCCTGGTTCTGCTGAGGCAAATAAAAGCTTTTGCACTGATTTGAATGAATTTTTACCTGCAAGTGAAATACCTCTGAATACATAATACGGTTCTCACATGGGCCTTACTGAACAGCTGGACTGCATCAGAATATAGAAACTTCTGAGGGAACACCGTGAACAGCCTTCACCAAGGCCTAGTGCCATCCTGGTGACATGGTGGCACCAGTCCTTACCATCCTGGTGACATAGATGACTGTTGAGATTGTTATTTCTCTGTTCACCAAGGGTGGTGACTGAACTGCTTGAAATTGGAAGTTTTAGGTAGGCAGTAGCTATACTGGATGTGCAATTTTCCAAGTGAAATGTTATTGTCATCAGAAAAAAGCTAATAATTCAGGATTGCACAAGTCATATGAATAAGTACAGAGGGTTTTTTAGTTTGTTGTTGCTGGATAGTTGCACTGAAAATACAGGAAAACGTTGCAGAAGTGGAGAAGTCACTCTTAGTGTTTGTGATGCCTTAAGCATTGTACTGGATTTGGCTTGGATGTAGTTATTTTTCTTCCTAGGAGCCTGTATGGTGCTGTGGTTTAGATTTTTGACCAAAGCAGTGTTTTGGAAGCCCGTCAGTGGTTTATTACTGAGCAGTGCTCGCACAGCATCAAGGCCTTCTCTGCTTCTCACTCTGCCCCTGCAGTGGGCAGGCTGGGAGTGGGCAATGGTAAGGGACACAGTGGAACAGTGGACCCTGAGTAACCAGAGGAATATTTCATGCCATATGGCATCATGCTTGGCAATGAAATCAGTAGGCAATAGTATTTCCAGGGCAACCATTACTCAAGGACTAGCTGGGCATCAGCTTGGTGATGGAAGGTGGTGCGTGATTTCCTTTGTATCACTTAGGGTGGATTGAGTCTTTCGTTCGTTTTTCACTTATTAAAGAGTCTGTTGACCCACAAGTTTTTTCTTTGTTTTGCTTTTCTAATTTCCTTCCCTCCTCTGGTGGGGGAAATTGAGCCAGTGGCTGATGTGGACCTAACTGCTGGCTGCAGCCAACCTACTACAAGCATGAAGCTTGCAAGTTACTCTAACTTCAATCTTGCAGGAAGGGAATTAAAAGTAGACCATTTAGAATAAGTTTTCTTAAAACTGTTGAAAGCTAGGACTGAAAGACTTTTTCTATACTTGTACTTTATATCAAAATCTGGTTTATTTCAAAGTAAAACATGAATGATTAATTCCTAAGAGAAATGTACATCATTTATAAAACTTTACTGAAGCTTTAGGGTTTTGCTCTATTTAACACATACCAAATCTCTATAAGAGTGAATGCTGGCAGCTCTAACCAGAAAAAAAAAATCATGATGCAGTCACTATGTCATTCTATCATCATGTTTTGGCTTCAAGACATTTTCCATGATTTGTTCATTTTCAGATCTTGAAATTCCTCCCACACCTCAGAAACATATTTTAAGGTGATGCTGCATGCTCAGGATTCATTTCCAGCTTAAGAGAAATGTGCAAGCAAATGCTGAAGTTTTGGCAACAGATATGGAGAGACTTACTATGGTAGAAACTTCAGTCTGAAATCTAGTCAGATTCTTGGAAATGGGATAAATTCAATATGTTTAAATCCGGTACTTTTTCCAGCAAGAGAGAAAGAGACATTATAGTTGTTACTGTAAAGCCTAGTAGTATGATTCATAACTAGAAAATGCAGCTCCAGCTCTATGTGATAAACTTATCACCAGCTCTATCAGAAGGTATGAGAAAGAACTCTAGGAGTCTCATTTTGCACTTGTGTTTGTGAGAAGGCTAGGAAAGGGGGGAGAGGAAACTGAGTTCACATGAAAACAACCTAAGTTTGAGATTTCTGCAATAGTTTTGTAGAACTAAGTGAGCACAGAAAAAAAATACCAGCCCGCAAGGTTCCTATTAGCTTTAAAGTAGCCTCTTAAAATTATTTTTTATTAAATTTTCTAGCTTGATCAGTTTATGAGCAATGAAATCGGTGGAGGAATATTTGAAGCAATATAAGATTTGGAGGGCTGCATTCTTCTCTTGGTTCATTCACTGCTATGAGTTGTGTACTGATTCATACCACCTCAGGATCTGACTCTCATTTCATTAAGATCACTTATTCCCCTAGTACTCTGCTCAGAAATGACAGTAAAGGGATAAATATTCTCTCTGAGTTCACAGGACATCATAAACCACAATATGCATTGGAGAGTACCTGGGAGAGTGTTTTGGCTTCTGTACCTGCTTTACTGCCCAGACCTGTCAAATCTGTGCTGCAAATTGAAGGCAGGGAGTATGATGGGAAATATCCGGGAAAGAGAGAAGAGGAAGTCGTCGTTTTGGGATTCCTCTCAACTAGCAGAACCTTTCTTACATGGCAACAAATTAAACATTGGGTTCCTCCAGTGACATCGGGAGAAAAGATCAGAAAGCTGTGAACTACTTGGCCACTTTCATTGCCACCCAACTGCCTGGCAGACGAATGTTTAGTCCTTAATGCGAAGTCTGCAGCTCAAAGTTGGAAAAGGCTGAGGGCTGGGGTGCAAGTCTATTGATTTTGGCACATTTCTCTTTATTTCTCTTGTACACAAAGATAAGATTAAAGTGAAGGTTCCACAGAGTTAGAGGTCACTATAGGCATTTCCCAGGAGGAACAGGAAAAGTAAAATGTTTTTATACTGTACTGAAGCTGCAACTAGTTACATTCATTCAGCAGGTTCAGACAGCAGTTGTGTATTGCCTAAGAAGAGGACTTTAGCAATAGCAAAGTTCTAAGTGTTTACCTGCTGGTTTAGGCTCACTGCACACAAGAACAATTGCTGCCCCTCTATTATATTTTTCTCATTTTAAAACTACTCCTTAAACAATAGGAATCTGAAACTTTTAGAAATCTATTTCAAGGCAGTAAGAATTTGAAGCAATGAAGAATTTAAAAATGAAACTTGGAACACTGTTTTCTGGTAAGTAGTGAATCATTTACAGTTAAATTGCAATGAAATTTGATAATACGTTGGCCTAGTTTATATTAGGAATCAATATAAATATATAATTTTTTGAGACTATTCTCAAAACTTTGCTAGCATATGAACACTGATTTTTGTTTAGCAGAAGGAATAATTCCACCTTTTTCCCTTACATATTTATGACATTCAGGTTTGCTCTTAAATGAATAGATTCTTCCAATAGGACTGCATCTCAAGATAATTTTTCCCTGAAAAAAATATAAGATTATATGTCCTACCAGAAAAGAAAGAGCATTTCAGCACAATCTAGTTTGGAGATATTGTTGCAGTGATGATCAAATGGCCCACTGGGTGGTTTGACTAACCCTTCAGAAATCTGATGTTTCTTCCTTCTCCACCATTCAATATGCCTGCTGCCACTCCACTTGATTCTCAGAACAGTTCTTCATGTACATTTCCTAGATTTCAGTACAACATTATTTTTCACAGAGGTAAAAAATGTGGGGTTTTTTCAGCTTGTGTAATTGTGCAAATAAGGGCAATGTTTAAACTCAGTTTCCTCGTTGCTCTGGGATAGTACATGCATGATATTTGTGTTTTATTTTTTACTTTCCTGCAGAGTGTTTTTGCTAGCAGGCAGCTGAGTTACCCCACTTGTGTAATTCTTCATCACTGTGTTGAACTTGTGCTACTTGCTGAGCTTAGCATGAGAGTTATGGGGCAAAGGGAAACACAACTGGAAGAAAACTGAAGCTTGGGGACCAAGCAGTCTTTTCAGTTTTTCTGTAGTACAGCTCCACAGGAGTAGTGGCCCTGTTGTGGTCTGTGCTGTATAGCCCAGCCAAAGGTGACAGAAGGGCTGGAACGGACCTGTGCAGAGACTTCCCAGGGAGATTCCTTACTCTTTTCCTGGTGTTCAGCTTGTACCCGAGGGAAAACAGAGTGGTGTAATTGTTAAGGATGCTAATCTGTGATTGCCTAGGTCAGAATCCATAGCCAGTATAACTACAGTAAGATAATTCCAGAGTGCTGGAAGTGGGGAAGTCTGCCACCACCAGGGAGCAATGGTCAAGGAGAGAGGGGGAAAGATCTGTTTTCTAGTAAAAGACAAATAATGTTGAATTATAAGTGCAGTGCCAACATAATGAGAGAATTATGTGCATAGATTCTGGATATTTTAAAACAAATGCACAAAATTCAGTGCTAGAGGGCGTATCATTAATTAATACTCTAAAATCACCTTCCCAGTTTGTATATTACATTATTATTTCTTTTGATGTTTGGACATCATTATATGCAAGATTTTGAAAGTGCTGTATCAACTTCCATAGTAACAGCAGGCTCTCTGGGAATTCTGTATTTGCAGACTAAAGGAATTACAAGTAACTAAATATTGTTTATTATGAAAAATTAACCCTAAATTTGCTACAACTCTGACAGTGTCACAGCAACATTATTTTCCGGTTCATTTTAAATTTATCTTTCCAAACTTCGGAAGAAAACTACAAAAATTTTGTCCAGAAACCATGATCTAGATTACAGCTGGCCTTTCTTGCTTTTCTTCAATAGGACTTTTGACTTTGATCATAACTGGACTACAAATTGGTTGATTCTTTGCATGCAAAACTACCTCTTTGCCATTGTGTCCTAGAAATTGAACAACATGCATATTTTTGAAGGGCCTCCCTCTAAACATAAAATCATGGTAAGTCATTCGTGATTCAATGAGCTGCTCCAGTGTCATGCACAGAAAAAGTAAGTTCATGGAGTACCAAGATAGCCACGTTGTATAACTTTGTTTCACTCTTGGCCTCTTCATTTTCTTCTGTTTAATTCCTTGTTTCTCTTTAATATTTGAAAGAATTTATTTTTTAAAAGAGAAGGAACTCCCTTACTGTGTACAGTACCTAGCAAAACACTCTCTTCCTTTCCTGGCCTAGGACAGTGGCAGTAAGAATAACAGATCATTGCTTAATGACATTAAAAAAAATCTATATTAATAGTCATTGAATTATTTGTAGTTTTTGTTAATGAAATCCATTAGTCCTACTTTGTTATGCTGGAGACCACCTCTTTGTATTTCCTGCATAAGACACTTGTACATGCATGGAAGCAGCAATGTGGAAAACATGTTCTTTAAAATGACTGAATGTGAGCTCTGCAGAAAAAGAAAATAAAATCAAGAAACACAAAATCACTTTTACTGCTCCTAAGGCCATTATGAAATATTGTGCACAGAGGTTATTAAACAGATGTGGATAGAAGGTAGAGCCTTGGGGTCATTCTAATTAACCATTTCACATTAGAGATTTTAAAATATGAAGTTCATTAATGTTTGCCTTCAGACACCGTGGATGCTAATGTGGAAGCTCAGGGAGGACGAATGTGTTTGCACACTCTTGTCTTTAGTTAAAATCTAATGGTCTGGTTTCTTTCAATACACAATGTACATTTCCTCATGTACACTTCCTACATCCCAGTAGAACATTATTTTTCGGAAATGTAAAAAATGTGGGGTTTTTTTCACTTTGCATAACTGTGAAGATAAGGGCAATGTTTAAATTGTTATTCTAGGTGGCTAAATTGATGGTTTTGACAATACCCATCAGTCAGTGTGGTGACTTGGATGGAATCCTCATATGACCGTTAGCAGTAGAATAATTTTAAATCATGGAAGTATTCAAGATTTGAGTGGGATTTAGTCATTAGTCTTGTAGATTGTAGTAATCTTCTGCCTCTATTCAGTTTGGGGGTGATACTCAATATGCTGTGGAGGTCCTTTGAGATAAATTTGGGTTTGCTCCTTGAGGTTATTGGTGAAGAATAACAGGATAGACTGGAGAAGCTAAAGAGAGTGGGAGAAGAATGGAGCGTACCAGAACTGTATTATTGATGTTTTTTTAAATGAGGAGTAAATGAATCAGATATTCTGCCAGTGTGCAATGGCGATTTATGTTTCTAGGGGGAACAACTGTGAAGCCGGTACCTTTTTTCCCCTATGGAAGACCCTATGAAAAGTAAAGAAGGAGATATTTGAAAAAGTTTACGTAGTCAAGAACTCTTTAAACTTTATCTTTGGCTTCTGTTTGCCACTGGGGACAAGGCTGCATGCTTTTTTCACTGTCTTGTTACTCAGTCAGCCCAACTGACTCATGCAGTCATTGCCTCTCCGAAGGAACTGCTGCCGCAGCCACGTCTGCCTCCCATTGGCACGGCGAGACAAGGAGAGATTCCCCATCCTGAGATTAGGGATGAAAGCCAAAGACAAGGAAAGGATCAGCTTCAGCAATTCAACTGGGGATACACTTGGGATGATTTAGGTAGAACTGTCTGATATGATAAGATATAACATCCAAAAGTTTGGATCCTAATCCCGTCATGAAATCTCAGCTAAGCTGGTGCAGAAACATTCTGGAAACACAAAATGGTTAATACCTTCAGTTGAATTTACTTGGGAATTTGTGGAAGCTTGTCAAATTCTGGCTTCTCTTCACAAGTTCAATTCTAGATAAATACATGCTGTATAAGATAAGATGCATCCCTAAATATATGATATTTTAATAGTACTGGTTTTTACTCAAAACTTATGAAGTTTTAAGAAACAAAACCAATAACTTGAACTTCTCTTTTTAAAATTTTCTAAAGTCTTCTCTTTTAAGGATAACTATGGCTAAAATGTCATTTTATTTACCAGAGCTTTTATTTTTTAAAACTCTAATAGAATCTTCCTGCTTTTTAGAATCTCTCTGGAGAAAAGGGAAAGAACAAATTAGACTAAAGGAAAGTCAAGAAAAAAGAATATATTTAACATTGTGTATTGGTTAAAATAACCGGAAAAAATAATAACTAAGAATGTTCTGAATTGAAAACTAGCTCTGGGTCTCATTAAAACCTTAACTGCTTTAGGCTTTCCCTTCTCTCACCTGCCACCCACTGATGACCTATGAGTCACCAACTATTCCAGCTTCATCAGAAACCTTTATTAAATTATTTTAAACCCTAAAGCCTTGTGTGATAAGAAAAAAACAACACATCATCTTTTATACTTCTAAATTATAAGATTATCTGTAGATAACAGGAATCACAGTTTTCCATTTATGTTTCTACACGTATATATGTATTAACTACTGCAATATGCATAATTGTATAGCTTTAAAGCTCATAAAACCGTTAAATTATGAAAATTGATATTTTAGCTCATTACAGTTCACTCTTCATAAATCAACCCTTTCAGAAAGTAACTGGAGGACTTTCAGGTTTCCTAAGAGTATCAGCCTCTGGGCAGCAAAGAAGATCTTCATCAGGAAATATGTTTCTTCCCATTTTTTTTTTTTTTTTGCTGATTAGCACAAGTCAAAATGGCTATTGATTTAAAAAGGCACTGTTTTGTCAGTGTTTTTCTCTGTTAACAAGAGCTTGGCCATAGTCATTGCCTAGATGCTTCTCAGCAATTACCTGTGCAAATAACTACCTGCTGTTCGTCTCACAGATAATGTCTCAATGAATAACTGCTGGGTCATTGAAACCTGAAGTCTGTTATTGACTTGATGGAACTGCTCATGAAGGCAGTTGGACCTGGATGTGTTAAATCGTGGCTGAGGCTCCTAATCGTTATACTATCCGAAAAATGTGGGATGCATTGTAACGCTGCTTGGTTCGTTTTGTGTGTCCTGAAGAGCAGGCACTGCGAGCACCCAGCTTCAGGAGAGCTTTTGCAGATGTGGATTCTGTAGTGGGAAGGAATGGCTGCTGGTTACACCTCGGCAGAGGGCAGATGTGTGTAAGTTTGCACCCCCTCGACATGCACCTCTCACATGTAACACTGCACAACAGAATTTTTCTAGTGGATGTCTTAGATGACTCCGCATCCAGCATTTCAGATTTTATTAATTTTGCCTCCAGAGTGCTGTTCAGTCAGGGTTTCTAGCCAACCCTTCTTTGCCACCTTCCCCTAGAGTATGGGGCAGTGCAAATCAAAATTATTTCCCTAAATTCTCATGATGAAGGAGCATTGTCAGCTAAGGACAATGTTGAGTCTTTTGCTGAGTTACATGAAGTAGTAAAAATATCAATAGCAAAGTGGCTGATGCTTTGCAGTGTGCACAAACAGAGTGATGTGAAGATGAGAAATACATAGGGGGTTAGGTTTCTTTATGGAGAAGCATTTGTTTAAGTTCAAGCATATGAATAATCTTTCAGAAATAATTACACATTTTTTCAGTTGTATTTCAGCATGTGACTAATAACTTTCCTAGGTTAGGACATTAATCACGTCTGAATGTCATCATCAATAGGTAAGATGATCATTCAAAGATGGTCATTTTGCAAATATGTTTTTATAACTCTTTTAAAAAATAGATCTATGTCACTAATATGACTCATATGATGGAAAGAGCAGTTGAGAAGTTCAGTACTAGTACCAAAATATAACCTTTTTGCTGCATGAACTAGACACACTGACATACCAGTATCACTTCTTCCTCTTGCTTAGTCTGAAATGAATTCTGTCATGATGCTCACTTTTTAATTTTTTTAATATACATAATTAAATAGAAACAAAAGTGATTCAGCTTTGCTTTTTAAGATAAGCTTTTATGACAAATCTCCCCTCTGATCAGCTGTAAGGCTGATTTCAGTATGTTGATTAAGAGGGAATCAAGTCTACTCATTGTGACATTTTTTCTCTTTTGTTCTCCTTTTCCAACCCTTTTCCTCTCTCTTCTCTTCATAAAATTATGTACCTCCTCTTTATTTCTTAGCAATTTTTGTGTTAACTTCCATTTTGTACTCTATCCTGGTTTTATTTCCTATTAATGTATGTAGACATTCTGTAATTTATCTCTCATTGTTTTCTGGGTTTTTTTCCTCCCCACTTGACCTATCTTCTCCTTGCTTTTTGGAGAAATGAAAATGTATCACCTCCATATTAAGAAACCCTCAGAGATTTCATACTGATTTCTAGGTCTGTTATAGCATTGCTGTTCCAAACCTGTTTTGCATCATATGTGTTTGTTATGCTAAAAGTTGAAAATCTCAAAATGTGTCTGTCGTAATAACACTACCCAACCTTAGAGACCAGTCGGTTTGAAAAAGCTTGACTAAAAAAAACATAATCAAAGAACTGCCTTATCTATAAGGTTACAGAGATTTCTACCAAAAGGAAGACACTAAGATTGCTGGTGGAGGAGAGGCTGGCCATGACCTGGCCATGCGCCCAGAAAGCCAGATGTGTCCTGGAAGGAATGGCTTCAAACTCAAGAGTGTAGATTAGATATTAGGAAGAGATTCTTTACTGTGAAGGTGGTGAGGGATTGGCACAGGTTGCCCAGAGAAGTTGTGGATGCCCCATCCCTGGAAGTTCAAAGCCAGACTGGATGGAGCTCTGAGCAACCTGATCCAGTGAAAGGTGTTGCTGCTCATGCCAGGGGGTTTGGAACTGGATGATCTCTAAGGTTCCTTCCAACACAAACCATTCTAGGATTCTGTGATTTTATACAGATATATGAGAAAAATTATCTTTTAAGAGAATTATTATGTATCTGCTTGAACAACTTATGTGAAAATCAGTAGATTTCACTGTAGATCTACAGTTATAAATAATTAGAACACAGAGAAT
The DNA here is from genome assembly GCA_035584735.1 of Pseudotriccus pelzelni. Lineage (NCBI taxonomy): Eukaryota > Metazoa > Chordata > Aves > Passeriformes > Tyrannidae > Pseudotriccus > Pseudotriccus pelzelni. The sequence goes on along the minus strand of JAWMRA010000161.1, from coordinate 792,455 downwards.
AATGGCTGCATCCTTCTGCTGCATTGTGAACCTCTCTTTTTTTTTAGGGAGATCGCAAAAACATATAGCATTTTAAGATTAATTATTTGCAAAGGTTAACAAAATAATCTGTGGGATATTTTATGCAGATAAAAGAACTTTTGGTCCTTTTCTAGACTTGTAATAATATAGATCATCTCAACTGCTGACCTTCAGTAGACCATATCTGATGTCACCGAGTTCTACTGCATTAAGTGCCTGCTCATTATGTTTGTAGCAGACTGGTTTTTTTAATCCTCCCACCTAAGCAGATAACACTGCTGTCTAGTAGATGCTGTCCTTGTAAGACACTGAGTATTATTAGGGTAGAAGCATCTTTTACAGGTTTTCTGGAAGCCTGGTGGAACTTCTGCTTATGAAGTGATAGGGAATCAAAAAAGAAAAAATCCACAGGATTTCTTGAGTAGAAAATACAGAAGAAGGAATAGGTGCTGGTTTTCCCACAGAATGATGATCATGCAGATGAATTAATGTCCTGCATTAATGTCCTAAAGTACTAGGAAGAACATTAACTCCATTGCAGCTGAAAATCTGGAATAGTGTTAATGTTCTTCCTAGTGGTTGGTACAGTGCTGTGTTTTGAATTTAGTAGGAGAATAATGCTGATGATGTGATGTGCTGATGTGATGATTTCAGCTGTTGCCAGGGAGGGTTGACTTAAGTCAGGGACCTCTCAGGGTCTCATGCTCTGCCAGTGAGCAGGTCCACAAGGAGCTGGGAGGGAGCACGGGCAGTAAAGCTGACCTGAAGTGTTCAAAGGGATGTTCCATGTCATGGAAGATCATGCCCAGTACATAAACTGGGGGGACTTGGCCAGGAGTCACAGACCACTGCTGGGGGATGGACTGGGCATCGGTCAGTGGGTGGTGAGCGAAGTTATTACCGTGCATCATTTGTTTCTCTTGGGCTTTATTCCTCTCTGTCATTTTGCTGTCTCCTTTTTCATTACACTGATTATTATTAAATGTTATTTTATTTCAATTATTAAACTGTCTTTTTTTCAACCCACAGGCTTTATTTTTTTTTTCCCACGTCCTCTCCCCATCCCACTGGGTGGATGGAGAGGGTGGTCAAGCAGCTGCATGGTACTTCATTGCCAGCTGGAGTTAAACCATGACAATGATCACAAACGATAGGCTGTAGTTTCGTGCCTTTCTCTCCTCCTGGAACAAAGTGACCTGCCACTGGTTTCTTTTCACTGTGCTTTTGGTTTCGGTTGTTTGTTTGTTTATAACAGCGTCTATTTTTTATCTCTGTGTCTGAGACAAGATTTGAAAATTTAGTGGTCTTTAATTCTCTCTCTTCTATTCTTGTGCTCTAACACTCCTCAATATCAGTGAAACTCCTATGTTTCTTAGTTCAAAATCTAGTTCAGTTGCCTAAGAGTGACCCTTTGGCTTTTACTGTGTTTCCAGTACTCTAAAAAATTTGTATCTTATTCTGCAAAGCTCTGTCATTTAGGCTGACCTTACTCCGATTTAAATAACTCACGGATGAGTCTTCATAAACATAATTGGAGGTGGGAGGAAGTTCTGGATTAATTTTGCCCTAGTGTAACCTGCTTTGTAAAGTGGTATATTATCCATGTTGGAATTATCTGTACAGCTATTTAGATATAAAAATAACAAAACAAATGCGTCCACAGTGATAAATTTGTCTTGTGCTGTCAAACTAGCTGTACTTGTCTGTCTTCCAAGAAAAAAAAAAAGCATAAAAACAACCTGTCTTTTAAAATAACAAGGAGAAAACATAGTTAAAGTCATGCCATCTATCTGAACAACCAGTGATGCAATATTTCCTTAACTATAGTAAAACTAAACTAGAGACAACCCACAGACATGGGCAGTTGGTGAGTGGGTAGCACTCCAGTACAGTCATGCCTGAGGAGTAATTGCATTGTAATTGGTATTTTTTGCTTTTGCTCTCACTCTACCCAGATTCCAGCAAGTGGATACTCTTCTCCCCCCACACACTCCTCTTACCTGACATGGTCTGGGGGAGTGCAGACAACTGAGAGAAATTCTAAAATGCTCCAAAGAAAATTAAACTTTTCTTTCATTATTTTTAACTGGAAGACATATCTGTTTGGTGTTGCAAAGCTGAGCTGGCCCAGTGTGAAGCCTTTAGGAACTCCCCAAAATGTACAGTGCCGCACCAAGTTCTCTGTAGTCTTCTCCTTCAGATTACTTTTATCCCACAGTAATTGCTTCCTGACTTCTCAGTAACTTTGTGCCAAAGGACAGTGAAAATAGATGGTCCTGCGCTGTGAGTTAGCAAATAATCTCAAGTCCTTCTCATATGTATATTGGAGGATATTGTTTCCAAAACAGATTACATTTTTCTCTGAAAACATCCTACTCACCAGCCCCTAGGGTCATGTTCACAATCTTACTCAACTGTTACACAGCTGGTAGGAAGAATCACGTGGAACACATTTGACCTTTATGTAGAAAGGCTTGTCACAGTGGCCAGGGAACTCTGTAAAACCTATAGGTTTGAATTTCTTTTGAAGTCTTCAACATTCTGTCTTGGACTTCCCATAAAAGTAATTTTCTCACCCACGGATCAATCCGTTCTGCTCTCACGTCAATGAATCTGACTGGCAGATATTTTGCAGGGGAAGAGTCTGGGGGAAACTGTGTGTTCTTCCGGCTTTATTATTAAACTCTGTGTGTTCTTCTGGCTGCTCTTCAAGACTCTGAGCACAGAACTTAGGTTCAATTTTAGTTATCCTGAAGTTGTGGAAGTCAGTATTCTGAACTTAGATTGGATTTAGTTTTGCTCACCTCTCCAAATTTAAGACTGAATCTATGTATTAGACCAGTTACCTTTGCTCGTAAGTCTGATTTGACTCTTTCTGAGTTTGTAACATAGCCAACTGTGTTCACTTCTAGGTGCAGACCAGGAATTTGCCAACATTTAATTATTCACCTTTGCTTTGTGTACGAGAGGTACCTTCCCCTGCGCCTTTGCGGGAAATGGGAGTGGCAGCAAGGCTGACTGTGAAGTGCTGCTATTTTATGTGTCTCTACCAACATTTTAGGGGATCAGAGTTTGCAATGCACACGTTAATTAAAAAGAAAAAAGAAAAAGTCAATACTGTAGACTGACACCAATCAGGGAAAATGTCAGCTCCTTATGGAATGAAACAATGCAGTTAGGCTTGCAGCTGCAGAGATTGTATGACTAGAGTGAAAGACAGAGCATGCTGCAGCAAATATAGCCAGCTTTACTTTAATGCACTGGTAGCATTAGAGGTGTTAAGAGTAGTGTTGCCCCCAAGGCATATACATGTCTTTTAGTGAAAACGGGCTATACTGTGAAGAGCATTACGGAAAGCAGACAGGGCTGTTATTCTTGGGTTTGTCTGCGCAAAATGGAATCCTAATGAGATATACTTTATATAAATACATGTAAATGTATATAGATAATAGGTATTTATATGACCAATGAAGCTGACCACACAAACATAAAGCTGCAGCAAAGGTGATGCAATATTGCATCCTGACTACTTCTTTAAACCAGTAACACAATGGTTGAAGAAGCAGAAAAGCAGACAAGTACATGGGAGAAAATGTGAATGGACTGAAAATCTTACCAAGATGTGTTTTATTTTCTAACTGTCAGTCAAGTTTTCTAGGAAAGACCGTAGTAGCAAATATGTCCACAAACATTGTGATACAACACCTAAACACAACCTTTCCTAGCACCTGAGCTGTTATTGTTGCAGATAGTGATTAAAAATTCAGACTGTGCCTATTTTTGAAGAAAATAAATTCCCAAATATATTCTCCCCTTCAAACTCCTCAGAAGATAAATACAGAGCTACTGAAAAAGTGAAGACACAAAGATACAAAATAAATCTGTTTTTTAAGTGGCTTTGCTCAACATCAGATAATTTTTGCTGCTGGGAATATTTTTTGACAAAGGATTGATTATAGAAGAAATTAAAGATATATCTTGAAAACTAACGAGATATTTAAAAGTCACTCTTCCTTTAAGAAATAGGGGGTGAAGAGTATTTCAGTTTCCATGAAGTAAAAATACCTATAGTGTAAAGGAAAAAAAAATAATATCAGTAGCAGTCCCAGCACAATCACTAGATTATTAGATTTCTATTAGATTATTTTGAATAGATTTCTCTGAAGGTTTCAATGCTGTCAGACCCTGATCTTCTTGTTTTCAGGAATGAGGCCAATGCTCTCTTCTTTAGAAATGTATGCCTACAAATTTTATGCATAGAAGTCTGTCTCCTTGTTAGCAAAGCTCACACTTTATCTCAGGATTTCATGATAGTAGGAGAGTTCATGGCTCTATGCAGTTTGTGAATATTTTCCAGAAGAATCAGTGCTGTTACCAACCAAAGGCCTACACTTGTGCTATTGTGATTTGTTATTTTTTGTTACTATCCAAATCTCAAATAGTTACCAAGAATCGAAATCAGTTACATAAACTGTATTTTAATAGTTCTGCTGAAGTTCTGTGTTGGTTTTTTGGTCCAAATTTACAGCAATCATTTACAAATTTTGAAGTGTTATGGTTGTAGTTTCAAAGTACAATCCACACCATAATTCTCTCTGGTACACAGACAAAATGTTAAATGGCAAAGCTTCAAATGGTAATTTTAAAAAACAATTGCTGTCTCCTGTTATCATGTGTGGCAACAAATAACTGTGTATATACAAAGTATGCTAGTTCATCCTCACATATGAAATATTAAAGCTGTGTCATGCTGCTGTGTACTTTCAAAGTTGCAGTAGATGCAGCAGTAGGAAGCTCTGATATATGAAAACAATAGAATAAATATATTGTCACAGTTTTAGTTTGACAACCATTTTTAGTCTTCAAGAAACAGCAACAGAAAAAGCATATACGACTTAATATTTAAGTCTTAGTATTTGTACCAGTATAAAGTAAAATGACTGCAGGCATGCATCTATTTGCTAGGATCCAACTAATGAGTTGAAAACTTGTTGAGATGCTAACTTTCACATCACAGTTCACTTTGTGCTTCTTTTTAAGTAATGGTAGGATTATGCAATATAAGGTACGAAAAACCATTATGGTATGTAATGAAGAAAGCAAGCTAAATTCAGATAATATACAAATGGATTTAGCTGTAAAGTTGGTTAGTGAATGGAACAAGCCATTAAGATACCAGTTCTCTTTTTTTTATAAGACTAAATCAGGTAATTTTCTGTGTGTGGATTTTGTGTGTGTCTGCCTGACCACAAGTGAAAAGATCATAATGCTTTTTAATGAGATAATTTATTAAGCATCTCTGATGTTAACTTCTGTATTACTTGTTGAAGTTAACTTGTGTATTATTGCATGTTTGCACATCTAGAGTGAATTCTTACACTCCAGAAAGATCTCTGTTGGACAACTGAGGCTTCAGGAGAGGGAACACTATATCTGCTGTGTTTTTGGAATCACAGACTGCAAGACTGTTTTTCAGCTTTCTGTGGCTTTCAGATAGCAAGAGATTCCTGCAATAGCCTATTAACTGCAGCAGCTGAATGTCTTAGAAAATTGCAGGGTAGCTTCTCGTGCTTGAGAAGTCATGGAAGTCCGGCAAAGTTCCTATTGACTGGAAACCTGGAGACAAAAACATTTTTAAAAGGCGAAAAAAGGAAAAACCTGGAGAACTACAGGCCAGTTAGTCTCACCTCTGTGAGTAATAAACTGTGCTAAGGCTCATGAAAAATAGGAAGGTGATTGGTGACAGATAACACGGTTTCACTAAGGGCAAATTGTCCCTGAAAAATTTGGTGCCCTTCTATAATAAGGTTACTGCATTGGTATATTAGGGAAGAGCAACTGATGTCACCTGTCTGGACTTGTGCAAAGCATTTGACACTGTCCTGCATGACATCCTTGTCTCTAAATTGGAGAGACAAGGATTTGATGGATGGATGGATGGATGGATGGATGGATGGATGGATGGATGGATGGATGGATGGATGGATCACTTGGTGGATAAGGAATTGTCTGGATGATCACATTCGAAGAGCTTAGTGCTCTGGTTTAGTTGCTGTGGTGGTGTTTGGTCAAAAGTTGGAGTTGGTGATCTTGGAGGTCTTTCCCAACTTTAATGATTCTGTGATTCTAATTTTTTGCCTTTTTTTTCTCTAAGAGGATAACCAGAAGGGAGGGAGGAAGGAAGGAAGGAAGGAAGAGAGAGAAATAGAAAAGACACCTATGATACTGTCTTCAAACAATCTTGAGCTCTGATTGGAACTGGAAAATACAGATCAAAAAGCCACAATAAAACTCTAAGTGCCTGAGCTCACATTCTGGTAACAAATGACAATGCTTACGGAACACTTGATCTGACAGACATGTTAGAATGTGTGGCATAACATGCAAAGATATTTCCCTGAAGGCAGTAGTACTTACAAAATGCATTTTGAAGGCTTTAGATTAAAACCTCGACATTTCATTTCCATAACAGGCATAGCAGAGGACAATTTCACTTCTGCCCTCCCCAGCAGTATTCCCAAAATTTTTTCCTATGATGGTAGTCCAGCTAGGACTATCCTCACATAATTAGATGTTCCTGAGTTATCTGCATAGGATCTTAGTTTTATCCAACCTGCCTGCCAACAAACAGCTTCAGTGGATGCCACAACTTTTTGATTCCTGAGTGGCAGTCAGCCTGATAATCTGGTTGGTCGCTCTGCCTACTTGTACAGTGTTTTAGGACTTGTAACCGCACAGATCAAACTGGCAGATGCTGTCCATTTGCTAACATGAGTGCAAGTGTGACTGTCTCCAGCCACACTGTGGATTACCTTGGACATCGTCTCAGCCACGTTTCCCATGAGGGGAGAACTATGCAGTATGTGAACATATCTGCCTCATCAAGGAAGAAAGTTCCTCTTCACAGAGTGTTATATTCCCCTACAGAGTATTTATCTCTTTTTTGTCTCTCTTAGTCCAGATAGACACTATATTCCCTAGGGCATCTCATAAAAAGCAGATGAAACTTTTAAATGTGTCTATAGAAAAGGTGGTTTTCTGTGCAGATAACTTGCATTTCTGTGGCATGGCCAAACTGGTCCAGGAGAGAGGCCCCAGAGAGTTCTAAAAAACTTACAGAGAGGTAGATATTGCTGACATCTGGACATGGCATGAAGGCATCTTTGTACAGACTGTAGAATGAGGTATGGTGAAATATATGTTTCAGATCTGCCTCTATCTATATTGCAGCAGTCTCCAAGACCTGTCATTCCCATTTCATGCGCAATTTCCTAAGGGGATGTTCTGGTACTTGGCCATAGGAAGGGACTTTTAAGCAGCTCTTCCTGCTGAGGTGTTCAACCATGTCCTCAAGTGCTTCTGCTGTGAGACAGCACACACAGACCATGACTTTGGCTTACAGGCTGTTGTTGCAGGTACTCTGGTAAGATTTAGTAGACACAGGAGTTAAGTTGAAAAGGTTCTTCAGGAGTATCAAAGGAGAAGTTTCCAGGAGTTACAATGCCTTTACCTAGAGTTTGAGCTAAATATCAGAGATCTTTCAGGCAGGGAATTGAAGTATAGGGAAGAACTTTGACTCATCTTGCAGGTAGAGTACTTTGAGTTATTTTGCTATAGGAAGATCAATCTGATTCTTCCTGACTTTAACAAATGAGTCATGCCTTTGTTTTAAATAGCAGTGCTCCCCAAACTTTGTGTGGATTGACTTCAGCAAAATATTTCCTAAGAAATGACAAATTATTATTCTGCATGCTCATGTGCCTACCAATTCTTTAGTTAATCTGCTAATTGTCTGTTCTTTAAACAGTTAGCATTGTTGTAGTCACTAGTTGTCCCAGGACAAGAAAGGAATGCCTTCTATAGCACTAGATAGTGAATATCCTGAAAGAATATTCAGAGATACAAATTTTTCTGTTTCGCTTAAAGAAATTAAAGGTGTCATAAGGAAGCATTTTCTAAGCACTACTGATAAGAAAATCTGGTATGAATGAAGTATGTGAGGTATAAGTATTCCTGTTTTCTTTTTAATGTAACGATTTCCTGTTTTACTTAAAAAACTAACACTTGTAAGGTTACCGGTATATAGCATGATAGCATGCTCTGAAATATGGATTTCTCATTTTTGTTTTTAGATGGTTGCTCAAAATATGTGTGAAATGAGCAATTATGGTAAGTGGTTTGAATAGCCTGAGTCCACATAGACTGGTACACTAGAAGATGTCATGTACTAATCACTAAAATGGATTACTGAGAAAGTAACAAGAAAGAGAAGCTGGGAATATTTTCAAGAATTATTTTACAGGCAACAGTTACATAGGAAAAGGGAAAGAAAATATTCTATTTTAATAACTTAGAAAATGTTTCAGGTGATAGGGTATGGTGGCTAAGACTTGGATTCAAGCAAGATTTCTTAAAAGAAAATCAAGTAACCTCATAAAAGCTCTCAAAAACAGTTGCCACTAAGATCACTAAATAAATCAGTGATCTGCCACTTCTCAGAGCAACAAAAACATTATCAATTTTTTTTAAAAAATAGCTAATAATTTCTAATAAATATGCAGGTATGTCTAGAAAAATGACAAAAGTAAAGAAGCAGTAAGAATGAAAAAGAACAACTACAAGTATGAAAACATTCAGGATCTGAAGACAGTTTTTTAAGAGACAAAAATCTAAACTAAAATAAAAGTCTCAACTTTAATTGAAAGCTGAGACCATCAAGTGTTTATAGAGATGATCCTACACAGTGGTCAATATTTCAAATAAAAGATGGTTGTACTTTAGTGAGCATATCAGTTTTTTTGTAGAGTGCATTTGTCTCCTTCACTGCGGACAGTGTCACCAAGAGAAAATGAATTTTATCATAAGCTGTACTGAGGGAGGAGTTGAGGGCTTATAACCCCTGCTGCTCATCACGACTGTCCTGGAAATAGGCAGCACCTGCCTTTTATTGTGACGTTGCTCAGCCAGATGCTGCATTACCGCAGGAAATCCTTTCAGACCCTGACACTGTTTAATGAAGCATCAGTCTTTATGCTGCTCTGTTTTCTGCCTTCCCTTCTCTAGGGATGGGGAGCATTTCTGGGCAGCAGGGAGATCAGAAACAGAGACTGTCTCGCAGTTCAGGTCAGGTAATGATTTCAAGGACTGACTGCAGATGTGAGTGCAGAGGCAGCCAGGGAGTTAAAATACAGTGCACCAGTCACCCCACGTTACATCTACAGCCACGTGCTTTTGAGATACATGAGGGAGCTCTGACTGTTCTCAAAAGTCATTCTGCTATTTAAAGGTAATTGGCAAGTTCCTCCTCTGGCATAAGTGGAAGCTGTTTGTCCCATCTAACCTTCTCTACAGCCAAATACCATAAAAGGTCTCTTAATGAGTGGATACCCAAACCTTCACAATAGTATAAGCAGGTTGCCCCAGTTTCCTCAGTCTGGGCCTCTCCACATCCCAGACTGGTGAAATGGAGTGCACAGTAGATATGCTGCAAGTAATAATCACTGTGGCAAGGGGTATTGTGGGATGCTGGATTATTATATTTATTATTGGCTCAGACCAACTCAAGTGAGTATGTGTTTGGGGGGCAAGGAGCAGGTCAAATTTCATGTAGGTGAGGTGTTGCCCAGTCCCAATCCAGGCCCTTGGCTCCTCCCAGAGCAGCTGTCAGCCCCTGGGCTCCGAGAGCACTGCCCTCACCACGCCCACCCCCAGAAAGGCTCACCTGGGACAGGGGCTGTGACCTCTGGGGCAAAGCAAAGCAGCAACATGTGCTCCCTACAGTTACCCAAACCCTGCCACCTGAGCACGTGACTCTCACAGAACTCCGGTAGGTGTAATTTACTCTTTTTCTCTCTCTCTGCTCTTCCTCTAATCTCTTTTCTTGACCTCTTGGGTAACTTGGGACAGGGTGGACTAGATTTTGCTAAGTTGTATGTGTCAGTATGCGCTAAGTCAGTGCTTTGTGGAACGCATTGTTTTGGTTGAATGTTACCTTTTAAACTTTTACAAACTTCTCTTATTTTCTAAGTAAAAGTACCTCCTAAGAAAACATGTGTAGCTTTTTCTCCTTTGTGCTTTCTCTTAGAAGAACTGAGAGCTCTTCTGAAAATTCAGTGGGTGAATTTTTGTAGCCTTGTATATTTTTAAAGTAAAATTCTTTTCGTGAGCTTGCAGCTTGGGACCTGGGGTCTTCCAGGTGTATGGGAAGATATTGCTTCAGCTGCTTCCATTAATTGTTCATTTATTAGTGGTCTCATCAGGCTGAGTGGCAGCTCTGAGGCTGGGTGTGTAGGATGTTTGTCTCTGGCCAGGAAATGCAACTGCACAGTAATTTACAGTGAAATACCATAACCTCCAGCTCCCCAGAAGTGACACAACCCTGTCACATCTCATCATTATTCAAGTGTGAAACAGCTGCCCCTCTCCATCCACTTCAGGCTTTCAGCCAGAAGAATTGATGAAATACATCTTCCTTCAAGCTTACATGACTTCTTAAAACATGCATAAGCCTTGAACATGGAATGTTACTCAATGATTTTTTTATAGGCACCTTCACAGCCAATTTTAAGCTGCTCTGATAAGACATATCAAACCTCTGCTTTTGGAAAGCAGCTCAGGTCTTTGTATAGTCTTTAAAAGTGTTTATTGCACCTCTTTTTTTGGTAAGCATGCATGTTTTGCCACACAACCCTCACAGCTCTCATTACTCTTATTTCACTGTTAAAAATAAGCTTAACAAACAAATATTTTACATCGACCTATATGAAACAAAAAGTTTAGCAAGAAGGTAAATTACTAATATAAGCAGTTTGAAAGCAATGAAAAGAGAGAAAATTAATTTGGTCCAAAATACTTGGTAAAAATTGATGTTAGAGTTGCTCAGTGGAATCAGTAGGAGTTATTATTTAATAAAATGAGTTTGAGTAAAACAGTTGATGTTGATGATCTAGAGTTCATGATGTACCTTTTTGCGGGTGCCTCTGGATGAGCTCTATGAGTGAGCTCTATGAGCTCTGCTGTGTGAACCGCGTTGGTTACGTGGGGACAACTGAAAGGATTCACTTCACACCAAAAAAGCTTCCAGGTTGCATTTACCTTAGCATTTCAGTTTGATGGGATTCTGGATGTGATGGAGGCATACCCAGTAAAGTTTTCAATAATCCAATGTGCTTTATCCATTAGATGAGTGGGAAGAGGCTGCTAAAGTAGCTTTTCCACTGACTGTACTACTGGTATGCATCTCTGGCTGCTATCTAAGGTCAGGCCACCAAGAAAAAGGGTTGATCTGAATATGCCAATTAATTTCCTTCAGATATACTGGAACAGCTGTTGTGGGATAATGTTCTTAAATGCTCTCAGGTGTAATCCTTCATGTTGGAATTCAGAAGGTAGAGGAGAAGTCCCAACTTTAAAAGTGTTACCACCAGGAAACAGAACATCTTTTTTTTAACTTTGTAGGTACTGTTTTTGTGGTACAGAAATGTCCCCCATCAACTGTGTATTTGTTTGGGTTTGTTTCCATGTTTGTTGCATCAGTAAAATCTGCACCTGTTTGTTTTGGCACCAGGAGCAGTTAGTTGTCTCGCCTGTATAAACATTTCCCACCTGCCTTGCTTACCTCTCCTCTGGTGATAAATACCCACCACACTTCTTATGGGTAATTAGCAGGCCAGATAATCCAGGAGAGGCAAACTCTTTAGGACATCTGCAAACAATTTTTTTCCTACATGTGCTTTTTTTATAAGAAATTATGAGAGAGATTTTTTTTTTATTAAAAGATATATATGGGGAGAAAGAAGAAGCATTTCTAGATGATGTGCTGTTATGATGAGCAGGCATTAATAATTGACATTTGTGGTGAGACAGAAGGCAGTACACACTGAGGGATTGTGATGATATCATGGTAACCATGAGAGCAAAGCCCGAGTGGTCTGTGATGACGGCAGATATGTGCATAGCTTTACACAAGCTGTTCCTCTGTTGGGTAGTTTATGTTTGATGAAGATCCGTTTATTGAACTCACACGTAAAATGTCTACTCATACGCCTCAAAGTTTGCTGGGGACAGGGTTGGGTCATCTCAGTTGCACAGACATGGGGAGAATGAACTGCTTCTGACTTCAAGCTTCACCCCAGTGAAATGAAGCAGAATTTCCATCCTTGTGTGACAAGGGGAATAGCTGTGTTGTGAGGGAGGAACCTGTACGTGGGTGAGTCTGTTTTCCAGGGCTAATAGGTGAAATTTTCCTCCTGCGTGCCCAGGACCTGGTCTGCTGTATGAGAGTTTATAACTAGCTCCTGTGAGTTGTACTTGCAATTTCCTTCGATAATCTCAGTCCTGTCCCAAATACAGTGCAAAGATGTATCTCCTCTGTGATTACTGGCATACATCTCATTGCCCTTGTGTAACTTAAAAACTGCGTGGTCATACAGGGAGCTGCTTATCTTCCTCACACCCTCACAAACCAGTGTACAGTAACTCCTGAGAAAAAGATTTTCTCAGACCTTTTTTTGAATTGATAACTAATACACTCATTGAAATGCAAATAGTTATTACTTTCACTCCAATCATTTAGCAACTCAGTTAATAAGCTCAGCGACAACCACCTCAAAGGGCAGCTTTTTGACTGCCAAGACGGGTCCCACCCTTTCAGAATGGTGAAAATGGGCAGGTTTTGAGCTCAGTCTGGTACAGGACAGTGGGCCTCCAACCCACTTTTTGCTGAGGTGTTACTGCCTGAGTTTTCTGCTGTCTTTCCTATTCCTTGCATGCTGGCAGTGATACAGGGCATCATCCAGACCTGCTGCTTGTTTCAACAAGCTAAGCTAGGGCCTTATTTGTACATTCTTAGTTTTTACTTTTGTTCAGCTGTTCTGTTTAGCTGCATGAGCTGGTAAAGCAACTGACTTTTGACACTGGGGAATCCCTCTGGTGTGAGAATTTCTTTGTTGGCAGAGAGCTCTCTCCCTTCACAACACCAGTGGCAACAAGGGACCAGCCATCACAAGGTACTGTTATGATGTAGTGACTGAAAATGTGTTCCCGGGAAAATAAATATGTAGCATATAAAGTTGCAGAGCATTTGACACATAATGCGCTCTTGATCTCTGTCCTGGTGTACAACTCTGCTGCATAAACCTCTGTTTCAGGTAGTACTTGTCTGGCAGTAATATTGCTTCAGGCTAAGCATCAGCAGGGATATCTTGGTTGTCTTATCCTTTGCATAAAGGATGACAAAATCCTAACAGCTATAAAACACGAGGCTTATAGCCTCATTCCCAGCCTTCCAAGACAGGGACTGGGGCCTCACAAGCTGCCATGAATTGAATATTTTTGTTTGTTTATTTCCTCTTCTGCCTGAAAATCCTGGGAAGCTTTAAAAGTCCTTTTTCTTAATTGATAGCTTAGTTTTATGGAAATACATTCACATAACCCTGGAATGCATACAGTGGTTGTAATTATTTGCTCTAAACTCAAATAAGCCTGTGCTGACACTTAGAGATAAAGGAGATTTCTTCTGCGTTGGAGTTTTAGTTATCGTGGCCACGTAAGATACTGAATGATGGTTCATCTCGGTAGTTCCTTGTATTAACACATTATCAGCTTAGTATATAGGAAAATCTGTGATGGAATAAAAGTGGAAGTAATGTGCTCTTTGTCACTCTTCACTGTCCAGAGAGATGGGTAAGGATTGCTGCCAAAGATTCTCTCTTTTTCCCCATACAATTTCTGTACCATAAATATCAGAATTCCCTCTTAGGTTTTTGCTGTTTTCATCTTTGTTAGTATTACTTTCACATAACTTAAAATATTTTATGAGGAAGTATTTAGAAAAGAATAAGGAAAAATAAATATAGTAAAAATGTACCTCATTTGTTTTCTCCCCCTTCCCCTGACAAGTACAAGACAAGAGGAATACTCAAACATTCGGAGTGAAGGCAAAATATTTGAGCATCCTGGGGGAAAAGGGAAGGAAGGTTCACTGACAGGTAGTTGTGAGCTCTATATTTACAAATTACAAATCTGTTTCAGACAAACACAAACTTTTCTAATATCTGACTGGAGAATCTGCGGTGCTTATTGATAATCTTAACCTGTACTTACCCTTCAGGCTTTAATTGCCACAAGGTGGGTTAAAAGACTGGTTTCTGCAGGGTTTGAGGATCAGCCTTCAATGTTGAATAATTTTCATTCTATTTTCACCCTGTGTTTTCCCTTAGGGTTGAAGAACTAATAGTTGTGTGATTTACGTACCAGAATCAACCTCTTTTGTTTCTATTAGCATTCAGATTTAGCTCAGAAGAAAGTACTCATCCATTTCAAATATCTGTTTTGTGCCAGCCCAGCTTATTACAGGCTTGAAAGACACATGCAAAAATTGGCATTAGTTTCCCCATTGAAAAAAGTAGGAAACAATACAGTATTGGCACAAACCCAGTATTTCCTCTTTTAGAACAAGAGGTGTAAGTGAACACCACGTTTGTAGTCCAATCAATGAGATCTCTTCCAAGGAAGCTAAACAGCTCTTTCTGTTTGCTCTGTATAGGAACTGTTTATTGTGGACTGAGGGTTTGTATTTGGATAGCACAATTAACAATGATTTGCTCATTTAGGACACATTGTTTCATCTATTTCTCTCAGTAAGAGTGCCAGGTCAGGCTATTCTTGCCACAGTGTCAACAGTTCATTCCGATTCCGTGTAGTTATTTTCCCCAGGCTTATTTTCAGGCTGAGCGAGTTCCCTGATGCAGTTTACGTGACTTCATAAGCAGTTGCTTGAGAGCAACAAGAGGAGAAGGGAAAGGATCTGCGTGAAAAGATGGTGCTGAACTCAGAGGGACATCTGTGGAATCAGGACTTCAAAACTGCCCTTGCTAGGATGAGCCTGCTGCCTCCTGCCCAAGACTTACAGTGTGACCACAGAAAAAGGTTTATCTTGGAATTCAGCTCAGGCATTTTGCTACACACAGGCTCTGTGTCCTCTGTTTGACAGTCTGTGTTCAATATCGATTTCTCATCTCACCTGGTTTTCCAAGAGTTGTTAATATTTCCCTTTCAGATTTAGATGGTTGCACTGATTTGTTTTGCTTCATAGGAAACATTTTAGACTATTCTTTAATTTACTTCTGTGTATTGATTTTCTTGTCTAATGTTTCAGGTGTAACAAGGAAGTTGTTTTAGTGTTACAAGAAAGCTATTTTGATGTCAAGAATATCACTCAAATATTTTTCCATTAGTTTCAGTACTTTGTTGTGGCCAGTTTAATATTTTTCCAGGTTGTTTGAAATTGTAATGATACTGTTGTATATGGATATTGCAGTTATTCAAACAGATTTCACCCTCCAGACCCAGATGTGAACACATTTTATTTCTCTAATTTATTTGAAGATTAAATTAGAATCATAGAATCATAGAATATCCTGAGTTGAAAGGGACCCCCAAGGATCATTGATGTCCAGCTCCCAGCCCTGCACAGGACAACTCCAAAAATCCCTCCACATAACTGAAAGCAGTGTACAAACTTATTTTACTAACATTTAGGAATTATTTATGGGTAGCAGATGTACATATTTAATATTAAAAATCAAATTTTAAATGAGAATTATCATTTGGGGCTATGAATCTCTTTTTTTCCCCTACCAAAACAGGCAATATAAGAGAATTCTTAAGATAGCTTCACAAATTGCACTGTATAAACAAAGGATGGAGTAAAAATTTGACTGATATTGATGGACATCTATGCAATTGGTACTTATGGGAATTCACACCAGCTAATTGTAGCTTAGGCTAAATCTCCCTGACTTCTCACAGTAGTCAGTAAAGAGAGAGGAACTTCTTCAAGGGACACCATAGAGCAGAAGCCTGGACTTGGCTGTTCTTATTTGTGCCCTGTTCAACCTCTAATTATCTGTGTAACCTCAGGTTTTTGTAACATCCAATGTCACAACAGTGAATCCTTTCAAATGTTAATTAGGTAAGCATTATGGTATAAAATGGCAATATTAATTTTAACTTTACATAGAGAGCTGCAGTGTTGGTCAGATTTATAAAAATGTCTGTTATAAAATTGCATAAAGCATTTTATTATTTTCAGCAAACGTACAGTAAGACAATAAAACCAGCAGCAGGATGTTTAAGCTTCCTTTTATGCAGATTCCTTAAAGACAAATAATGGATCAGTGAAGGACGAATGTGTCCCATTATTTAGGAGTTAATAAGTACCGTTACTTGCTAACCCTGACTAGTAAAATTGTGATTCTTGGTTCAGGGCATGCACACCACACATACATATCACTCTGGGGCAAAGTAGCCTGTAAGATTTATTGCATCTTGCCTTTGAGCTTTAAAAGGAAAAGGCTAAAAAAATGTAATAACTCTGAGTCAAGGCATCTCGTGTTGTAAAATACATGAGGTCTCATGAAAGTATCACGAGTCCCAGCACCAACAGGGAAAACAGTTCTAATGGTTTTGTCCTAAATCCCTGCAAATGTAAGCTTTTAGTTTCCTTTGGTCAAACCAGAACATTATGCATTCTTGTTAGGCCATTTATTTTTTTTTTCACATGGATTATATAGTTCACTTCCTTGGCTCATCTTTCAGGATCCTGAGGCATTCCCAGCTTTGTTCTCAGTCCAGTTATCAGTTCCACATGTCATCAAAGGAGTACACAGGTTTTGGATGCCTGTTAAATATGCTCCTTTTACTTTCTCTTTCTCAGTTTACTGAGCAGCTGCACAGAAAAAAAACCTAAAGCAACCTATTTGTGTTTAAACCATGCAGACATTTAAATGATATGCCTGTTAAAACATTGACATTTAAGCAATTAATTCAATTAAGGCCTACGACAAATACCATAGCACTGTAAAAATTACAAAGTTCACCACTGAAACCTGTGTTAAAAGATGTACATTGGAATCAAGATATCTGTTAAAAAAAATCAGACAATCAAATCATCAAAGTAAACCACAGCCCTCTGCTATTGTCTAACATTAAATCAATATTCAGGATGACTGAGGCTGCTCTGGAATGTGCATAGCAACAGCAGTGCTTGTTTAATTAGGCTGCCCCTCCAGCTTCTAATTCCTCCCCTTCCCTTTCAGTGTGCTGGGGCAGCTGGTTGTGTAGCTGAGAAGCTCGACCAACTCAAACCTATTATTTTCTCTGCTGGATACCTGTCAGTGAAATCAGTTCCCCGCTTTGGTTCACAGTGTGGATGAGTAAACACTTATGCCAGGAGAACAGCAGAGATAATAAAATGGCAGGGATGAGAGGCCAGGATGCTTCAACTGGCCAAAGGTTGTTGAAAGCTTTAGAGACAGTAAAGAAACCTTTCACACCTTCTCGTGTTGGTCAAGATCAAATAATCCATATTTTACCCTTATGTGTACATCAAGAACTCTTTTTTTTTTTTTAAGTATGTAGATGTATCTGTAGATATATTTATAAAAAGATTGTGAAGGAGTGGACTAAACAAACCAGGCTGTTGTGGTTTAGGAATGGTGTACTCTGTACCTCTCTGGAATTGCACAGCATTTTTCTTTTAAGTATTCTGCCACTTCCTCAGCATCCTGTAGTTGTTCAGGGGTGAACTTCCAAACCACTGGAACAGAAAGGTCATTGAAAAGCTGGCTCATTTTCTCCCACATTCCATGCCACTCATGACTATCCACCCTTGGGTCAGATCTCTAGAAGACCTGCCTGAAAATTTCTTTTGTAACTCTAAATATGGTGTGGAATGCACTGAGGAGGCCTGGCAGACTTAGCAACAACAGCTTGCTTTCCTTAACATCCAAAGGGAATTCCAAATTCTAAAAACCTGTTGTAATACGCCTGAAGGACAAAAAGGGGGTGAAAATCTGGGTACAATCATCCTCCCCTGTTCCCCCCCGCAGACTCGGTATGATTATTAATAGACCCTCAAAGAGAGCGCCCAAGGGACAGGTAGGAGAGCAGCTCTGGATACACATCCCAAATTACCCTCACTGCCCCTGATGTTGTTATGCCATAAACTGATATCCCACAGTGCATCCAAAAAAGCAGTACTGATCTCTCCCTGCCCTGAGAAAAGAGCACTGTCATGGCATGCAGCGCACGTGGAAACGTGCACAGGGTCACCCGAACAGACCGAGCAACACTGTTACTCCCTGTGGCTCCCTACAGAGAGGTTTTTCCTTCACATAATGCACTGGTTTTTTCTGTATATATGTCCCAGATGTCCTTGTCTCACACACACACACACACACAAAAAAAAGGTGTGAAGGTGAAAAAGTCTATCTCTGCTCTCTGAGGGGTGTTCAAGGCAAATAAAGGCTAAGAATTGAAGGTCATTCTTTTGTTCATTCATTCTATGCATAAGAATGGCATTTTAAGAGCCATAATAAGGTGTTCATGGTTAACATTATAGAAGATGGTTTTTTTCCTCTTAATCATGAGTATTTCTGTGACATGCCAGAGATGCTTTTGTTTTATTTCAGTTGATTGAGTTATCCCGTTATTTTAGGCCCACTTAGAGATTGTATTCGAGTATAAGTATCACAGTGCTTTTTCAACATCTCTGTTTTACACAGCCTTCCTACCTGCATGCTCTGATGTGATTCTTTCTTCTTTTAAGCCGGACACCTTTAGAGTTTTCTGTTTCTAGGCACTTGTTCCTGACCCCGTGCTGCAGATTTGGTTGTGCCAACTTCTGCACGTGGAGTTGCCAGAGTTAAAAAAAAAAATCTTTCAGAGTTTTTTGGTTTGTTATTTAATCTGAAAAATTCAACTGAATTAATCTACAGGGTTTTTGCATAAATGCTTTAAATTGCCAGAACTCAGTTGACAATAAACTTTGTCACAAGGGCGGGAAACATTGATAAGAGTGAAGAGTGACATATGAAAAGCAGGAGGGTATTTTGTGAGCTAGATTAGGATTGATAGGATATTTTTAATAAATTTATGTCTTTTCTTGAGGATATTAAAGTCGAAAACCATGTTGTAAAAGTCAGAAAAAAATTTTTTTAGACATTGGTCCTATTTTTCAGCACTACACCTTTCTGACATGCACTTAAAAATGTTATTCCTGGTGTTTCTGTTGCATGTAGAAATGGAACACCTGTTCAGGTTCACTTCTTCCCTCTGTCCATTTTTTTTAGCTTTTAATGATGCTTGCTATCAGGAAAAGTTTGTTTTTCTGGTCGCAGTGGCCTGGGTCATAATTTCCATTGCATTGTTTCCTCTTTCACAGATCGTGAATTTGGTTGCTGTAATAATAATAAGCACACCCCAGCAGACAAGAAATGTAAAATAGAGGATTTAGAAGTAGTTCCATTACTGAAAACCTTGTTTCATATAAATAACACTTGCCTGAAATAGCTCTTTAAAAATTAAATAACTAATATTTCAGTGTTCCAAGACTTTCACATGTGGAACCTCCCTGAAGGTTATGAATTCATGCTCAAAGACATTTGGATTAGTATCTATCTTGAGTGTACATATGCCTTTTATCATCACAGCATCATAATAATTCTTCATCTGCAGACCTGTGAAGTGAGAAACTTGTTTCTACCTGAAAGGTGGCAAGCTGCAGCATAGAAAGGATAAGTCTTTCAAAATCATTAAAAAAAAAAATCTGTAGAATGTCTGGAAATAATTTGAGATTTTCTTAATTTGTAAAATAGTGTGAAGCTGCTGGTTCATCCTTCTTCCATCCACTAATGAAAATTACCAAATTAAGACCAAACTTATACTGGCAAAAGATGATGAAATTATCTGTGATGAAAAGAAAGAAGAAGGATCACATCACTTAGAGGAGAGCTGCAGTCCTATTTGCGCACTACACAGAGTTAGACTTTTTGCCATAGAAAATTCCACGTGTGGAATCTGGATTTGGTCCTTTCCTTTTGTCCAATTTGGACTGGGGGCTTCTGAGACACCCTATTTCTTCTTGTGGATATGCTGCTCATTAGATTGTCTGGGCTGTACTAGACTAAGAGCTCAGAGCTGTCAGATAACTCCATTTTCCACTTCCTCATCTGCTGCTCAGTGTAAGGGGGGGGGCATGGACCTACTAGAATCAGTGACTTTCTCTGCACCAATCCCTTCTCTTTTCCAAAAAAGATCTACATTTTTCATGATTCGTTTTGCTTTGTGTGGGATTGCTAGTTGTAAATCCTTGCAGGCAACTGCTCTTTACACTTTGAAATTAGGACAAACTTTTTCTAATCTTGATTTTCCTAGCCACAAAACAGCTTGCTTTAGTGTTTTCAGTAATCTTTCCCCAAAATTTATTTTCACATAATAATATTCTCTTCACACCCTTAATAATCTCAGTGCCTATTCTCCCATATTTAAAATAACTAGTTATGTCTTTAGCTTCCACCCCTACCTTTTGGAAGTGTAGCAGGTTTACCTCTCATTAACTCACTTCCTATTATGTAATCTCAACCACTTTCCTCTAGTTCTTTATAGTTTTGTTTTCAGTTACATGTCTCATTAATATACTCATGGGATAGCTTTCCTAACATATTTTTGTGTCTTTCCTACATAATGAAATCCAACTCTTTGTATGATTTAACTATTTGTTCCTCAACTATGAACTGTAGAGCCTGTGGGGAGATGGAAAGGTTTTGTGGGATATATGTTCTAGAAGCAGGTCTTTTCTGGTTAGATTTAAAATTAATCAAACTTTTTGATAGCATGAACATGAATTAAGTGCAATACAAATATTGCACATCATGCAGAATTTTCTCTATTTCAGTAACTGTTTCTTCCCTACTTGATTATATGGCATCAGTTACTGCCTTCTGTAGTTTGTGTCTCTCTGCACAAATGAGCAGACAGATGTTCTGCTTCAGATAGGAGGAATTTTCATGAAAAACAGATCCATTCTTCCAATAGACTTATTAACTTAAAAGGTTTTTAAGAATGGTCTCATTTATGGCTGTCAAATTATTATAAATTTGACAAATCTCTTGGGTATCCAATATTCATATGAAAAGCATGACTTTA
This sequence comes from Pseudotriccus pelzelni, assembly GCA_035584735.1. Classification (NCBI taxonomy): domain Eukaryota; kingdom Metazoa; phylum Chordata; class Aves; order Passeriformes; family Tyrannidae; genus Pseudotriccus; species Pseudotriccus pelzelni. Next base: position 771,446 of record JAWMRA010000161.1, on the reverse strand, counting down.
CAGATGTTCAATAAACTAAAATAAAAGAAGTTTGATAACATCTGAAATTCATGTCAACTCACAACCCTACATTTTCTTTCACTTAAAAAATATTCTCCTTTTACCCCTGCCCCTTTCCATGTTGGGAAAAATGGCAAAAATCAGGCTCCTTTTTCTCTTCTGATTCAAGAGAAATGCAAAAATTTAAAAGTCATTGAAGAAAACATGAAGCTCTATAATATTTACATGAGTAAGAATTCTACAGATGAAGCCTGACATTATTCTGTGTTGTGGGTTAAAGAGAAATCTCTCCAAATCTCTTCACACAGCTGGGGATATCTCTTATCCTGTGTTTTCCTGAAATTTGGAGAGGAAAATATCCTTTTCCTCCCTCTATATAGTTTGTATTTTCTGTAATTATGCATTCCAGGTACTTTCTTCAGGTCACCTTAACTGTCTTTAGTCAGCACTGCATCGAGCCTTACTGACAAAAATCCTTGGGCTGGGTCTGTAGCAAGTATAAATACATCTAGCTCTGTTAACTCGAGTAGAATTTTGCAGCTGAGGTGGTTTGATTGTGTTTTGATGAGATTGTAAGCCTCTGTACGTGCATGAACATAAATAAACATATTGCTATAAATGCTTACAAAGTACTGATAGAGCAAATTCTTGTCAAGCACTATAGTAGTCTGTATAACAAAGGACTTTTTTATCATTAACCAAAAATATATATGTTTTCTAATGTTGCAAAACTGGTGTTGCATGTTCCTTATTTTTAACAAAACCAAAATTCAGGATTCAGTAGCCAAAGGAATACTGAGATCAGTAAGTGTTCTGCAGTTGAATGAAAGCTTGAGATAGGCCTGTAGTTCTGTGGCTGTTTATTTTTTGTAGTCCGGTTTCAAATAATGCAATGTATCTTCAGTTTTGCTTTAATGAGATATGAAGGTACACACTCAACTTCTTGTTGATCTGAAAAAGGTACAGAAGAAATGGAGAAACCTGATGCTTTCATTGAAACCATGGGAAAAATCAAGGGCCCTCAGTATGTTTGCAAAACATGTGTTAAGTGCCTCAGGCTGCTGATAAAAATTGAAGTCCCCTGAATGGAACTTGAGTGCCTTTCACATAGTGCACTATCTCCATTGAAAATACTCTGGTTTGTAGCATTAAAAGTAATGCAAACTAGACCAAAAAAAGTAGTGCCAAAATGGATAACCCCAAATCTGACTCATTACCACCTTCAACCCAAACTGCACATATCCTTCAGCTGATACTAAAATACTTGGCATTAATCTATTGTTATGGACGTCACTGTTCTCTACAATTTGCTTAGGATTAGATTTTTTTGAGTATAATAATTGGCAATTTGGCAGAGCATAAAGTATGAGATAATGAATTGAAAGAACAGACTGTGCTTGCAAATTCAAAACATTTACATATGAACTGTCTGCAGTTTCTTCAGAAAATTTGTATTCTGAGTACTGGTGCTGAGTACTGGTCCTGACCTCACTTGCAACTCCATTACCCCCTATTCAGCACGATGATAACATCTTCTGATATAGTAGCTTCCCCTGTGTAAAGAGTTATCTCATACTGTTAGCATGTAACTCAAACACAAACTTGAAGTAATTGATGCTCTGCAACTTATCCAGCACTGACGGAGGGCAGAAAGTACGGACAAACATGCTCCTTTGCTCCCTTGTCTAACCCTTGTACATTCAACACTGCTTAAGGTGCTCCCTAAAAAGTTCAAGACTGTGATTTTTGGCCCAGTTCCCTGTGGAGGACTGCTGGGATACACAGGACCTGGCTTGCACTTCATTCATTCATTCATTGGGAAGTTGCCTTCTCTCCAGCTATTCAGATTTTGAGGACAGAGAGCAATGTAAAAGCCTAAAAGACATCAAGTCAGATGAGAAATGGAGGTGGGGAAGGGTCCAGAGCACAAGTCTGATGAGGGAGCCGGGAGAAAATGAGATTCAGGGGAACCTTCTTGCTCTCTACAAGGAGGCTGTAGCCAGGTGAGGGTCCGTCTCTTCTGTGTGTGGTGACAGGACAAGAAGAAATGGCCTCAAGTTGTGCCAGGGGAGGTTTAGATTGGATATTAGGGAAGGTTTCTTCACTGAAAGAGTGGTCAGGCTGCTGAGGGAAGTGATTCAGTCACATCCCTGCTGATATTTAAAAGCTGTGTAGATGTGGCACTTCAGGGACATGTGCTGGGTTTGCGGTTGGACGATGATCTTAAAGGTCTTTTTCAACCTAATGATTCTGTGATTCTCTGAGTCTGTTCCTTATACCAAAAAAAAAAAGAGAACTCTCTATCAACTGGTAAGGGAAATTTTGGCTGTACTTTTAGTCAAACTTCTAACTTTTTAGATGCACTGTCTATATATACTTAATATGGAAGTCAAACCTATAAGAATCATAAGTAGACTTTATCTTTAATTAATTACCTCTGAATTGTTCTTGGTTCACTTTAAGTGATGAAACAGCCCTAGTTTCAAGTGTGTCTCCATAGCAGCAAATGAAGGAACTTCTCTGAGATCCCTGTGCCCAGTCCACTAGTGCAGCCAGCAGCTCTGCTGTACAGTCTGTTGTGTATCCTGCTCAAGATTCACCAGCATCAGGCATTTTTGGACCCCAGGACTTTTACTAAATTTTTTTCCAGAAACTCAGATGGCTACAAACATCTTCTTAATTTGCAGTCCAAGTATCAAAACTCTGCTTTAATATTAGTGGCATCTCTTCACTTTTACAAGAAGAATTGCATCTCAGTTAAAACACTCTTCTACTTTTACACTCCGTTCATCAAAGTGGTAAAAAATTAGGTCATTTTAGAGTGGGATTTACATTTATCATATGCTGGTGATTATAACAGTTATGAATCTGTACTTGGTAAATATAAATTAGGTGCAGTTTGGTGATCTTTATGTTCCTCAAGCTGGCCTTGTCCAAGAAGCATAAGTGTTGATAGGTCACTGCCCTTTCCCTGATGCTACTGATAGCTACACAGATGCTCTGTTTTGTCCAGTCCTTCTCAACGTACGGCATTTGTCTGTACGTGCTCCTCACAGATTTTATGGAATTGCTAACCTGTAACTTAGTTTGGATTCCACCAGTGCTGAACTTCAGTTTTTCAGGGAACTAGTGTGAGCTCATGTAAAACAATAGGAACCTGTTACGCACAGACGTGTTTCCATTCTAACTGTAAAATGGGCTACATTTCTGATCAGGCAAAACCAATGGAATATGGGCAAATTCCTGATATTGCTCACAAGCGTAAGAGCAACAGTACCTTTGGCAATCTCTGTTCCTTGGAGGTTTGAGGATGGTCCCTTTAACTTTATGTTAACACTGCTTTCCAATTTCCTGGAAAGAGGACAGTTATGCTGACAGGGAGGCAATGCATAGGGTTGGAAAACAGGCACTGTCCAATCAGTGAAGCCGGAGGTGGGAAGAACATCTGCTTCTTAAGTAATAACATATAAGTAGTATTAGTCCCATTGGTTTCCTTACATTGTAACCTCAAACAGCAAACATTTGTTTTCCATGTGTTCTTCCCAAAAACCCTGACATTTCCAACATAACCAAACCTTCTTATATTTTTCATGATAAAATAGCTTGAAGCTGTCAATAGGAGGAACGCCATTAGTATTAAAAAACCAAAACAGAACAAAAAAACCCCGAATTAAACCCACCACCAAAATCCACATAAAAAATGCATCCAACCCCAAAACCAAGATCCACAAGAAAAACATAGCACAGTTGTTCTCGTAGTTTTCTATATCATACTGTACATTTGCAGAGATAAAGGATGGGAGAAACAGTAGATTAAGAGTTTGGTATTTTTCTCTCCTTATCTCCTGTTTTCATGAATGTTTGCAAGGAGCACATACCTGTGCTTCATGAGACATACTTTTGTGTAAATTCTGCTTCCAATATAAAAATAAGTGGTGAATCAGTGCTCAGATCTCAAGTATGTTTTTAAATTCTGTTGTGTTTTCCTTTCTCTCTTCAGTGCAAAATAATCCATTTTTAGGGCTTGTATACTTGGAGTATGAAGTCCTTCTGTGATAAAGGGTGAGGGAATCTGCAGAAGTCCATTTGCTGTACGGAAGGTCTGAGTGAATCACAGAAAAAGATCCTACAGAGCAAAGACCTCTTTTACAGTTAAATTCAGTGTCCTGAAAAACTGTGTTTGCTTCTAGATATCAAGTGACCGGTCCCTAGAAATACCTAACATGAGGCAGGTAGGAAGCTTAGTGGGAAAGATAAGTCTTGCAAATATGGTTATCTTGCTTATGTGTTTGTCTTTCACAAAAACTTACCTATAATGAGGACCTCAACAGAGCTTAGTGTAATTTATCAGTGGTGTGGAAAATAATTTTTGGAGGATGATGACAAATGCAGAAATGTAGAATTACCTGTTTCAGGGTGCTGTAAGTGGCATTATATTCTTGTATTGAGACATGGTATGTATTAAATGTGGAGTTCAGATGTCTAATGCATTTTAATAATTAATGTAAAAATTGTTAGACTACTGTTTATACATTCTATGCAATGGTACATACGTGATTAGCTGGCTGTGAAATTTTACAAAACTTTGGCAATTCACAATGAGCTGTAACACCCAACCTCCCCAAATGCACTCTGATAATGCATGAACCACAAAGGCATTTCATTATTTTAAGTCTCATGTTAGAATTTACTAATTGCTAAAGATGTATTAAAATACTTGGAAAGTAACCGATTTCTCATTGTCAAAAAATATTTGTAAATACATAATATTCCACAAATACTCCGTTCTGAAAGATACAAAAATACAGTTGAAATATTTTTTATATATAATCTAAACATAATATATAAAGTGTGCCTTAATTTAATTTAAAAGGAGTAAAATATATTTGGAATCTAGAAAAAAAATAAATTTCCAAATGGAATTTTTGCGTGACTTGTTTCCCAGAAAGACTGCTGCCTTGCATGCAAAAATGAGCGATCCCAACTAATTCCAATCTCCCTGACAGTTATTTTCACAAACCTACAATAGATTTTGCTTATAAAACGCTCTTTCTGGAGTATCACAATAGAATACCTTACTTCCTGCTTCCGTGATACATGTTAAAGATCAGAACAGAGCAACTGTCAGATCTTGCCTCGGACCCTCAAACCATTCCCAGTGCCAGCTATTCCCCCCGATTTTTTTTAATTTTTTTTTTTAATTTTTGAAGACTTTTGCTCCCAACTATAGAGTCAGTTAATGGAATGTGCATTCCCGTGAGGTCCAAACTGGCGTTTTAGCTTGAGTGACTCATAAAAGTAGATTTTAAGCTAAAATTTTGAATGATGAAGTGAAACTGCAGAGACAATAGCACATACTGTGTTCTACAGGCTATGCTGCAGGGAAATAACCTGAAACAAAATAGGAGTGGGACAAAAATAGACTGCTAGAGTAAAATTTGTGAGTTCATTTCTCAATTTCTTGTCTACCACATTAGAAGTCTTCAGCATAGGGATGGCTATGAACTAGGATGAAGTTCTCTAATCTTTTTTCTCAGTGTAGTGCCTTTAGTCTGTGATGAAAGGCTAAATTTTTTAATTGTAGCATCATTCTTGTGGCTTCTTCTTAGTTTGTATTTCATTTGAAAAGTGACCATCAAAATTAAATGCAGTAATCTGCTACTCTTACAAGATACTCCACCACTGATCCTAATCTGTTGTCTTCAAATTATGAAGGCCAGAATTAAATGAAATATCTTAGCAAAGCATCGCTTTGGGAGTAATGATAACCCCAGGTGTGTTTGTATGCAGATCCATGCCTTGAAAAGACATCTATCTGCAAGCATTCTGTAAATAAAGTGCACAACAGTAGTTCCTGCATGCATCTCCTTGCATCTAGCTGTGTTAAATGCAAGTTTGTTAAACAGCCCTGGGCATTTGCATTTTAAACTTGCACAATGGGATGAACAGAGAAATGAAGTCATCTGACTCCACTGGAAAAATTTCAATTAATAAGATTGCCCATTAACACAGTGCCTTGCAGCCTCCTCTGTTCTGTATTGATTTTTCCAGACATATTCCTCAGTACTAAATGAAATGCCTAAACTTGAGAAATTTTATGTGAACAACCAATTAATCCACTCAAAACTTCTACACAGTTTGGTTGATGATATTTAACTCAGTGAGATTGAGACTGACTTGTTATGCGTCTGTTTTTGTGTTTCAGTCTCCATTTTTTTTGTGGGTTTGTCCTCTTTCTATGCTGTCTTTGGGCCTGACTCAAAACTGTTGTTCTTAATAACTGCAGTATGTTCTCAGAGCTAGACGTTGTTTCACAGCATATGCTAAGGATATAAAGAGGAAGTTAAAGTTTCTGAACTGAGATGTGTCCTAGATGTGTTTTAGATAATCCCTGTGTAACAGGATCTAAACTGTTAATGATGGCCAGGAATCAGGTTGAAGCACTGGATCCCTGATCATTCACTCAGTTCCTTGGTTTACTGTGGATCATGCAAAAGCTGGAATTGGAATCCTCCCAAAAAAAGCAGGATGAATCAAGTCAGTGCATCAAATTTAGCTTCCTCTACCTACACAGTCTTTTAAAAAAACTATCTCGCAATGTTTAGCACCCTCACATGCCCCCTCATGCCATTCCCTCAGGCCTTTCTGTCACCTCAGTTTTGTGCTATATAATCAACCTCCCTGGTAGGTTGCAATGAAGCCATTGCGTTATTACAGACACTTTGAGATTTGAAGAGTGTGCAATAATAATAATAACAATAATAATAATAATAATAATGCATTATGACAACAGAGCACCACCTGGGGCCCAGAAGGTGGTGAAATCCAAAGCCAATCTACCTGGATGTGCGCAGTCTGCCATCAGTGGTGTGGATACTTACCATATCCACTCGGCTTGGTGCTGGATTTGTTTAGGCATTTGAAATTGGTAGTGTTGAGAATGTGAGGGGGGGAAAAACATTCAAGGTTGATTTTCTGCTCTACCTAAATCATTTTGCATGGGGAGAAGTAGGTAGTTTAAAGCAGAAACTTTGGTCTCATTCCTAATTAAGAACTAGTGGGTTTTTTTGTTGTTGTTTTTGGATGGTTGGCCTTTTTCTGGGTTAGTTTTTGTTTGTTTGCCTGTGTTTGTTTGTTTTAATTAAAAAAAATGCTCTATTCTAAAGCTCTTAGGAAGAAAAATAAGTTTTTGCGTGTAATGAAAGGTTTAGTAGGAGCCACACACATATCATGTCTGTACCAGGCCAGTCAAATGACAGGCAGCGTTGCATTAAGACAGTATGAAGGTTTTCCCTTTCAGGATTTAAAAGGTGTAAGTGATACATCATTTCTGGTGACATTAACTTTAAGAAAAACATGTAATCTCATATTTTAGGGAGAGAGAGGGTTTGTTAATTTGTCTAGATTTTCTTTCTCCGCTTCAATGCAAGAGTCAAATGGGTAAAGAGCAGAGGCTTGGCTGTAAAATCAAAAATCTGCTGGCATAGAGTGGAAGAGTTTTGTTTCGAGTAACTTGAATGCATGGACAGGAATAATTCTAGAATCTTGCTTGTATCTGATGCTCTGTGTTGGACCTGTTGGAACCTCACTGCCTCCATTTCTGTACCCAACTTGAACCATCACTATCATCCATCTGACTCTTGTGAATAGTGAATCTTGCCATCAAACTCCAAATACGTGGAAGGGACTTCATCATCTTACTGTGGCTCTTAATGTATAAAGGTTATTAAGAGAGGGTACATATCAGTCAATTTCCAATGACTGGGAGGAGGGAATGAAAAAGATAAAGTGGCTTCAGCAGTGATTTGGCCTACTGTGTGAGAATAATCTTTGAGGAGCAAGGCTTAGAAGGAGTAAAATTTGGGAAACTCATTGGCACGTCTGTAAAACTCAGTTTCCTTGGATGTTAGCTTCTCCTCGGCCTTCATTTTAAAAACCTTTTGTCATCTACAAAACCAAGTAACTAACCAAAAATCCAAACCAAAAAACCCACAACCAAATAACATAAGCTTTCCAGAAGCCCACATAGGACATATTAGTCTGGCAGCTAATGTAATGCTACTTAGATTTTTCCTACTAAAACCCAAATAAAACCTGTTTTCTTTCAAAATAAGCTCACACACAGTAAGCTGGAATCCCTATTCTAAATCAAACAATTATAGAAAAACAGTAGCAGAAGGGGCACTGACAGGTCATGTGCTTCACCCTTTTTCTTCTGAGGCATGATCCATCCTGTTGCTCCTGTTTGTACCTCTGTTTGTACAGTTGATATTTAAATGTACTTAAAATCTGTTAATTTTCTTACTGTAAGGCTTCATGGCTGGACCACAGAATTTGTCCATTGTTTTATCCTGGGACAATGCATGCATTTCCAAGCAGAGGACTTAACCATCTTCATTACACAATGCCAAACAATCAGACAATGGAAGTTAGGCCTGTTGTCAAATTGCATTTACAATTGACATTCTGTGAGACATTAGCAGTTACTACATACATCTTCAGTGCATGTGGGAGTCATGACATTAGAAATGACATAAAACTGATTATGCAGACCGAAAATAAACATTTTTCTTCCCTTAAAGAATTTGAGATTGATGGATAATTACTTTGCTTGCCAAGGAGAGACTTCCATAATCAGTATAAATCATAAGGTTGTTAAATTGAATAGGGCAATGAGAAATAAATCAGTGCCCTGAAGATGACTTGTAATTGCTTGTTGCAGGATACATGGCTGAATGATATTTTGTAAAGACCATACTGTGCATCTATCTAATTGGGTTGGATGTGTTTGAGAGTCTATAACAGAGCTCGCTGAATAAGTCAAAGACCACCCACATAGGAACCAAATGACTTACGTGTCTGTGGGACACTCAGGAAAATCTGTACTTATTGCTCCATTTCAACTCTATCAGGAAATTCCTAGGCTGCCTTCAAAAAGAATAGAAAAAGAAACAAAAGCTCGATGCAATTTGTTTTGGGTAATGTAACAATATGGAGACTAAAGGGAAACACAGTCAGAGCGACAGCGATACTATTTTGGAATGTTCTGCTTGTACGTACTTCATAATTGGATTCAAATGACCAGAAAGTGACACTTCTCCCACAAGCAGCCAGCTCTTCCTTGTAGCCATATCTAATAAATAGTTTGGAATCAAAATTGCAAGAAATTAAGACTTTGCAGTTCGTGACCTTTTGGTACTGTGGGTTTATAAATAATATATTAATCAAAATCAACTTAATTAACATGTGCATCTGCAGAAAGGCAGTAAATAACTACTCTAAAATTGAAGTAAGTTGTGGTACAGGATTATCAGAAGGCTTCACATTCTAGAGAATTGCCTCGAGTCTGTTCCGCAACCTGGGCAAAATAAATATGCATATCTGAACCACATTTATTCTATTGTTTTCCCTGTGGATTCTGGCCTTTTTTTGTTCTCAGTTAACATTTATATCAGTCTGGATTAACTCCACTAAAAATAATAGGATCATTCCAGATTTACATCAGTGTCATTTGTTTAACACGCCTCTTAGTGGTGAAGTAAAAGGTTCTATTAAATGTTGTTGCTCATTCAACATGCTTAGTTTCAAGCAAATGTATTTGTTTTAGTATGGATGACAATGATAAAGTAGTTATATGACATTAGGCTTTAATCAGTGTCTAGTGTCTGTTGTGTTCTGAGCTGTACGAATATAAAAGACATGTTCCTTATCTCCAGATGTCTTAAGTTCAGAAATGCAAATAATAGGCTTGGCATCATGCAAACAAAAGGAAAGAAAAAAAAAAAGGTACAATCGACGTGGTTTTGTTAGTTATGTACTGTGACTGGGTTCTTAGGTTTTGTACGTTGTTTTTTACCAGGCGGGATACATAATGGAAAGCAGAGACAGCAGGAATGGCCTGAGCAGTGACCGCAAAAATCCTGGAAAGGCACAAAAAAGTGAGGACTAAAGTCACTTAGAGTAATTAAGAAGAGTAAAGAAGTCTGAAATGATTTTTTAATCTAAGCCCCTCAGATTTATTGTTTGCTAACCGAGAATAAGACACACAAGTGTTAAAGGCTTTTCAGAGGACTTGTAGAAGCAGCTCATTATCTACAGATTTCCATGGCTACCACCCAAGCATGTAGTTCAAAGAGCAGTGAATGTGACATCATTCAAAATTCCAAACATTGTTCTAGATTAAAAATTTGTTTATTACCCAAATATTTGTAAGGAGCCAAAGCAAAAACTGCATCAGAACTCCAAAGCCTAGAGACCATTCAAAACTGAAATTCATCATTGTCTATGAACCTGATCACCATCATTCTAAAAACAAACTAGATGAGTAAAGCAGAAATTTTATAATACACGTTTTTCTAATGATTGGTTCCAGTTTTAAATTTCATTTATGTTTATATTTAATGTTAAGGCCTTGATGTCAAACAAGTAAGAAAACTGCAAAATAGTTTCCAGTCTGTTAAATTGCAGCTAAATCTATTTACCTGATTTCAAATTAAATACTCAGTTACCTTGAGGACTTCATGGCTATCTCTATTTGCCTGAAATATGTTGAGTTTGTAAGCAATTATCAAATACTCTGCAGTGTCAGCCATGATCAGTTTTAACAGGGAGACTTCCCTCCAGTAGTCATAGTCTTTTAGTAGAAATAATTTGCTGAAAATAATAGGATGATGATATTTTATTGATTGATTATATTCTACTTTCACTTTCATCCTGTCTCAAACCTTTTATGAATCATGACTATATATTTTTTTTTTCTGTTGAGTTTTATACAGTAGTCCTTTTCTGTTATGCATGAGTAATAATGAGAGAAGGAGCTCATGCTTTTCTAAAAAGATGAAGTTTTTGTGTTTCTTTGGTGGTTTCTTAGAGAAGACATTGGGCCCGATTTTCAGGTGCAACAGCTCAGTGCTGTTCCATCAGATTTGGTTCTTTTAATATAAGCAAACAAAATATGCAGTCAGGAAGGCAGTACACAGGAGAGTTGAACAGAATAGGTGTCTGAGCCATACAAACTTTGGACTTTGTTGAATGTCTAAAAATAAATATATGAAAAAAAAAAGACATTTAAAGATATTAAAGCTTCAGCTGGATAACTAGAGACGTAGTATCTCCTGAGTCTGTTCTGTTGCCACATCTCTACATAGAGTAGGGATAAAGAATTCTTTGGAGACTTTTCCAAATAATGACCTTGAGTACCTTTTGGGGACTTGAGCCCTTCCAAAGAACTTTATGTTCTACCAGTACTGGGGAGTATATTGGTTTTTTTCAGCACCACCAGTGGACATTTTCATTTTCACTAGCACTGCCTAATACAGAAGGGGAAAACCAGTGGGCACTGAATTGCCACGGGTTGGCAGTTGTACTTAATCTTCATGGTTGTGTGGTCTAAGCACGGTTGTGTGGTCATGTTAGATAAAAAGGAGCTGCACCTTCTGTTAAGCATCTGAACCTGGATGCTTATGTGTAAAGGATACAGAAGGTTAGGTAACACTTCTGAGTCTCTATGACTAAATGCCTTTGATAACAAATCAGATATTTAGGCAGGGAAGTAGACGAAAAGATCTTTTCTTCCTCTGCTTTCTACAGCTCTGTGATAACCTTATGCCATTCCTTTTCATTTTCCCCACATTTCAACAATGACCTGGTAAAAGAATTGCAAACATAGCAGATGCAGTTGCAATATTACCTGGAGAAGCAGATGGAAAGAGGGAAGCCAAAACCATTTCTTATTTTATATTGGGAATTAAAGTTGAGGATATGAGGTGTTTTCCCTTGGCCAGGGAGGCGGAGGGAAGGGAAGGATAATGCCAGCTGCTCTGTTACTCATGAAAGCAAGATCTCACTAATTCGATGTTCTTCTCCACCTACATACAGAGAATAATCATCTCCTAAAAATATTTATACATCCATACTGATTTCAAATAGAACACATGCTTCCAAAAATGTAATAAAGAGATGTATGTTCCAATAATGAAGGTTATAAAATATTTAAATACTTCCTCCGCTTCTTTCAAGAGGAAATGCCAAACAGCTAAGAGGAAGGAGATTCCAACTTCTCTTGTTTTTAGTGTGAGGTTCTTATTCCCCTTTGATTTATCACTCTCTTCTCCCAGAATAAAAACCTATTACTATTTTGTGATGCATATCCTGATCCAAACTTCATACATATGCATTGCCATATGTTTCACACTTCATATGCTTTCCTTAGTTTCATTTCAGGTTCAACATCAACACTCTTTACCCGTCATGCTTATATACACATACTTTGTTCATTTCACACATCTTCCTATGTTTGCAGAGTGGAATAGAGAAAGAAGTTGAATTGGCTATATATCTTCTGGGGAAGAAGAGACTCCAGCTCGTATCTAGGCCCTTCTACGTCATCCTTACTCACTGGTTACTTGAAAAATATACCATAAGGTATTTACTGACTATCTGAATCCAATCTAAACTCGCTTGCTTGCACAGGAGTAGAATTTCGGTGAAATTAAGAAAAACTATTGTTTTATGCAAAGCCTCGTGATGAGAAATCGCAAGCAGCTTTGGGTATCTCTAGGCAGCATTACATGGTTGAGTTTTAGATTCCCTGTCACCGAGTGGAATACCTTGCTTGGTTTAATGCCTGGGTTGTCCTTGAGAGGGGTCTGAGGAGATTCTCAGAGCCAGCTTCCTGGCACAACTCGCTGCATGCAGGCTGCAGGGAGAGCCCTGCTTTAGCTCGGGATGCTCAAGACAAGACACCTGGACATACATTTTAGACTCCAAAAAGTGTATTGTGGTTTTCCAGGCAACGCAGTCCCAGCAATATAAAAAGAATCCTGCTTCTGCTGAGTCAATGGAAAAGAAGACAGTATAGAAAGAAAAGGTTTGAGGTGGCTCCTCTCAGCTCTAAATCTCCTGAGATACTGCTAAGGAACTGACTGTGGAGGGGTTTTCATGTTTAGAGCATTCTTCTAGCATATTGCTATGGCTAGGTGTAAGGATTGCTACATAGGGCTCGCAGCACATGGTCTGCTGGAATATTATTGGTTTTTTTTTTTTTAATTTATTTTTATTTTGTTTTGGTTTTTTTTTGGTTGAGTTTTTGTTGGGTTTGGGTTTTGTTGGTTTGGTTCTGTTTTGCTTAGTTTTTTTAATGGAGAGGGGAAGGCATGATGTCATTTACCTGCCAGGTAGGTGAGGAAGGGATTTGGGGAATGAGACGATATAGCAGCCTGTTTCCTGACCTTCACTTTCTTTGAATACTATGATTATATAATTACAGTATGTTAATGTACTTGAAACAGAAAGGTGTTTTAAAATAGAAATCCTTCTAATGTTTAAATTTTACAGTTTCCACTTAGAGTGAATAAGAGAATCAGCAATTGGAACTGTTAATTCAACAATTCCAGTTTTATAATAGCATTAGGCATTCCAGCAATATATTTAGGATATCGCATGGGAATACTATATACATTTATAGAAAATGGTCCTTTTGATTTATTTTCTCCTTAGCAGTTTAGTTATGGGTATGGATAGGATGTATTTATGTTGTTCACAGAAAGGGTTGTTAAACATTGGAAGGGACTGCCCAGGGTGTTGGTGTGATCATCCTCCCTGAAGGTGTTCAAGAAAAGATTGGATGCGGCACTCAGTGCCATTGTTGACAAGGTGGTGATCAGTCAAAGGTTGGAGTCAGTGTTCTCACAGGTCTTTTCCAACCTAAATGATTCTATGATTCAGTGATTCTGTTATTCATGGACAAACTGACTTTTGGACCTATTTAGGAATCAAAGTACATATTTTCAATTTTTTTGAGATCCTTATAGTTAATGTAATAATTTTAGATTATTACAGTGTTCTTAGATATGGGGTGGCTAACCAAAAACTTACTTGAGTGGTAATTCTATTCTGCTGGTACCTGAGAAAAAGCAGGCCCATTAGTCTGAGAGGCACACACAATTTGGATATGTTAATTTCTCTCTCTACTGGTCCTATTCAAATATACTTAATTTTTAAGTGTGTTGTGCAGTACTGTTTCAGCAAGTGTGAAAAGGAGGCATCCTATAAAACAAAGAATAATTTAGTGATTTGAGTGCTCCCCTGGAAAGTGGCATACCTGAGTTCATCTTCCTTCTCCAAATCATGTCATGTACAAGCAGAATTTGGGGACGGAAATAGGAATAAAGTGTTATGTTGGTTAAGGGTAGAGCTGCCTCAGAAAGATTCTGTTCCTGTCACTACCTTGAGGACCTAGGGCAAGAAACCCCAGGGTACAGGTGTGAGGTATTGCTTCAGAATTCTGCAATATCAACCTTTGTCAGGGGATCCACCTCACTTGACCTCTACCCATTCAGAACCTTAAATATCAGAGGAAACAACCATTCCTTTGATATTTATACAGATAAGAATACAGCTTTATTCTCATTTGACATTTAAATACAGTTACGTTATGGTTTTTCAGATAAATGTCAAATGAAAGGTTTCCAAATCTGACATTTTTTAATAGTATGCCTAAAAATGTTGAGATCAAATGAAGGACTGTGATTCACGTGGCACTTAGCATGGTCTGGCTGCTTTCTACACACAACTTGAAGGCTAATTCCAGCTAAACAGAGGTCAGTACCGTAACAATTAATCAAAAAGGAGAACAAAAGAGTTCTCTGTGGAATTAATTATGTTTAAGCAAAAAAAAGCCTCTTGTTTTTAGGTCATAGATGTTCTTAAGTATTACTATCAAAGAGGCAAACAACCATTTTAACTCTGTCAAACTCCAAGACTCTCTAACCAGGTTCTTCTAGTTATTCCGCATATGAAGGGTTGAATGTTTAATTCTTGTTCTTATATAGCTGACATTATAAAGGATTTTGATTTAGCCAAGTGATACCACAACGTTCTGAAATCACCATACATCTGCAAATCGCACTTCACAGAGCACAGGAATTGCACTAAAAAACTGAACCACAGTACAAGCGGCTTGAGCCACGCATGTCCTTCCTCATGTTGGTCAGGCTAAGACTCACAGTCTCATGATTGACTGAGACAGAAACTTCCACATAACCAGTTCCACTCAATTGAACCAAGGCCACCCCGTCTGTGTTCAATTTCCTGACAGCTATGGTCAGCTACTCCCTCCACTTTTCCCTGAGCTTCATTGAGGTGAGTGTATCACCTTCAACCATACCCCATCAGTCTGCTCCCATTGCAGGGGTTTATTGATCAGTCACAAACTAGTCACAGCCCAGTCCAGTACTTTTCAAGAAATGAAAGAATAGCCGTAACATCAAAAAAAAAGCATAATGGAAAATCAAAAACCAGAGTGACTCTTTGTATAAACAAATAAACCACCATCTTTCAGGGATTCCTAACTATTTACCAATGAGGTTAAATTTAATTTTATCTTCTAAAAAAAGCTCAATTGTGATCAAATAGAGAGTTGTTCTTGAGCTATGTCACTGAGAGTACTTCAGATAAAGAGTTTGTCAAAGACACATCAGATTTCTGACAGCATTTCTTCACTTCTCTTGAAATCAACTGTTGACACTATATTGCCTGTGTAAGACCTTGAAAGAATGTAAGTAAATACTGACAAGTTGGTGGATTTGTCAATAAGTAACTTTGCAGTGTATTTTACAGTGATACAAGACCCTTAAAAAAATATTCACTGATATTTTATTGCCTTAGAGAATTTTCTTTCGCTGTGTTACGGGAGAAAGGGACCCAACCCCACATTGCTTTTTACATGTGCCTTTATTTGGTACACTGAAGTTTACTGCCTAATGATTAATAGATCTAAACATGTTCTATACAGTTACTTCCGCTGTCACTAAAAGTAACTGGCCAGCAAGATGTTACCATTGACTTTCTGACTTATACAGATCTCTGATAAGTAACCATTAATTAAAAAATATATTAATTCTGTATGAACATTTTTATGTTTTATGTGTAGTCTGCGGTGAGTTATGCTCAAGAAAATCTGAGAGCTCTAGTACATTTTGGCCTTATATAGAAGGGTTTGAGAGGCATCCTTACAGCCTTAGGTAAACTACACGGGTTTGAGGCACGGGAGTTCCCAGAAGGAAACGGTCTGTGAGCAAACAGCCTCTTGTTCTCCTGCTTTGGCTCTGTTCTGCTGGTTTTCAGGGAAGAATTGGAGTAGAGCCTTATCAGCAAATGTCATAAATATAACAACTCATTGGAACAAAGAGTTATGAAAGAGAACAAAGGAAAAGAATACTTCTGGAACAGACACAGTCTGAATAAACAGAGAGAGAAGGACTTGTACAGATGCAGGTATATTTCTAATTTTCAAGTTTGTTTAGACTGTACCAAAGGTGGAACCTACAGTCCCTAAAAGTTCACGGTCTTATAAAAAATAAAACTGAGAACGTTCTTTCGTTTCTGCTGATTACCTTCAGCTCAAACACCTCTATGCAGTTATACAGAATACCCTCAAGTACAATTTGTCATGGACAGTAGTTTGCCATGGAGAACTGAAGCAGGTAGCAAAAGAGATTCTTTTCTTTTCTTTCAGTTCAACTGTGTCTCTTTGTTCCACCTGTTTTCTTATTCATAAGAATGTTTTTTTGTAATAATAGAAAGAAACTTCGCTTATTGGAAACAAAGAAAGTTCTTATGACTAATTTTATTTATAAACTTCAGTCGTAAGATGGAATTGATGCTGTCAGCTTTGGATGTGTCTTTTCAATAGCAATGTGCGTTTCTTTGTGAGGTACTGTTGCACTGAATCTCTGCAGTGATCTATAGAATCATGTATGTAGAGTTATTTCAGTTGCTCATGTTGTATTTTATTCAATTATTGATAGCACCCTCATCCTGCCAGCTTGCCCAGAGGTATTTCACCGTGGCTCAGACAACCATCATTAAATGTCATTAACTGCCTCCATGGAACAAAACAAGGAGGTAAGTCCAGAGTGAGCTAGTTTTTGTTTTCACCTGGCTCCATGTGCTTTTGCCCCCTGGAATTTCTGTCCACCGACAGAAAATGGGCTGTTCACCACTGCACCCTGTGTTCCTCCATTGCTCTTACCAGCCTACCCATTACATGGTTCTAAGCCAAAGGTTCAATCCTTCAAGCCCTGTACACAGATGACTGCACACAGCTGAAGCCAGGCTGTGACTTGCTTGGTCCCACTTTTCATTTGAAGCCAGTGCTGGTCTTTAGGGCTATGTGCCTACCCTCACCCTCCAGAAGAGGAAACTGATTTCACAGTTAGACTGTTAGCTTGTGAAATAGGTATATACTTGGGGAAAAAAAATGTTCCTATGAATTATAAAAGGTACTTCTTTTGCTTTAAATCACAGGTTTGAGGACATTTGTATTTTGCTCATGGAAAGGACTCTCGCCCATCAAGAATTTTTAACTCTATTGGCTGATCGTTGCAGCATTGCAGGTGTGAGCAGGCATAATGTTTAAAGGCAGCAAGAAAGCCTGCATAGTGAGCACTCTTCAGCATTTTGATGTATGCGGAGATGAATAACGGCAAGGTAAGAGAGAAGAACCAGAAAAAGGACAGAAGGTAAAATTATGAAACTGAGTAACTCCATATTTAGCAACTGGTATTGCTTGGATTTTTTTTTTTTCTTGGAGTTGGGGATGATGAGGAAGGCAAACAAACCTTAAACCCATTCTTTCATGTAAGTACCCCAAAATATATGAAAATATGTCTTACCATTAAAGACTAATCACCAGGCCAGAAAACTGTCACCATTTCAGTACAAAATATTCCCAGTGATCAATATGGCACCATAAAAAAACCAAACCAAACCCAGACATGCCAAAAAAATAATTTCTGTTATTTTTAGATAGAGAGTTCTCAACTAAATAGAAAGGGTTGTGTGAAGTCTGTCAGTCATGGGAATTCTATGGAAAACACACAATTTGAACTTGAATGAAGATCAGAGTTAATGGTTGGACTGTTCTTTTAATTTCCAGAGCATCTGTAGGACAGCTCCAAGGATACCATTATAAAATTGAAATCTCACTAAAAATATTAGGCCTGATTTTCTTTACAAACATGACTTTTAAGTGTAGTAGATGAAATATCTATTATTGAACAAGCTATTTAACTCTTTGTCCTTAAATGCACAGAATTTTTGTGTCTCTTTAGTTATTCTGTAGTCAGGGAAAAAAAAAAAATCACCCAAATATCCTTTATGTGTCATCAACTAAATTATTTTTTCAAATTTCCTTCATTACCTATCCTTACAGAAATAAACATCTTAACATGGATTGGAACAAATTAGTCTTCAAATATGTGTACTTTGAATGAGTTCAGAAGAGATTGTGCAAATAACATTGCAAAAAAATTGCTTTTAAACATCAGATGGACTAGAAAGGAAAGAATGGCCTTTGCCACACTTGAAATTTTATTATTGCATGTCTGGACCAGGTTTGCCTTCTCACCATGAAAATGAAATTCACATCTGCTTAAGTTTTTTTAGCAGTTTATAACCCCCAACACTGAAATTAGAAACAGGTGCCAGTTAAATGAAAAAGCAATGTGAAAAACCCTACACAATATGTTTTCCATATGGTGAGGGAAGGCTAAGGAAGAGGAGAAAAAAGTTATTTCAAGTCATATAGTTAGAGAGTCAAGGAACCCAAGTTAAAAAAAACCCAAAACAAACACAAACCCATGAATTTTGTCCTTATGTGTGAAGGCCTGAAAGAGGGACTATCCAGTTCCTTTCTCCTAAAAGGCTCCAAAAAGACAGTTTGGGTAGGAGACAACCTACATGGTATGTCATTCATTTTAAGGTTGTGCTGGAATAATAAAACCTGGGGTTTTTTTGTCATGCTAGGAAAGAGCCAGTTTTATAGCCACAGTGTTAGGGGAAATTATACTGTCAAAGCAGAAATAACAACTAATAGGGCATTTGACAGTTATTTTGCTTCACAATGAATTCTTTACACTCATAGACTTTGAAAGTCACAGTCTGGCTTCAAATGGCTTCAAAAGTAAAGGAATAATTTTGTGAAACCTCAACATACAAGCTTGAGATTTCCTTTATCCTTTCTTTCAGGTGAAAGAAGTCAGTACCTTAAATTTAGGGATATAAGAAATATCATAACATAGAACTAAATAAATGAAGACAGGTTTTAAAACATTTGAAAATTTTGAGGTGTTGATTTTTTAATTATAATGATTTAAATCTTGATAAAATGTGAGAAATAAAGCCGTTATTCTCTTTGATCTCATAGAAATCAGAATAACGTAATTTTTTGAGACTTCCAAGCTGATAAAATTGCCTTATTTTTCAAGAAAAAATTATTAATTTGCCACATGGAGATTACATTTAATGGAAACCGAGACTGGTTCCTAATTGCCCCTGTTGCAAGTGAACACCAGAATTTAAAATATTTTTTTTGCATATTGCAATTTATATAGTGTGCTTCTATATTACCTTGATTACCATTTATTAAAAAAATTTAAAAGGATCCAGAAAACTATACTTATTTTTCATACTATTTTAAATTAACTATTAATATTTCTGATTTGAGTCCAAGAATGGTCTCCACATTTTGTTTAAAAATATCTGCCTTGTGAATGAAAATTTAACAGTAGTTCTTTATTTTCATTACCTCTAAATTGTTGTGTTAAAAAAGAAAAAGAGATGACTTGTGGAAAATTTTGATTTTTTTAAAATCTCCTTATCACTATCTGTTGTGATACCACTTGTGAAAGAATGTAAACTTTCGAGGAAACATCTGCAACCCATGAATCTCATAAAATTGCCGTATCATTTCACTTGGTGATGCAGAATCATGAAAGACCAGTACACCACAAAAATCACATCCCTCCAGTAAAGAATCAAAAGCATTTTTAAGTCATTGTGGCCAAGTTTTCATTTCAGTTTTCTACTATTCACTGTCAAAACAGGATTGACTTTTTGTTAAACTTTTGCATTAATCTCGATCATCACATTCAATCTCTTCCTCGGAGTTCTCTTATTCTATATTACTTTGGCTTTTCTTCCAAAAGAACCTTGGCAGTAAAATGAATGTTTTCAGCACTTGAAGTATAATAAAATTATAGGAATTTCCTGAGTTGAGCCCCTGTTTGGCTGTGTCTGGGGAAGACCTGGCAGTTGGGGTTGTGACAGGAGTCAGCAGAGTTCTCCATGAGCAAGGAAGGAGCAAAAAGTCCAGTTCCTAGGGAAGACTGAATGTTTCCTGCAGTGTCCCTGGAGTACTCACAGGCTTTTGATTTCCAGCTGTAGTGAAGACAACCATGATGGGAGTGTGTGAGGAGAGAGAGCCCTTCAGTGATGCAGGCAGAGCAGAGGGAGGGCAAAGAGACAGGAATGGGAGTGAAGCTGTTGTGTAGTTTGCTGGGGAGCATAAGACAAGCCAAAAGATATGGGGTGAAAAAGTAAAATTTGTGCATAACAGTAAGTGCATACATTTGGAGATATTCCCAGTGCCGAGACTGGCAAATTAGAACAAGTTCTAGATGCCCAATGAGGAATAGTAAAGCCACAAGGTAGTGATTTTTAAATATTAATTTTTAGTGTATTATGTGGGTTTTTTTTCCTTTGGCTGAAGCTTTATTTTTATTTACTGCATATGTACTGAAATATGTGTGTACTATCTAATATGCTGTTTCTCTCAAAACAGTAATTTAAGAGGAATCTCATTAAAACCCCTCTTTCTGAATAGATAAACAAAGCACTAATGTATTTTTAATGAGGTAAGGTGATTTCTTGCTGTGCAAATGTGCCTAGACCTGTAAAAACACCATTTTCTTCCTGCCCAATGAGAATAATGATGAGTATTTATCAATGCATCATTGTCTTATCTGCTGGCGAGGATGACCTAGTGAGCTACATACAAGAACTAGGGACTCCTCTGCCAATAAAAAATTCAGTACTGCCCTTCTGAAAGAGCATTGTTTGAATTGCTAAAAAGTCATTATCATACATTTCCACAATCTTGTTTGAATTACAACTTTCAGTTTTGTCATGATTTTTTTTAATTTTTTTTTTTTTTTTAAATTTAGGTTTCCCAGTTACTGCTGCCAATCCCATTCAAAGTGATGCCCATCACTTTGGGTTTCACTGTGCTCTGAATAGTTTCTCATGGTTGGAACAAAACCTGACTCTTCCTTTCTGACAAAGCCTTGATGTCATGTTGAAGAAATACAGAACCACTCACTTAGCAATTTTATTTCTCTTTTAAAAAGCCCCAACCCTTTGTTTTAGAGGGAAGTATGGAAAGGATTGAAAAAGAGCAGGAAAGGTGTTCCCAAAGCACAGCATGGCAGTATTTTTAGAAAGCAAACCCAGAAGGAAAGCTGAAAAAATATGTGAAATAAAGCTTTTGAGATACAGAAATTTTTCCACCATTGATTCTCAAGAAAAAAAAAAGAAAAGACAGGAAATAAATAGTACTCTTCATCCAAACCCTTCCAAACCTCTTTGGTTTCACTCAAAGCACTTGAGTATCTTGGGAAATTTCAAGTTACCTTTATATATTTGACACATTAGATCATATTAAAATAAGGCTATGAAGCAAAGTTGCATGATTTTGAGTATTTTTACATTATGCTGAGGTATTTCAAGGTTTTTTTTCCCTAATTATTACCTCAGTTGCTTTCTGAAATTTACATATTATTATTATTATTATTATTACAATGATTATCAATGTTTTGGGTTTGGCTTTTGTTTGGTTTTTTTACATTTTAGTTATGGTAACAGGTAGAAGTTCTAATCTGGGTCAGAGATTTATTGCAGATTTATTTTATGCTTTTTCTGTGGGGGCTAGGTTGTCTTTTACACTAAATAAATTCTATTTATTTCTTATTGTCTTCCTAATTTTTAATTTATGATAGTCATTACTTAAATTTAGCAAAGCCCTGAAACATAGAGTTATCTATCTGGACAGGCGAAGGCATTGGAGAAGTTCAAATTTGTGTAAAATCTCTGCTTTCGAGTACAGGCATAAAATAAGCAGAAACTTTCAAGGAAAAGGCATGCTTTGATCAATAGGCATTTGAATTAATATCAGAATGGTTAATGTATATTGCATATAAAAAGATGGATCTGAGAGAATCTTGGAAACTGTTTTCCTTTCATTTCCTAATTGCAGTAAAACTGCCTCCATAAAATAATGATTAATTCTAAATTGGACTCCAAGAGGTTGCAAGAATATTTTCTGAATTATTGGCACTTAATTTTTTTCCACTTGGGGCTTCTTGTGGAAACATACATATGTTTTTAAATGTCTAGGGCCAGCTTGTTTGCTCATCAGTGACAACAAATATTGATCTCAAGTGTGCAGATTCCAGACAAAGACAAGCAAACTTTTCCAGGAGCACTTAATTTCAGTGAATGGACATCAGTTCTGAAGAAAATTGAGCACTGCCATCTTTTGTTGGAAGGGACTAACTGCAACTCTCAAACACAATATTTGGATCAGGTTTGACTTGTACTCGTTAATTTCTGTCAGGTTTGTTTACCTTTAATAAGAGGGACTTTTTCTTACTAGCCACAAGAAAGAACATTTTCTGTATTTGGTGAACATCTGCTGGGGGAGGAGACTTTGAACATGAACATGAGTCAGGACCTACCATTCTATTAGACTGATACACTTCTATAAATGGAAACATTCAGGCCAAATCCGTAAGAATAGATAAGGTCTTTTTTACAATAAAGACAATGTATTCAAGTTTAATGCAGGTTATGTTTTTAAGAAAGGGGAAAAAAAAAATTCCCAGCAGGCTTTGGCAATGACTCTTTCACAGTCTCAAAAAAAACCCACAAATGGACTGGAACAATTTCATTTGGTTCTATGAGTAAAAACTAGCAAATGTTAATGAGCACACCCCTATTAATCTCTGTGTCTTTTGTAGACACAACTTGTTCACAAGGTTTCACGTGAAAATTATTAATCTGTTTTCTTTATGCCCTTAGCTTTCACAGGTGTGTAAGCACTGAATTTTGAAAGACATAAATGCCACTTATTTAAGTCTTCTTTATGTGACATCTCTTACAGGTTCGGCCATGCCAATGTTTCATCAAAATTAGCACAACTACACATCAACAAAATGCCCCAATGACCTAATTATTTGTTTACTATGGGTATAGAACAATAAATTTATAGGTATAGAATGATGCTTTTACTGGAAGTATAGTTTAATATACTCAGGCTGTCCATGCAACTTTAGCATAAAATAGAGGGGTGGTGTTGGTGGTCTTTAACCTAATAACATAAATACATTTGAGTGATATAGGAAAACAAAAATGTTTCCAGCCACAGTCACTTGTCAACTGATAAAAAGGAAAACGGCAAGTTTGTGAACTGAATGTGCCTTTACAGACCAGGAAGAGTTATTTTTCACTTCTATAAAAATATAAAGGTTTTAGGGTTGGGGGGAAAAAAGAACGGTGAGAGGAAGGGCTCCTTAAAAGTGAGTGATGCAAACAACTGGGGTAAAAACGAGAATGGTGATGCCCTCCCTGGTTAAGAAGGTGATCTCTGAACTCTACCAAAGGGAGGGAAAATGGGCACTGCCCTATTTGCATTGATAGCTTACACCTAGTTCTTCATGCAACAAAATTTGCGTTACACTGTCCAGCTCCAGTGTCTTAAAAGTTTGCATAGTGAAATCTTAAACTAAGGGCATGATTTGGGGCATTTTTTCCCTTTTTTAAAATAATAAACCCCCCAGGATTTTTTTAAAACTGAGTATGATGAGCTGTTTATGAGCAACACAAAAATATTCCTCCTAATAGGAGATATGGCAGATATAAGAAAAGCAGTACAATCAATTAAAATTAAAAAAAAAAAAAGGCAGTATGAATCTGTCCTTCAACAATCCTAATGCATTTCCTTTCAAGACTGGGATTTTCAAACTATTCCTCTATATGCTGCAGAATGGCAGTAAGGCAGCCACTTGCTGCTGGAAGGGAAATTACTACATTTGAGAAGTCAAGCATATCCTAGAGGGCTTCTAGATCATTCATGATCCTGCACTTTCCTCACTAAGTTGTTTCCCAAGTAATTAGGTGGTATCTACTTACATGCAGTAGACTAACCTCTGTCTCACGCATTCATGCCTCATTTCCTCATTTAATGCTCTTTTCAGTCTTGTTATTTATTTTCTTTAATATTACACTTCCAGCTCTATAGCCAGATGAGTCACACTCATTGCCATCCACAACAACACTCTCCAAGGCCTGTGAAACAATAAAGTAATTTATAAAAGCTTTCCCACTGAAGTTGTACACAGAGAATCTAACCTTTATTTTAGTGGCACTTCAATTAGGATGAAGTTCCCTTCAGAAGAGATTATTCATAATAAGAAATAGAAGAACATAATGTATTTTATACAATTAAGAAAAAGAAAAAAGAAAAGAACCCACAACATAGCAGCATAGTGGTGTGAGACACAGAGGCTTACACTCACTAACCCTTTTCGTTCAGAAACATAAAAAATAAAATTATACTGAAAGTTTAAGACCATCTTGCTTCCTTGCTGTAGAAAAGGGGAGATGCAATTCTCAGAAATATCTTCATTAAATACATAATGACTGATTTATTTTCATCACCAGAGCATTTCAAAACACTGTTTTCTCTGAGCTGTATACTGCTCCCTGATCAGCTATCATTATTCCACCTACAATCATTACATTTTACAATTAGAATTTGGGATCAGAAAGTAATTGTTACTTTCTTGAAGGTGACAGAGCTTCTCTCCAACATCCCTTCTTAACATACAGAAAAAAAAGGTTGCTAGCCAAGAATAAAGATATCCACAACTCAAAGAAAGAATTTATTTACCTGCAAGAGAGGGGAGCTCCTATACTTTTTCCAGTACAGAACAGAATCTTGACCTGTGAAAGTACTTTCCTTTTTTCCTGTCATTCTAACCACAAGTTTCAGTTCATTGATTACTGAGGCAACATACCGAATGAAGAGATGGAAGAATTGTTGTTATTGCTCTCTTCCTTATGGCAGTAGCTTGCTCCATTGACTTCTACTGGAATTCACATTGGAACATCTGAACGCAGACTCCTTATCTGTACTTACATCACCCAAGCATTCCCGTGTTAAGGAAGTTGTCCCTTAGCTTGCTGGGAAAAGAAAAACTATTTAACAACATCTTCATTCAGAATTCAGAGCCTGATACTGTGTAGCTCATGAATTCTGTTAACTTGGGTTCAAGATGCCAAACACAAACTTGAACAGACAAATTTTGATGAAATGGGGAAAAAAATAGAGGTTTTTTGTTTCTTATTCTTTTAAAAGCAAACAAATTTACCTTTTTATGGTAGAGGAGCTGGAAATGAAATCAAGGAACCAGACTTCTACACTTCTAGCATTTTCTAACTTCTAATATGTTCAAAATATATATAAAATGAGATTATTTTGCTAGAGCAACACAAACCCACTAAGAATTACAAAGTGGCATTTTTTTCCCTGTGAAGAGCATTCCATTCCCATTTAAGGAATATTTATTTTTTTCTTCAAAATTAAACAAGTGTTTCCTGACACATTCAAATAATGTAAGTTTTCACAGTTAAAAACTCCCAAACACAATGAAACATTGAAAGTATCATTGTAATACCATTGCAATGTTACTCAAAATCAAAACTTAAAATTTCATGCTTGCAGAAGATGATGAAAAGAGACATATAATTTATACCACCTTAAAAAGCTACTTTTCTTATAAATGGTGCCATTAGATTTATATAATAAAGATTCATTAACTTATTTTTTATACCTCTATATTTATGGAGGCTATGGCATGTTATAAGTTTGTGGAAAAGTCACCCATACTTTTGCAAATCTCACTGCATAGAAAATGTTACATTTCTGTAATATTCTGTAATAAATATGATCATCTTTGGCTGTACACTGACATTGTTAGCAGAGTCCTTTACAACAATTGAGCACATTCTGTAATTTCCCCTAGAGCTGAAAACTCTTTCAAATGAACATGAGTCAGGCAGCACTTTCGGGAATAATGCTGCAAAGTTGTACATGCTGCTCACCGTTCCCATGAAGAGTGACTTTCGGAGGGAGTACATCGAGTGTCAGACGCAAACTCCAGTTTGCTGCAGTCCCTGTTAGCACAGGGATGTTCTCAAAGCCATTGCTGCGTGTTGCCTTGAAGACTTTGGAGAGAAATTAAAGATAACTGGTTACTCAAAATGAAAATCAAACGCCAACCTGTTTATTGGAGAAGGACTAACAATAAACAGCTTTATTTTCAGCCCTCTGATGACAGCTCTGAGACCTCTTCTAAGCTTAAAGATACATACTCAGCCCTTCTACCTTCTTCTAGGAGCCTGCACCACTGTCATCCTGCCTTCTGTTTGGAAGTCTAGCCATGTGATAGGAGTCAATATGACAACTTCAGTAATTAAACTCTTCTGAGAAGCAGGAGAAAGCACAAGGTGGCAGAAGAAAAAAATAATTAATCTGAACTCAACATAAATCATTGACTTCTTTCCACAGCTATTCTTACCCTTCCAGGGAAGCTTTTGGCATATTGATGATGCAATTCCTATCACCGCCTTCAGGTCAGGCTTCATAAAGGTGTGCCTTCTTGGGGTAGATGCTGACTCAGATTTCTGATGGTTTTTGTCAATACTAAACCTAATTATAAAAATAAATAAATAAATAAATTCTGCAATAATATTTGCAAAATTGTCATGTTTCAAACAGATACTGAGAATATTTCAATCTCTGACTAGATTAGTATTTCATATAGAAAGAAACCTGAAGACACATGCAATTGTCATAGAACGGCTGAATGTATAGAGTTGATTTTTTTATAGTTAACATTCCAAGTAACTTTTCTTAAAGGACTTGATATAAAGCTGGGCTTCCCAAAGCTGTGTATTGTTAAATTTTCAAAATCTCTTGCCCTCTAAGTCCTTATGCTTTACACAGTGTTACCAGTCTGTGTGTAATGAATGATACATGAAGGGTTGTTAGGAAGTTGTGCTGTAGGGAAAGACTTTATTCTGAGTCATGAGCAGTGCTGAACTGTAGACTCATTAATTTGATTAAAAGCATGGCTCGTTATAGGCCAGCTGCTTATGCAATTTTTAAATAATACATAGCTTGAGACCTCATTAATTGAAGTTTTATTTATTTTCCAGACTTTTTGATCTAGGCTGCTGCATTATTACATTGTTTGCAACATCACATTTGCCACTGGCCATACATGTGCAACACCTGCACGATTGCAACATAGTCTTTCTAATTCTTTCTAAGTATGTAGTACAGTTTTCAGCTTTTTTGGCAAGGTTTGAAATTATGAATCATTCAATAGATGAATATATTACGTAGCTTCAGTGCTTGGCCCGTCCCTGCATCCATTTTGAAAAATAATTATCTAACCTAATAAAGAAGCTTAAAACAGAAATTAAACAATACTTTGAAAGAAACTTCCTTTTCCCTGTTTCAAAAGAGTAAATTCGAAAAGGATACAGTTAACAAAACAATCTACAGGGAAATTAGTTCTGTAACTGCTTTCATACATGTAATTCTTTCCCTGGTGGACAAAGTTATTAAGGTCACAGTGATAAGATTATTCTTTCTATGAATTGCTCAGTATTGCAAACCATGAGGCAATCAGCAATAAATAAAATATTATTCTGAATCATATTAATAGATGCCAAGTCAGTAGGCAGCAAATAGGCCATGACAGTTAAAAAAAAAAAAAAAAGGCAAAAATAATGTTAGAGGAAATTCTACAGCAAAAAAAAAAAAGCCATTAGCACTGCAAAGCCAACTCAGTTAGAAGTTTCTGTTCATATTATTCTTAGATGAACTATTAACACCACTTTTAGAAGGAATACGTAATGATTTGAGTCATTTCCAATCTACTCTCTCTAGTGACCGCAGAAAGTTGATCTGTGTCATAAAAGACTCAGGAAACATCCTGGAATGTGACTCTGTGTGGACAGAACAGCAATGAAAAATTTCCTTCGAAACCTAAGATTTCTTATTTGCGGAGCCCTTGCTGCCAGGTTTGCGTTTGACACGTCTGGGAAGGCTGTAATTGCCTGGCTCTCGTACACTGTACTCCGATTCCGCAGAGAACTGCTTCGTAACTCAATTAGAGTTCCCTGGGAATGTAACATTTACTAATTAGGAAACGTGAATGACAGACAAAGTCTTAGAACTGGGGTGGGCTCCAGACCTACCTATCAGAATTGCATGCAGTTTTCTCTCACAGAAAAGCACACCGCTTGTAGAGATGGCAAATGCTGTTTCAAAGCTTGACATTTTTTCCAGTCACTGCAAAGATTTATCTGGAAGGTCAAAGGGACAAAGAAATTGTCAGGTTTTGTATGTATCTTTCAAACAAATTCTGAAAATTTACAGGAATAAACATTCCATTAGTGCTGAACAAGAAAATATAAAGTGAAAAAATCCCATGTTAACCAAGTCCAGAGGAGCTTAAATAGAAATTAACTACTGCTGGTAAGGCTTTTTTCTGAACATTGAACTTAGTTCAGTGGTTTCATCTAAAATATGCCACATGGACTTAACCACAGGGAAATCAGTTTTTTGGGAAGTGACTATTACACTAGCTAAGAAGCTATCAGAGCTGTAATCAGAACTGTGTGCCAGGGACTTTCTTGTGAAATGTGTTAAACTCCTGTTTTAAAATCTCAGATATACATCCCCTTCTAGAGATTCACCTGTGAACCTGAACCCTAAGAGATTCGCCTGTTCACCAAGAAAGAACACCACATGGAAGAGACAGTTAATGCATCTTTCTGGGATTGTGGCATTTTAGGCTTTCTAGTACACTCACACATTCTTCTACCCGAGCAGTGCTCAACTTACACAAAGAACAAGAGAAAGATCTATCAAAAGATGTGTGAGAAATTTGGCAAATGCCATATTAAGGCAAAAATCTTACTGAGGTGATGAAAAAGGAAGTGCAGCCATACAGCGATAGAACCACCTAAATCATAGAGCTGAAAATCATTTTGAATGTAGGATGGCATACAAATTAACTTGAGTAATTCAACACAGTGCCTTTACTACTCTGAGACACTCAGGACACGCTGCTGATACTTCATCCAAATTACCTTTCACCTTTCTTTGGCACTGTCATGGACCCTTCATGTATAATTCTCTGCATTTCAACAAGATGCAATCTTTGCTTTAGATGAGAATAAGCTAAGCAAGACGAGGTTTGAAAGATTCATCCTCATGGATCTTTGAGCTGAGAAGCATGCAAAGTCATGCACAGCCCTGATCAAGTAATTAATATTTGAAAATGTTAGTAGTTTAGAAGTATTTTATTAGCTGTTTCCATATACAACTACAAAATACTTTAACTTTCAGAGGTTTTTTTTAAAACCCAGGGGGCATCAGGCACAGCATCACCAGCCAGGAGAAAGGAGGTGATTGTCCCACTCTGCTCTGCACTGGGGCAACCTCACTTTTAATCTTGTGAGCAGTTTTGGGCACCAGAATTTAAAAAAGACATTAAGCTGTAAGAGAGTGTCCAAAGGGGGACTATGAAGATGGTGAAGGGCCATGAGAGGAAGCCGTGTGAGGAACAGCTGAGGGCACTTGGTGTGTTCAGCCTGGAGGAGACTGAGGGGAGATGCAGTTACAACTTCCTCCTGATGGGAAGAGGAGGGGCAGGACTCAAGGTACAGGACTCAAGAAAATGACGTGAAACCAAGTGAGGGAGGTTTAGGTTGCATATCAGGAAAAGGATCTTCCCCCAGAGGGTGCTTGGGCACTGGAACAGGCTGCCCAGGGCAGTGGTCACAGCACCAAGCCTGTCTGAGTTCGGGGAGTGTTGGACAACACTCTCAGTCTCATGGTGTGGCTCTTGGGGTGTCCTGGGCAGGGCCAGGAGTTGGATTTGATGATCCTGATGAGTCCCTTCCAAATCAGCATATTCTATGATTCTATGAACACCAAAAACAAAAAGGAAAGAAAACATTTTTTTTCCCTTTAATACCCCTGGCAATCTCTCTCTAACACACATGGTTATTAAGTGGATAATCTTGGTGCTTTTATTTTAAACAGACCTAGTCCACGGAATCACGAATTATAAATCCATGGACTATGGAACTGTTCCAGTAGTAGGCTCCTCGCTTGTACAGTGATTGTGATTTTACATCTGTAAAGCATCATGAGTTATGTAAATATTATTAACTTATCAGAGTTTACAAGTAGTTCCAGTTTAGAAATAGTTCTAAATTTGCTCCAGAGGGCTCAGCTGATAAGTTATCTGACAGCAGCTGTTTTGGTTTTGAGTTTATTTTTCCACTAGGCAGATGATAGTGATTTTTTCCCCCTTTTGTTACTACACTCATAGGAAAGCATACAGCCAACTTGTTCACCCAAATAACCCTTAGAGATTCACCTGTTCACCACTACTTGCAGTTGGACTACATGGTTGCTGAAGGGCCCTTCTGATTGGAATTCTGTTCTCTTCCATCCTGTCCTTTAAATAACTTGTGGAGTTGTAGGAAATAACTGACATGCCTATATCTAGAAAGGTAAATATTTGGACCAGTTTCATGAGTATTATAACTGCACTGCTAAAAAAAAAAAAGTTTTCTTTGCACTGGGTTTTAATTTGTGGCAGTACACGAAGTTCCCAGCCCCAAGTACAACTGCATTCATCTTCATCACTAAGGACTTCCCATGCAGCAACAAGTAAATTGCCTGTTTTGATCAAACTGGACTTTCTAGAAGAATAATTCCAAAGTGAATGAAGAGCCTAGGTTTAGTTTACAGGACATCTAATAGCATAACATTCCTCTAAAGTCCATGTCCTTTTATTATAACTGTATTTTATCAATCACCCAAATAGACAGACAACTTCCCACAGAAAAAAACCCAAACCAAACAAAAAACAAACCAAAAAAATGAAAACACAAACCTAAACCTAACCAAAAAACCAAACAAAAAACCCCCAAACAAAAAGAAAGCCCCACCCTGACACCACAAGTATAATTTCACTGTTCTGTAGGAAATAAAGGAAAAAGTAGAGTTTATTGATTGATAAATAATTAATCCTTTCAAAACCAACTAGTCCTTTCAAAACCAATTTCTAGAAGACAGCAGTTGTGCCTTCTAAAGCTGGTGTAGTGAGTTGCTGAACCAAAAATAATCACTTTTCATTGTCTCTGTGGCCTCCCTGTCTGTTTCTCAAAAGAAGCTTGGATGCCTTTTTTTTTTCCCTGAAAAACAGTGGAAGTGTAAAGTACCTATCAGAAAACAGAAGTTTCAATTTTTAAGGCCTTTTTTTTAAAAAAAGTGAAACTTCAAAGCACCTGTTTGGGGAAAAAGAAATAAAATAAAAATAAAAATTAATTTAATTGAACTTACCTTTTAGCAAAGGCAAAAGAAAAAAACTGTCCTCAGCTGTTGCATGAAAAATGGACCATCCAAGCAAAAAATATCCCTAGAGAAAAATTTCACAAATGAAAAGAACCGTAGAAGATACAGATATTTTTGAGATGAAATATTTTGTTGAACTGGAGATGCTTGAACTTCCTTGGATGGAGAGACTTACAAAACAAATCTGGGTTTAGGATCAAAGAACCATGACTCAGTATTTTTACTTACTTAATTTGTATTAGAATGAGCTTATTTGGTGAGCTTGTGTTTAGCACAGTCACATCCTTCTGGTTAAATTGCTATATCAAATAAATCTTAGAGAATTTAAAAAAAAACACATTTAGATGATAAAGCCTACCTGAGTTCAAGAAGCCTTTGGACAACGTTCCCAGGCACACGGTGGGATTCTTGGGACTGTCCTGTGCAGGGCCAGGAGCTGGACTTGATGATCGTGACGAGTCCTTTCCAATTCAGCATATTCTGTGATTCTGTGTAACAAACATAAGTGTCTGTCTTCACTGTGAGTCTTAGGCCTTATCTTCCCAGATGATGGCAGAATTTGCCTCATGGTCTCTAAGCATATTTCTGTCAATAATGGTGATTTTTTTTTTTAATAGAAGACATTTATTAATGAACATTCAGAACTACAAGATATCGTTACGTTTCCTGAAAAAAAAAGACAAATTAGTTAATGCTCATGTATTATGAAATGAGGCATACAAACTTTTGGACAGTTTATGCATATACAGCATAAGATAAACTAAAATCACAAAATGCTATAAACAATACAGATATTTGTTATCTCTATAGCACTGCTCCTTCCAGAGTAGCTCTGACCTTCTCAGTATTATAAGAGCTGACTTTTGGGTGAAAGGACACTTGTAACCAAAGACACCAGAGAATTCTTACTTTCTGGGTACATGCAGAGCCTCTATTTAAAGTCTCGTACAAAAGGTTTCTATAGAAACCTGAAGGACTCAGCCAACCAGTGCTAAAAAGCTGGACCCTGAGGCCTATACAAAGCCCACAGAAACATTTGTCTGTCCTCCTGGCTCCTGAAGTCACTGATCTCCATCATGCTTCAGCATACAATCTTCATCCATGCTGTTATACCTTACATCAGCATACCCTTATCTGGGAAAATAAAGCAGTCAGCTAACTGTTAAAAACGTGGCTTTAACTCAGATCCTTAGCTGATCCCAGAGCTAGTGAATTGAAAATTACCTCTGCTCTCCTTTCTGGCATGTACTATCTCCTAGGACATGTAATATGAGTTTTACTTTTTTTTTTTTTTTTTTTAAGGGAGCTGTTTGTCCTATATATAGTTGTGCTTCAAATTGTTACTCACTAAAAGAGCAAGTATTTTTGGTGCCTTCTGAAAGTCATATTTCCATAGTGATACCGAGCTGACAAAAATACGCAGTACATCATGATAACTGAAACTTAACTCACTATCACAGCTACTGCTCCCAGCTACCATTTTAAACCCAGTCTGGAATCTTATATTGGTGTAAAACTCAGGGTTTTTTCTGAAGCTTGTTTTAATGTATATTCAGTACGAAGCACTCGGTCTTAATTTGCAGCTTGTTCCCTGTTTCTGTTTTGGTTTGTTTCAGCCAGCTATCCGAGGTTAAAATAGAGCTAATGACTCACTTCAGGGTCCACCCCTAAACAGCAGCTTGGTGAGGCTGCATTAGCTTTGTCTCCCCTGTTCAAGGAAACACTCTTCTGATGGCTGCACCCCTCCAGCAGTCCTTGCGGAATGCTTCCATCCCTAATCTCAGCAGCGTGTCTTTCCATCACGCTTGTTTTCATGCTCCAGAGCTGCCAGGGTCATCACTCCTGAAACAGCAGATCCCTGTGTTTCTCTGCTGGAATGCTCAAAAATGTGCCTGTTGGGTTGGTTGTTAGGACTATGCAGAAACCCAGAGACACACACCCATTGGGTCACCAAAGACGAAAACTCACTGAGCAGAGAGTGTAGCACAAAACGGAAGGCAACTCACCTCTTTCACTTTGGGCAGTGCTTTCAATGTGCTAGGAAGGACAGACCACACATTCCTTATATCTGTTTAGTGGCAGTTTTCTCCTTGCACAGAAGGTTTTTTTTTTCTTGATAGTATTCTTAGAACTGCAGATTCCTTTATTTCTCTACTCGTAACATTTTCTTATGGCTCAGTTTCTGCTGAAAGAACATTTCAAAAAGAATGTCAATCCATGTAGGAATGTTTCCTTTCCTCTACACCAGGAAGAACCTGTAAGGAAGAGAGAACTCCAAAGCTCAACAACTATGCCAATGCTTAACAAAGACATCTCTCCAAGAAAAATGGAACATTCATTTCTCTCTGGAAATGATAATAAGATATACCACAGATACCAACTCCAAAGATAATTATTCATATCCTCCTTGAACAACTCTCACAAATGTTACGGAGTTTGGGGCAAGTTTATCTTTAAAAAGAATTCATGACATCCCACCTTTCAATCATCTCGGGTCCGCCCACACTGACATTTCACAAACCAAACTTCCCTGTAATACCTCTCGGCGCAAAGCATTTGCTACACGTTTGTTCAGGTCACCAGCAAATGTTCCTATTTTCCAGCCTTAAAAAAAAAAAATAAATAAAAGACTATAATCCCACATTCTTGTAATAAAGACTACTCAAGGTCAAGATCAAAAAAAAAAAAAAAAAAGCCTGTGTCCTTGTCTTTCGTTCTCCTCTTAGTTTGTGCTATACTTTCTTTCCCACAATGCATAATACATCTCCAGTTGGAGCTTTGCCACTCTTGCAAGTTCTTCCTCCCAGGGATAACCCAGATCAGACAGAAACAAAATGACAAATATTTGACAGCTTTGTCTATTTCCCATCACAAAAGATAAGGAGCTGCCACCATAAAAATTAACTCTAAAAAATTAAGTTACGGACAACAAAAACCAGTCTTTGGCTATTTCTTAGTTAAATCCATGCTGGGCCTTATTTGTGCCAAGAACTACATCCTGAATTCTCCTTCTATGATTATTGCAAAGATCTGTTAAGATACTTTACATTGGATTTTCATACTATATATTAATCTCCTACTAAGTTGTCTAGACCAGGCTGTGTTTTTTCAGCAATGTTAAAAACTGCTGAACAGCCCTTTTTCTAATTCTGAGGCAACAGTTGTGCTTTTCCCACTGATGGACCTCAGTGACATACTTCACTTATCAAAAAATTACAAGAAAGACAACTGGAGAGGTAGAGTTGTCAAGGCAATACTTGTCTCAGCTAAAGACAAACTTCTGTGTATGATACTTGTTATATTTGAGGAACTGCATTCAGTGTTGGAGAACCACTCATGGAAAGTAGTGTGGCACTTATGCAAAAGAACGGTGCAAAATCATTAAACTTACAAAAAACTATATATTTTTTAATCTCTCTCTATAGATGTATATGTCCTGTCTGCGTGATTTAACATGATGTAATGCTAGTTCACATTTACTGGTTCACCAAGACAATTATCCTACAAAATTCTGTAAATACTAAATACTATTCTTCTCCAATTTACTGATTTTTGTTGTGGAAGTAAGGTCACTTGCTCACAGCTTGCTACTGTGTCATGGCACCAACTGTATTAAAACTAATTTATATTAAAGTGAACTATTACATCTGAATAAAGTAAGGATCCATTGCTGCAGTAATGGGTCCTCATCAGCTTCTGAATTTTACCACTGTGCCACTTCAGTACCATGCAGACTTACTCATGAAAATTGCTTTCAAAAGCCCATGTCAAAGAATGCTGAACAAGGTTTTCAGAGCCTTTTAATTAATTTTTAATCTTTGTTCCTGAGTATGGAGCTGATGTCAATGAAATGTCCAGAAGGACTTTATTTTATTTTAAGAAAAAATATTCAGGTTTATGCCAGTATTTGCTCTCAGGTATGGCTGAAACATTTTATCTTAAACTCCCCCAAAATGTCAGCTTCAGGCAACTCATCTCAAGTTAAAAATATCAGCTTTGGGAATGGAGTACAATAAAGCAAATGAAAAGGGTCTGGCAGCTGGAAGTGTCAGTAAAGCTTAACTCTCAGTGACACAGTCAGTTCCCTGTGCAGCACAGGACATCACAAAGCCTGTGTGGCAAATGGGGGGTTCGTGGTCTGGAGCCACTTCTTTATGATTGCCACCACCCTGCAAATGTCAGGCACGGGATGTGAATTTCTATTCACGTTATCGCTGCAGTGCATAATCCTGAATAATCACTATAATCTGTTTTTAGCAACTGTGGTCATGACAGGGGATGTACATCTACTTCCTTAACTTTCTCGTAGGCAGTCACTGCCAATTCTCACAGTAAAGTTCAGGAGAAAGGAAAACGAGACTGAAACAGCAGAAAAACCTTTTTTTCAAGATTCTACAGTGCCAGTCTGATTTGTGGGATATTCTCTCAGAGTCCTTGAACACATGCACAATTAAGAACTTAATTAATTCCACCGAAGGAAATAAAGCTGCTTTGTATGCATTACTGTTTTGAAGGAGTACAGTATTGTTCTCATGACAATAATATTTCATGGAATGTGGTTGAAAAGCATGAATTCTGATTTTTTTTATTACACAGAATAAGAACTACCTCACCCCACCAAAAAATAGCTCCACACAAACTTAAACAACCAGATAGAAATAAAATGTATTCAGAGAA
Source organism: Pseudotriccus pelzelni (assembly GCA_035584735.1). NCBI lineage: Eukaryota > Metazoa > Chordata > Aves > Passeriformes > Tyrannidae > Pseudotriccus > Pseudotriccus pelzelni. The sequence goes on along the minus strand of JAWMRA010000161.1, from coordinate 735,424 downwards.
ACTAGTTAAATTTAGTTGGAGAATCTAGTCAGAGTTTTTTAAAGTAGCAATACATACTTTGAGGAAAGGCTCTTTTATGCATTCAGAGGAGATATTGCTCATATCTCTTTGCTAAATATCAGCACATGTACTGCAGATTGCAGAATGACTACTGCTGCTGAAAAAAGATCTCAAAAAGGGGTCATAAAAGGAACAGGCATCAGATTTGATTTAAGGACAGAATGTTCTAAAAATAACATGCCTGCATACAGTATTGCTGCAACAAAGAAGAAGCAGATAATTATAATAAATTCAAATTGAGGTCCCCCAAAAGGAATACTGTAAGCACAAATTTGTCATGCTGTAAGAAAGAAAGAAAATTATCTCAAAGGTATTAATGTATATGGCACCAATATTTTAGACTTTTCTTCTGAATATTATGCTGGGGATAGTAGTATTTATTACTTTGCCTTATAAAGTAATGAATGAATTGATTAATAACATTTTTATAAATAAATTTTAAATGTATTAACTTCAGAATTAATTTATTTGCTGAGAAGAGGTTCGACAGAAAATAAAATCCTCTTAGCTTTTCAAAACAATCAAAATAATTCAATTAAATTGAAAACAGAACAATTTATTTAATCTAAGTCTTGTGATTCTGTGGTCAAAATACTCTATCATAGAACTAATATGATCTTTAAAGTTCCATACAATTGAATACTCTGACAATGTTCTGATATTTCTAATATTCAAAAAAGGCTTCCAGGGAAGACTGAAGTAGACTAGAACCAGTATTTCCATCTTAACTGCCTTGGTAAAGGGGCTTAACACTGCAGGCTTCTCAAGAAGGAAGAACACCTCTAGCAAAGCAGGATTTCTAGGGTGTCTTGCTGCATAAAAGTTACCATTCCTGACAGAGGTGCAGCAAATAGAAGGCTCTGACTAAGGACAAATTTTAATTGTGGAAAATCAATCTTGTAATTTTCTAATAGTCCTCTAGCAAGAGATCAAATATCATCTGGAAGCACGGCTAACAAGAGATTCTTTAGAGATACCGCAGGGAGATAGGATTGTAGAATAAGATCAGTGAAGATATAGGCTACAGGAAAAAAGGGAATTAAAATGTTACATAGTGCATCTGACTTTTGATACAAGAATTTCAGTGAAATTGAGATACTCATTTACATATGAATGTCTCCTAATGAGGAAAGAAAATATAAATCATAAAAGAAAGGAAGAAACACAGCTTTTTTGTTCTAAGTTAACAAACATCACACAAACACCCAGAGTAAGGAAGGCCCTGGTGACTGTTTTAATTTCTAGGACTCAGCAGACTGTAAAAATCAAGACTCTTGTTTCATCTTAGAAAATGTTCAAGATAAAAACCCTCACCTGCAAATGGGTACTTCAGCAGTAATAAAATTACTTTTTTCAGGTAGTTGGATCCAGCCCAACAAGCTCTTCTTCTACATCTTGCTGTGATGTCCAATAACCAAATCCCATTTTACGGGTAGCAGACAGGACCACGAGCAGACCACTGAAATGAACACCTCTGACACAGAAGCCTTGTCTAAGCTTCTTGCTGAACATTCAGTTTAATGGAAGTCAAACTAATCCTTTACATTTTCGCAGAGCTGATTTCTGCAACAATAACATTCTCAAAATAACGTAACATCACACCTAGAGTAATCATTTCCAAACATTATTAACATTCTAGATGTGGGGTCCTGGGTATGAGAGAAAGATTAGTATTCAAATAAATGAAATAAGCAAGGATCGGGGTTATTTTGCTCTGTTTCCCAAGAAATTGATCTCATACTTCTCTGTCACAGAGCTCCTTTGGGCTAATAGAGCTGCCTGAGGACACAGATTTCAGAAGGGTAAGTGCGGGAGGTCCCCACTAAGTATGGGGCACAGGGTACCTGCCTTTAGAGAGCTGTAATGACAGAACCTTTGACCTCAGACTCAGAAGGACAAAACCCACAGAGTCTCTTCGTCCTCTTTTCCTTTCTGACCAACAGTTGCTGCTCCAGCCAGCTCAGTCCCACCACCGTACCCGAACAATGAATCCTTTCATAACAAACATCCAAATTAGTTGAATAAGGTAAATTTACTTCCTGTTATGATGGAATAAAGTAGTTGTATGACACCTATTCTTTGGGTGCTGATGTATCTTTCATAGGTCTAACTAATATTCTTATATTGAACAAAGACTGAATGGGACGCCAAAATTATTCCAACAAAACTCTAAAAATGTGTGATGAACTGCTTGTCTTAATACCAATCTAGGTATTGCAGAAACAGAGCTTATAGGCAAGACAATGTACCTTCCCAGTGTTCTCATGTCACTTCAGGCCATGAGACAGGTACAAAGGGATGTCTAACAGAAAAAATTCATATAATAATTTTTAAAAATTGACTTTTAGGATGGGACAGCGTATTAGAAGTCCGAAAGTGAAGAGGATTATACATTAAGTCACCAAGATGAAATTTTATGATTTTTTCAAATATCAGTGGTAACATCTTCTAAAAGCAATTAAGTATTGCAAATTAATCAGAAAAAAATTAGTAAGGTATTAAACTTACATTGCAAGAAAGACTAAATAGTTTGTCAGTGAATAATACATACTGCATACAGACCCACACTAATGAAATAAAAGTGCCTCAAAGAAATAACTGTTGGCTTCGATGCTATACCAGCAATTAATTTTCTGCCTAATCCTTCAAAATTTTATTACATAAATAATCCATTCTCCTGACATTTTCTAAACAGAACTGTTCAGAAGTAAAAACTGTTGTCCTTATGCTCCCCTGAAAAGCTGCATTCACTGTATGTCTACCCCAGTCTGTTCTACACTATTTTCTGCAGTTGACAGATCATATCCTGCAACAGCATCATAAAAGCAAGTGGAATCAGCAGAGGTTTGCTAACCTATATTAGCTGAGGTGATAGTCTTTGCCTTTACTTCAATACATTATAACTAGATAGATATGAAAGTACTACTTCTTTGGCATATGAGTTAGATCTGTATTTGCAGAAACTGAGCTCCTAAACTGAGCTCTTTTTGACCAGGTTTTAAGGAAGCTGTTGAAAAAAACCTGTTGATCCCAAAACCATCGAATGTTTAACAGTGACTTCTAAATCAGCAACGCTCTTCAAGGGGATGATAAGTAATTCATTAAGAGGCCTTACGTTTCATTCCAGATAAAAATATTCTCCCTTAGTTCGTTCAGTCTCAGTAGATGACGTGGGTGCATGAACTTCAGTCAGACTTCCTTCTATTTCTGACGAGCATCAGCTGTAATGCAACCGCTGCCCTCGGTTCATGGGGTGCTACTGGTTGCCTTACAACATCAGCAGTTGAAAATACCTGAGAGAAAGGGAAATATAATGTCTAGACAGAGCAGGTAAAATTCACAGACAGAATATTGTTGCTTTCCAATGACGTCTTGTAGGAGATACTCTGTACTGCCATGTCCAAACAGTGTATCAGGCAAAGTGACAGCATTTGATTTCCAAGGACATGAATTATTTGACTATTAAATTATTTCCAGAAGTCTCAACAGAAACATTACTTTCTAATAGTTCTGCATCAGGTTTGCCTCAGGAAAGACAAAAGGCGTTTTATTCACACACCATTAAATCCTGGTGTGTGAATAACATTGCTCCCTTCACATATCTTTTTTAATTTTATCTACATTTGATAAAGCTACTGTCTGGAAGTCCAACACCTGCTTTTTACCACTGCACTTTATAGTCTACTCCTGGACTTCTCCTGGCTGTGGTACCTGGAAAGAAGGAAGAGTAATAGTTAGGGCTAGGAGTCAGACCTTTTTAAACAGGTTGAATTGCCCACTTTCAAGCCCTTTTTTATGTCCTGAGTTAAGTCCTTCTAAATTTTTTGTAGGTCAGACTCAGCATCCTCTTTTAGGCCACTCTTTAACAACTACCTTGCATCCTGGTTGCAGAATTTTATATATGTTAACACAGATATTGAGAAACTTTGTCCGCCTTGCTAGTATAAGATTATTTCCTCCTTTATAAAACCCTTCTTGAAATCAACCCTAAAAAAACGGATAATATCTGTGTGGCAAGCAAAAGAACAGCGATATTACCTATGAAGAGATTTTGAACATATACTTTTATGTCCATAAAGTAATGAATGGAAAAACACAACTCACTATTCAAATAACAATATACATACCATTCAAATGCTGGATCTGCTGACACAAGTGGACTGACATTCCCTTTGAATTCTTCCAGGATTGGAAGCATTTTATGCATGATTTTGTGCTTGGTTTCTAGGCAGAATCAGGTCCATAGTTTTGGAGTTAAAAGAATTAATACATGTTTATATGCAGATATAATATCTGCTTGTACACAAGTTGCTGAAGATGGCCAAGTACCAGGGTCAAGACATTCCCCCCCAAGCAAAGATGTAAAAATATGATATTAGTGAGTAGAAATAGTTTTGACTGACAGCAGAAAATATAATTACGTATGCCACCTTAAGCTTCAGTGTTTGCAAAAGTAGACCTTTTATTTGCTAAATATCCACTGATGTTTGGTTTAGTCTCTCCGAAAAAAAAATAGAAGGAAATCTGGCACATTCGTAGCAGTACTGGCTGAATTTTAAACATGAGATTCTCAAAAGAGAAAGTCTTACCTAGAATACTCCAGGCATTTATCCATCATTAATAAGAACAACTTCAACAGAGCAAAGAAATGGAAGAATTGATGGAATAATTAAGAGAAAAATGAGACCAAAATTGCTTAGTTTTCCAAACAGAATAAAAACTTTGAGAAGAGCGGGGAGCAAATGAAGGAGATAAATTTGTTCCTTAGAAACATGCCAGAGAGCAGAAAGCAGCGACAAAAAAGGCTTTGTGAAAGGTCAATGTGTCAACAGGACAAGTATGCCTGAGCTGTCCATAAATAAGTCTAAAAGAAGAGTTGAGGGTCTAGAACAGATCCTCAGTGGGAGCAAAAATATTTATTATAAGGTAGGGTTTCATTAACTTAATGGAGGCAGATGATGCAAGCATCTACAATAAGAATAATTTGAATTTGATGGTCCAAATCTTTCACAATACTGTGTTCCAGTTCTGGCCTTGGCTCCACAGTTCCTTCCCCCTGACCATCTCATGCAGGATACCTTTGTTTAGGTGAGAAGCTGGTGTCCACCACACAGATATTTCATTACACAGGTATGTCATTAAAGCTTGGATTTAAACAAATGAAAGTCAGGCCGTGACAGGTGTGATTCAGGAAAGAATGAGCTTCTACAACAGAATGACAAGAGGTCATAGATTTTCACCATTTTCGCTCACTTAGGAGGTGAAAAGGGAAAGAATACATAGACAGTGAAGCTTCCCTTTATGTCTGATTCATTTTAGCTATATTTCCACCTCCCATCAGGAAAGAACAGAACTGGGAAGTTCCCCAGGAATCAGTTCTCTGAGTTACAGAATTTGGGTTCAATTTCTTTTAGAAGCCTTGTGTCCAAGGACAGGATGGAGATTACTTCTGTCTCTGGAAATGTCAAATGTGAGGTCACAATATCAAAGATTTCTTACATGGGGCATGCCATACTGCTGTCTGCACAGGATGACTTCAGCAATTTATTGTCTCCAGGCTCATCTAAAATTTATTTTGAAAACATTATGATGCTGGAGAAGTAAGCAAACTGTGTAAAGCACATTAAAACCTACCTAAATAAAATGCTTCAAGAAGCAGCCAAACCTGAATCTTGTCATATATGATAGAAATAGCAGGCTAAGGAAGAAATCCTTGAGATGCTCTATGCATAAATCAATTAGTTTGGCTGTGCTTCCTCTTCGGTTCCATTCGGCTTACTGCCTGATCAACAAGGACAGATCTTCTGGCCATAAAGAAATCTACCAGGGGAAAAAATTGAAGCTGAGGTAGGCCCAATGCACTTCATGTTGATTGTTAATTGCAGAGCATAAACCCCTGCTTACCCAACAGCAGCGATCATCTGCTTGTAAAAGCTCGTGATTCAGATCCCGAGAAGAACAAGAGCCTTTTTCATACACGGAGATGAGAAACATCCTCGATGCAAAGAGCAGTCAGTACCGTGAGGAGTACTGAATAAGAGGAAAAAGAAGATGTGTGTTGTTCTACAGCTCTGATGATGTGAACTGGATTTCTGCAGCGGTTTTCTTGGTGACACTGAGAGATATTTAGAGAGAAACAGCCTCCCGCCTGTAAAGGCCAGTTTATGTCTTTACAGTGGAATTACTAAATTAACTGAAGTTACCACAGACCTCAGTAAGACATTTGTAATATTTACTCATAAATATAATAGGACTTTGAAGATGTAACTTGAAGGACAGAAAACCAAACCAAACCAAACTAAAACAATTAGTTCCTTTTAGAATTGATAAAACATTCAAAACACAAATAAGCAGAATATTTTACCCTCAGCCTCTCCCCACCTTCCCAGGTAAATGTTTCCTCAAAGCCTGGGAAATTGCTATGGACTTAAAGTGGAGAGAGGTCTGGCTGCATTATTTCTAGGCCTTACTTTAGATTCTGAGAATTTTAATAACTTGGCTAAATCTTATTTCTATTAATATAATTCTCCCATCTATCACCAAATAGAAAGGATATTTCCCAGAGGATATAGAGCCCCAAAAGATAAGAATATCTAAGCTACATTTCCATAACAAATACCTACATAATTAAATTTTCTCTATTTTTAAAGTTGTGTAGTGCAATACAAACAGATACAAGTGTAGGTGGCTTACCTTGGTTTTGGGATACAGAACTGAACTTTCCAATATGAAAAATATTTAATGTGTTCAACTTCACTTCTAATTTGAGTGCTTCTATACTTGACCAGAACGGGTGGTTAAGCATTTAATAATATTTTTCATTCATTTATGTTCAAAATGCACTATTTTATGCTTTTAAATTTTCTTTCATTACAATGAAATTAAGTGTGGGAGGTTTAGAAGGAATCCACTCTACCCAACGTCATAAAGAATATCAAATTATTGATCTGTAGACAGGAGGAAATTAAATATGGGATCCTCTTTTCATTTAAAAGAAAATAACTACAACAGCTCTGCAAAAGTTCACAGAAGAAATAGATTAAAAATGTTGGCTTAAAATCAACTACTGTCTTGAATATAACTTCTGCAGGAGTTTTATTTACAGAACACCGCAAATATAGGGATTTATCAGAAGCGTAAGACTTAACTTTCTTCATTCACTTTTGTGCGTACACAGTCACAGAGACATTTCATAGCCCTGACAGCCAAAATTATGACTTTATCTGTGAAAACAGAATTGTTTTCAGTGACACAACACCTTAATATATTTTGCTTCTGGAAGTTTCTTCTTGGATTTCTTGAAAACATCTCTGTATTTTGTCAGAAGTCAGTTTAATAGGTGGACAAAAATCAATCAATATTTTTTCCATGGAGAGTTGAAAAATCATTTTTTTTTGACTCTGAGGCCCGAGTTGTATTAATCTGGCACATTTTACCTCTATTAAATATTCATGAAGGCTCAAATCAAACTTGTCACTTCAGTGTAAACTATTTACATCTGTGTAATTGTGTTTTTTACCTGCACATAGTGCCACTCCACATATGGCTGGGTCTACAAGGAAAACAAAGAATGAGATCAAAGGGACAAGGGCCTTATAGATGTCCAAGTAACAAGAAATTCAGAGGTAGAGACTTGAGGCCTAATCATAAAGATTAGCTTTAGCTTAACACAGCCAACCAGTTCCCTCATCTCTGACAGAAAGCAGGACTCTTTCTTTCCTTTTACTGAAAGCAGATGGAATGAGAGATGAACATCTTTTAACTAAATGTTCCTTTCTAAATATTTATTGTCCCTGTATGGTATAGGCAAGTGACAACATACCGTGCACATGGATCACCATGCTCCCAGAGCATTGGTTCAGGATTCCGTCCATTTCCAAAACGCATCACAGCCTGTGTTCCAAGACCTGCTTAAAATTCTGGTTTTGTAGGCAGCAGTCATTTCAGTTCTTGGATATACACACTGTAATTTGTGTATTACTTGATAATTTGAGAGGAAAAAAAAAAAAAAAAGGCACCTTAAAAGGATTGTGGATATTCAGGCAACAAAAGCTTGAACACAGGATCTTAAAGACATGGAATAACCGTGATTGGAAGAGAAGCTGGCAGTTCATCTAGTCCAAACTTCTGCTCAGAACAGGGCCAGCCAGATGACTAGGCACAATTGCTCCAGATTTCAACCAGTCCTGTCTTCAAAAATCTCTAAAGATGGAGTATATACAATTGTTTTGGCAAATTGGTTCCACTATTTCAGTGCCCTAAGGTTGAAAAGGCTTTCCTTGAATAAAATTTGAACATGTCGTATTTAAATTTATACCTGTTGTCTCTTGCCCTCCCAGGGCATACGTGTCTTCCTACATGCTCAGGAAAACATAAAAATGTAAGCAGGATACTGTTTTCCAACACTGACAATATGGTTTCACTGAAGTGAATCACTTCCAATGAAAGTACAAAAAATATGCTTTTAAATTGCAGATTCTTGCAAGCAGTTTCATCAGCAGTGTATTTAATAAAACTAATAGAAAAATTAACCAACCCATTGTTCCATTGTTTCCATTACCACCTCTCATACATTGTTCTTCCAGCTTTACAACCCTCTCACTGAAAGAAAAGAAACAAATGGGAAGTGGAGAAAAATTAGAAATTAAAATAAATAAAAATATCTTAAAAGTTTAGAATTTTCTGTTGAAAAATTAAAACAGCTTCAAAACATCTTTAATATATTTGTTGTTTTTCAATTCCAATATAGCTCACAGTTTTCATCACTACTAAACTTTTTAAGTGGAAAAAGTTGTAAGTTCTAGTCTAACATACTTAGTTTTTCTTAGGCAAGAAATTTCTTGCATCTGCAAAATTGCATGAAACTCTAAAAACTTTTGCTTGGGGAAAAAACCCCTCTTGTAGCGTTCTACTCACCTAAATTACTGGCGAAGAAAATTCAAACACAAAAAAACTCACAAAATATAAGAAATCACTTGAATATAAGACAGGGCATCAGTGCTGCTTCTGTTAACTGTGACAGATATTTGGACATTAAATTTTATTAGTTGAACAGATTTATCATGGAATAATTTCTAGGCAAAGGCCAACATTTTCAAATGTCAGTACCCGAAAAATCCATCTACAGGCACACAATTAAACAAGACAGAATTTTCAACTGTACATCTGTGTAATTTTAACTTTTCTATGAGAACCTCATGAGTCCCAAACAAGTTTATCTTTATATTGCATCCCTATGTAATGCCACGATCTTGAGAGGCTTCAGGTTTTGAGGGGAGGGATTCCAAGAAAACACTTCTCCAGGTAAATTCCCTGCATGACCGTGGATATTAAACAACTCTCAGGTATGTTCATACCAGATGACATCCTGTTCTTCACAACACAGGAGACAATAAATGGTTGAGAATTACTGAGGAATAAATATATTAAAGAGGTAGTCAGAAAGTTTGTTTTTGTGGATGGTGACTAATATATTAGGGAAAGTAGGCTTAGCATGTAAAAAATCCAGTAATTTGTTTTAAAACCATCTTTTCTTGTACAAATTGCTAAGGGTATAAGAATTTCCTTCTTCCTTACTTCTACAGAAAGTAGGCATTCCTGTTTTTCCACTTTGCTTCCATCCATGTGAATCAAGGTAGTAAAAATATCACTCAGACAGCTGGGAGCAATGGCCTCGATTTTTATCTGAAATTCTTTTGCTCATGCACGATGATGTTTTGGACAACAACATCAGAGCACATTCGAGCAGACACGCACAAGTCCTTACGAAAGCCAAATTGAGATATTAAATGTACATCACAAATTTAGAAGCAAGCAGCTGGCTGGCAAATCTTTCCTCTGATGATTCCTGTCTTGTTAGCTTTTTTTGTAAGTCTCCCAAGAGTTTCTTTAGCTGCACCACGTGACGCTTCACTACTGCTGTTTTCTGCTCTTGCAGCAAAACCTACCATTTCATCGTAAACAAATAGTGTTAGCACTTGTGATGCTTAATGTTTTGTCAGTTTGCTCAGCAAGTGTGAAGAAAATGCAAACACTTCCAAGCCTTTTTTCATGCTGTCAGACTGCACTGAGTTGAGGAGATCTCCCAAATGGATGGTATTGTATGCTGCATTCAGATCATTTGCTAAAAAATTAAGAGTTGACGCTCATGAGATTCTTGAAACAATCAATAGCTGGTTATTAAAACTTTTTTTTCTACCTGGAACAGATTCATATTTTTCTTCGCAAGAAGCTTACAGGCTATGGAAATTTTTTTTTTAGCTATGACAGGCTTGCTTCCCAGAATGGCTTGCCTTACTTTCATTTCTGTGAGTGGCTTTCTAGATATTCCTATGCAGAATTTCTATACACATGCCTTATCTTATATTTTAATATGCAAATGTGCACATTATCTACCCAAGTAGATATGCTTTTTAAGACCTAAATTTTTCATCAATATTTATACCTTTCATCACTTCATGTAATTAGTCCTTCTTTGGGAGGGGAATGGAAAACTAAATTTGGATGGCATGCATCTTTCTTGCAGGGTTCTACTTATACATCCCTCTTATAACAAAAAAAGCTGGGTTTATCAGGTTAATCGTTAACAACAGATAAATTATCCAACTGCAATAACTTGTATTACCTTAAACAACTGTGTGCAGCCTTAGGAAAAGCTGATATGCACAATTCATACTATGCCAAGCGACACGATTTAGGGGTTTAAGGACTCAAAGAAGTAATCCTGAAGCTTACTGTCCCCTTGGTGTCAAAAGGCGTTTGAGGTGCATTAAAACATTGAAAACATAAAGTTCAATGTGTTTAACAGGTATCTAGTGCTTTTTGACAAAGCCTGTGATATTCGTGCTGGCCTCCAGCTGCTAATCCAGAAGGTTACATGTTTCCATAGAACATAATCTCCAAACCCTATGCAGCTGTCTCAGACACTCTATTGCATCTCAAAACTTATTTTTAAGTGACTGAATCAAGCCAGTAATAATGATCCGTTACAGCTGTGATTTTATAATTTAAAGCTGTAAACTAGATGCAAGATTCTTGGAATTCTCATCCTTGGGGTTTTCCACCTGTGAATGGCCAAGTGTAGTATTTGGGCCTTGAAGGGAACGTGTCTGTGGTTAATTTTTTAAAGTTTGTTTTGGTTATTTTGCAGTTTAGAGGCTTGGTGTTGATACCCTTACTCATTTCCTGTACTTTTATTACTGTTGGGTTGGTCTGTTAAGTCAAGGAGGTTACAAAAAAGGTTTTACAAGGGACACAACCTAAAAAATTAATGCACAGGTAAACTTAATTTCTTGTTTTAGAAACTTTGTATGGTTTGTATGTTTTTTTTCTACTTCAAGATGATTTTTAAGCAGACTTAGACACCCCTTTATATAACATTGTCAGTTTGAACCAGATTTATTTGTCCAATGAAGTGTGTTTTATCAGAACATTCATTACCCTTTTTGAACATAGTGGAGTCAAGGATCAGAAAGCAATTTTCCTTCTTTCCTGTTCTCAAAACCATGATTTTTTTTTTTTTTTTAGTGAGGTTAAGCAGTGCTTTTTCAAATTCCCTGTGCTTGATGTGTCATCTATCGATGAGTCAAGCCTGTTATGCTGGAACTCTGAATACAAGAATTGTCCTTCTGAAAACTTTTAAAAGGAATGCCTCATTGTTTCTATAGGGGAACTTGAAATCAGCTTTCCTTTTATTCGTAGGTGTCATGGCCATGCACATTGATACAAGGTGTTGACTTTGTATGCAGGCTCTTCAAATATTCATGCTTGCACCACGATTGCGTTGCCTAACCACCTCATTTTTGAAAGACTAAAGCTACTACATCAACATGAACAGACTGGAATTTCTTTGCATTTTTAGAAACATCTGCTCTACATGTCACTGTGTAACATATCTATATATTTACTGTAAAAGAAATTAAGGTGTCACTTCGCTGCCAAAAACTTACACATGTACAGGACAGCACTATTTTTGACACACTGCAGATGGAGCGCTTTAAAAAGGACAGTTTAGCCTTTGCAGCCACAATTAATGGATGTATACCCAGATAAAAACAACTCCATGGAGCAAATGTTTAGTCTGCCTTTCTGCTTTTCACTAAATTTTACTTCTAACAGCTGCTTTCTAGTTCACATGAAAATACTACTGATAATTGAGGGAAGAGCTTTGCATCTAAAACATGAATCATGTTCTTCTTACTGACCAGCTCAGCCCCTTCTGTAATATAAGGGAGGTTGAATTCACAAGTCCAAATTCCCAGGATAATATTTTCATGAGACAATGGTGGGTTGGCTGGGGTACCCTTTTAGACTCCTACCATGAAACTGTGCAGTTATGTAAAGGAACATTTAATATTCACAGCAAGAGAAGAAAAAAGCAGGAGGATGAGACCTTACATAGTGATTACAACTTTTAGCTACAGCATTTGTAATTTCTAAAAGCTCTTACATCCTTTACCTTGTTTAGAGCATAAAACAACACTGAAGAACACTGGAAAGCCTATGGAAATGCTCAAGAACTGGCATGCATTAGGAGACTCCAGTGGAAAAGAAGAGCTGGAGGGGAAGATTTGTCAGTCTCTTGAGATACCCATTTCATTGCTACAGAAGAGGCAGTGGTGAAAATGAGGTATTTTTGGTTTTGCCTGACCCACCTCTTAATTTCTCACACTCTGCCTCTTCTCAGTGAACATTATTTGCTGGACATTTTTGTTCTTGGGATAGTCCAATAGCAAGAGGAACTGCTGCTCTCACTTAAATTTATGTTATTATTTTTAGTAAATCTGTTAAACTAAATTGTCACTTAGGAAAAACACATCTATTAAGCATCATCTGAAAAGCTGAATTGATTCAGGAGATGGTCCACAATACCTAAAAAAATAAATCCTGATCTCAAAGTTTCAGAATGTGTACGTAGCCACCACTGTAAAGTATACTACAGTAAGTAGCTAAATACCTCATTGACTGTTATTTGGAGGAGAATTCTTAAGAAGAAAAGAGAGATATCTGAGCATGGAGATTCTCCTGTCCTCTTTTACTTTCATAGCTACAAATAAGAGCCAAAGATCAATCTGGTTTTAAACATTCTTTTCCTAGAAGCTCCTTCGGATCTGTCCAGGTTCACGTACTGTGTCCGATACACACAAAGTGAGAGTGAAGGTCTATTGATGTTTCAGCAAAGGTTAGAAAAACCTTTCTGAGGTGAGTCCCTGACCATTCCCTTTCACTGTGCCTTGCTTCACACTGTGGGTGGTCTCACTGACCACAAAGTGGACTCTGTCAGGAGGAGGCGGTGCAGGAGCTCGCTCAGCACGCCCGGCTGCAGAGGGGCAGGCAGCACCCCATGGGACTACACTAGGGCTGGTCTGAAGAAAAACCAGTCCACCACAATGTGCTGGCTTATCAGGTCCTCAGCACCAGCTATTTCTCTCTGCAGACCCATTCCTATTTATCCACCTGCTAATGCAGAAGTAGCTCCCCCGCCTGCCAACTGCATGTGAAGCGCCACGACTGGCATTTCCTGCATATGCTCGTTCTTTTTGTCTCTCTTGCAAAACCAGGCAGAGAAGTTGCTGCTAAATAGCACAAGACATTCTCTCTCTTCAGTGCCTGAGCAATCTGTCTCTGTGGTCTTCCCAGCCTCCATGAGCCCAAGGGTTTGGAAAATAAAAATATCAACCAAACCCAACTAAATCAAATTGTACAGAATAAAGCAGAGCCAGAGCTCTGGCTGGCCCTCATCATTCAGAAGCACAACACTGTGAAGAAATAAATGCTTCTCACAACAGACAATTTTTCACTTTCATTTTTCTTGCAATAAATAATATTGAGTTTGTGTAGATGCTTTTTAAGATGAAGAAGAATGAAGCAAAATTAAGTGGTATTGAACACCAAAACATCACTTTAGCTAAGCAGCAGGATGCTGAGATCTCTGCTGAAAGCTTATCTGGACTACTGGAAGCTCCTTGACTCTGCAAAATTGTGCAATACCTTTAAAAGCAGGTCAAATATCATATCAGGCACTTCAGTTGCCAGGAATTTCCCATCAGCAAAAAGAGAGGATGGGGAAGAAAGAAGCTCTTCCATCTTTCCCAAAACTAGGAAAGGCAGGTGCTACAGTCAGGTGACAGTTAGGGGGACTGGATATTGTTTTGTATAAATTTTCCTTCTGTCAAATTTAATTATATACCATTATTTTTTGAATATAAGTAAATTCTGTTCTTTTTAAGCAGAACCTGTGCCTAGATTCAAAAGTATTCTGCAAATGCAGTATCATGCATGCTTATGAAAATCCTTATGGACAATTACGTGTATAAAATATGTAATTACATGCACACATACAGATTATTTCCACCACTTTCATGGACACCTCCCTAAGTGTTTGCAGGAAAAATCATAATATTTGGACATAATTTATTAGCTGGACAATTATACAAATTGTATATTTGTATTTCAAATGAGTCCCATATTTTTTCTACATTCTGTGTAATATTTGATCAACTCATTAAGAAACATGAAGATTAAAATTCAGGAGTGTCTGGATGCATGCCTGTTACACTTAATTAGTAATTGCTGGAAAAAGGAGCTGAGAATTATCATACTGCATAATGGCAAAGATCTACACAGCAATAAAAATATTCTGTGCAGTGTTTTAATTTGATTCACTGTCTTTGGTAAACTTAAACAGGTGAAGCAAAATGCAGCATTTTGCATTATGTCAGGGTTTAATTTTAGAGCTTTATTTATAAATGCTAAAAGTCATTTAAAGAATGGAGCAATTGTCATAGTAGAAAGGTGCAATACTACAGATTTTTTACAGCCATGCTGTAATGGCTTCAGTGTATATTAAATATTTAAACATGCATAACATACATTAAAAAATTGACAGAGCTGCAGAGGATAGAAATGCAGCACTTTTGGTATAAAGATTTCAGATACAATACAGGGCATGAAAGCAAAGTAACTGAGTAAGTGTGAATCATCCTGCTAAGATGCTGAGAATGTTCAAAGGGTTAAGGATGGCAAATCACATTTTGTTGCTATGTGCAGCAAGGATAAAAATCTACTGGAACCCCCTTTAATAGGTGAAAGGTGGTCTGAGCCAAAACGCACACACTGACGTCCAACCCTTCCCCAGAGAATCAATGATGTTTTTTTGTGTGTGATCAATGTAATATTCCACAGCTAAATTTAGGGACTCTGCATCCTATGAAAATGGCACCTCTCTATGACTAATTAACAATGAAAAATTGTGGTTATCTGCAGGTTTAATTATTTAATCTACAAGGTTTTGATTAACTTAAATCTTTTTACCAAGGACCAAAGAGTATATGGAGAAAAAAAAAAAAAAAAGCATTGCTAATGCTGTTTATTCAGAAGGGATTCTGTAATTTTCCCTAGTCAGCTTGTAAGATTACACCATCTTTGCTGTTAACTTCCCTAACCCAAGCAAGATACAGTGTGAGACAGACTGCTAATAATTTTCACTGTCTCAGTGTACTATTTGGTTAAATCATAAACTATGTCTACAGAGCTGCTCCTTTTCATTTTGGAATTTTTAAAGACTTTTAGTAGTGGAGAGATCATAAGATTCAGTGTTTGATTTTGATGTGTTAGAAGAAAGCTAAAAAAAGTTGAAAACAGATATCTTTAGCCACGGTGACAGTAACTGGTTTCAGGCATATTTTACTAAGCAAAGAAACCTTTACATCCAGGTTCACTCTCTTTTCAGCACTGGGACTGCATCTGCATGTTTACAAGTCGTGGGGTGATTGGGACCTGTTGGTCCACCAAAGTCAGAGGGAATTCTGTCTGATATCAGGGGGGCCAGATTTCACTTTTAATAATTCATTTAGCACACAGGCTGGAGTATTTGCAGTGATGCTGTGGATGGGTATTGTGTAAAGGATGAAACAGGGAAAAAACACTCTCACCAGAGAGGCTCTTCCAGGAGCCATCAGCACTGTGAGCCCTCTCTTTTCCAAGCACTCTGAAGATTCTTGCTTATATGGTATTTCCCTGCCCAAAAGTGCATTAAAAAATCATTTACATGAAGATTTAAAGGAAGAAACAGACTTGAAACTTAGGGAATAAGAAAGAGCTCAGTTCTCACCTCTGACACTAGATTATTCTAAAATCATAAGCAAACCCATATGGCTTAATTTAGAAATGTTAAGAAGGAAATTAGCACATGAGGAGATTTTTGAGAGTCTTGCAATTCATACCAGACTGAGAAAAATACCCCCTAAAAGTTTACCTTTGGAAATATATTCTTCATTCTTCCTTGCATTTTTCCCCTTAACCTTATCCCCTACTTTTAAGATGGAAAGATGAAGATCCACTATAAAAATGAATATTTAAATAACAAGTATTGTTCTTAGTATCACAAATATTATTGTTCATTCAAATATTTTAAGGGTGGGTGTCAAGAGAATGGGATCAGACTTAGATGATCTCCTGAGGTCCCTTCCAACCCCAGACATTCCGAGATTTGGTGATTCTCTAATATTTAATCTATTGCTGTAGTAATTACCATATCAAGCAGAAGTTCATTAGGGATAAATGTCATATGATATAGGGATTATTTTAGAATAGTTTTTGTGTTAAGCTTATAGTCAGAAGCATTTTTGTAGGAAGAAGCCTACGCTGGCAAATAGGACAAATTTTCAAGAACCAATTAACCTATATGTAGGCAGAGAAAATGATGGTTTGTCCAAAACCTGCAGAAAAGTTCTATTTGTATGACTCCAGGGTGCCCTTGAGGTTCAGGCAGAGAATTCCGCGCTTTTCCCCAAACAGAGAAGTTTGTAGTATTATCACTAAACCAACAAGAAACATATATTGATCAATAACAATTCGGCTTCCACTTGTCACTATTGGCAAGTAAGCAACACATCGGCAACTCAGCTAGCAAATGTCATGATTTCAGTTATTTGCTCCAGATTTTGACCAATTATTAGAACAGCCTACATACAGATTCACAGACAGCTCTTCTGTGATACTTTCAGAGTCCTAATGCTAAGAGTACTTTCTGATTTATTTATAATTACAGGCTAAGTTCTGATACCATCATCTCATACATTCAGACCTCTCCAGCTGTTACATGCTCCTTTTTACCTACTGGGCTCTGGATTAAAGACATAATATTTATGTAAATATTTATAGTATCACAAAAATATGGTTCTTGTGATCTTATTAGGTAAGTGTAAAGTATGAAACATTGAAAATATTTTCCTATTGCAATGGACACATAAGCAACCAAATGCCTTCTTAGACTACTCAGCTCTCCTTGCCTAGAGGAAGCAAGAGGTACAGCTGTCAGGATGATTGTGATCCCGTCTAATTTCTGCTGAAAAGTGTGAGGACTCATTGTCACCAGCTTTCTCCAGCATCTCCTCTCACAGACAGGCTCCAGATACCAACATTTCTCCACAAATAAAGTTTCAGGGCCATTTTACAACCACATACCCTTCTGATGGAAAAAAAAAAAAGAGAGATATTCCCATGTCCCCACTCAGACAGTACAAATAAAAAAAAAGAATTCTGGTTTGTTCCATGAAGAAAGGACATTCACAGAACTCAGTTCATCCTTCCTCTCTGCACAGTGTTTTCTATTAAATTTTAAAACAAACTGTAGTGACTGAAAGGCACAGAAGCCTTAGTGTTTAGAGGGAGCAAACACTGTTAACATCACTACTTCCAAGGGGTCATTGTGCACTCTTGATTATCCCACAGTAAAATAAAAAAGACATTTCTATCTCACTGGAACATGCTTGGGTTTTTTAAGTCCTGGGCACAAAACAGGGTGCAGCCAAATTTTAGCAAAGGTCAGGTATGTCTAATTGGGAATGCCCACTGCAATTTGACCTATTCAATTGATATATCCTACCAATGATAGGCAAAAAACCCCAAGCAAATCACCCAAACTCAACTCAACTCCCCAAAACTCCCAAACCATTAAAAATACACTAAAAATCTTTCCAGGCCTGTTATGATCCCAAGATCACATGCTAGGGAAGTTAGACAGTATCTCTAATAGAGTTACTGTGATGGAAAGAATGAAGACCAGAGGGACAGATGGAAAACTTCTTTGGGAAACTAACAGACTCAACTCCATTCCAAGAGAAAAAACAAGGCTGTGAGTGGTAGACCTACAAGAACATCTACAGTCGAAACACTGGAAGACAGCACTTCCATTTGATAACTTGCTGGAAGGTTCTAGCTGGCAGAATTAGGGCTGTATTTGGTCTGCTCTCAACTGTGTTTTTTGCTATACACAGTGATAAAGGCTGACATAATGAAGGCAAAATCAAGTAAACTGCAAATCCTGTGCGCATTTTTTTTCAGGTGTTTACTCATTCAGTGCCCCCGCAGGCCCAAATGCTGGCCCATTATTCCCAGGAGCGCTCTATTTCAAATCAGTGACACAGAGACAGCAAAAGGTTACTCAAACTGTGCAGAACCTGGGTCTGAAGCAAATTATTCCCCCATATGTTCAATACCTTTAGAAGAAAATAGTCCAGGCAGGCCTATCTATTTATGTTTAACATTTCTGAAACAATTTTGAATCCAGCTGAAGTAACAGGTGACTGCATTGAGAGAAGCAAAAAACCCAACAACCAAACATGATCACAAAGCTATTTTTCAGATGACTCGGTCTTGCAAGTTCCTGACAAAGCCTGGGCACCTTTCAGGGGATGTATTATGTCTGTGTAGTGAACAAGGCTCTTGTCCATTGAAATAAGGCTTTATCTGAATCAAATAGAAATATGTGGGCTGAAAATTGAAATAGTTGAAAAGTGGAAAACTGAAGGACAGCACAGGTAGGTAACTTCCAAGGTCACATGCAACAAGCTGCTGGCAGAGGTGGAAGGCTTTTTAATCACTGAACAACAGACAGTAAGGAGAATATCTGTCTATGTAGCATGAGGAAATATTTGTTTTGCCTTTGTAGTTCTTTTTTTTTTTTATCTCTGCAGTGCTGTCGGCTCACTGCTCTGCCCTGGGCTTCCACACTGCTAACAGGAAAAATCACTCATGAAAATAGACCAGCTGCTGGCACAAAACCAATAGCACTTCCTCTCTTTTCACAGGTGATACAATCCACTCTTCCTTTTCCCAGATTAGTTTTTCTAAATGCATTCCATTTCCATTTAATAGATTCAATGGAAAACTACGTATGTCTTGCATAAACAATACTTTTAAACAGTCATAGAAATGTCACTTTCATTTTTCCCTCAAGACAAGTTATTTCCCTAGTGTGCATAAACTTTCTAGAAGATGGACTTCAGACCTGCTTTTAGGATCTCTGGAAAACAGTGTAGAGACACTTTTGAATGTCAGGGAACCTCAGTCACATGATTAGTAGTAGCCAGGAAATTTCATTATTTGAACTGTTTCCTGACCTAGAGCCGAATTTAATGTCTCCATAGAAGATGAGAGTACAACACCACATCCTAAAATTAATACTGTCTCATCAGTTCTCGGGAATATGGGATTTAGAGCAGCCAGCGGGCAGCTCTGCGTCACGCCACAGCAACCGCACAGCAGCTATGCGAACGCATGACGCACCTTTGCTCCGACATTCTGAGAATCCCTTTTCCACCCTACCTCAACATTTCCTTTTCTGACAGGCAGAAGGAGTTCTGCAGAACATTTTTGGCCGTGGGGACACGACGCATTTGGCCCGGTACCTGCGTCACACTGCTAACACAAAAAACACCTCACTGTTGCTGACCAAATGTCATTTGTGGCTTGCAGAGAGTGAGTGCAATTCTGTGTTAACAATACATGATTACTTGTTCCTGGCTTCATTACCTGAAGATGCTAACGATATATGGATTGACCAGCGTATGACAGTTCTACCTCTGAAGGATACCTAAGGCCCTCTTGTAAATAAATTAAGTGAAATGCAAATAAAAAGCCCCAAGCCTAAACCAGTTTGTGAAAGATTGCTTATAAGTGTTCTATTCATACTTTTCTCACTGCAGGCAACCAGGGTGTGAAGCAGGTAAGAAGTCAAGCAAGCTCTTGACGTCAGTTATTCCTCATTTGGAACAATTTTAAACAATCTTTGACTTATGTTCATATGCTGATCATTGATTAAGCCCCAGGGATGTTTCCTCTGGTGTTTCTTTGCCTTTATTACTATAAACAATGTAGTACTTTTCCAAACCGCTTAGTTTCAGACTCTGTGAATGGTCTATTAATAAATGCACCTTTATATTTTTTGTTTCTCATTAATACCTAGAAGACAGCTGATTTTCTGACAAGCTCTGGATCTATGAAACACTCATCATTATCGGCAATAAGTCATGTTTATTTCTTAGTTGCACTTGAACATTAGAATTTATGCACCAAGAGTGTTTAATTGCTCTAACAGAATGATCAATTTTGGTATTTCTCCCTAGAGTTACACATTACTCACTTAGCATTTTCAGTTAAATGAATGTGTTCACTTAAAATGAATAGTAAGGAAAAAACAATAGCTGACATAGAGGCTTAATAATCAAGTAGCATGCTTATAGCCGTAACTAAGGGCCTTCTGATGTTATAAGAACCCACTGATGCCTGCTTTCATGCACACTGCACACACAGTGGTTTTAGACAGAATTAATTTCTCCCAGTGTCTTTTATTAAAAGCAAAGAAAGGCTCCAGTTCACAGGTTAATAACCTTTGAGTTACCATTTCAGCTGTTTTCAGTGAATATTGCATGTGTGTACCTGGATTTCATGTTTCTTCATAGAAACATGAACCAGTAATACGGGCTGCTCAAGTTTTCTTTTCAGCCTTTCCCCACACCGTTTTCAAAAGCCACTGTTGTGTTTTGCTACCACCCACCAAAGGCCTTAACTTGCCTGATGGCAATTGTTCTTCAGGGCAAAGTCACTGCAAAAAGTGCTGCATCTCAAGAGATGGAAGTCTGAGAGCTTTCTCAGAGGGCCTGTGGACACTCAGCTACTCAGGATAAAGGTAGGTCAGCTCTTGCAGTTGAGATGTGTTGTACTGTGTGCTGAAGCTGAACTTGGAGGTGTCAGCTCAGCAAAGACGGGAACCTGACACAGTGACTGATACAAAAGAACCCCCCCACCAAGAACATCTGTTAACAGGAAAAGCGTTCCTCTCCTTCCCACCTCTGGCTGCAGTCAGGAATGGTTCTGTTTTCAGGCTGGCACTACTCCAGAGCAGGACAGAGCAGATGCTTGGCTTCTGAGGGGAGGTGGGAAAAGGTAGTATCCCCAAAGCTGGGGGTGGCAGCAGGGGAGCAGGTCTGAAATAGCAGAAAGTAGAGGTGAGTTGGTTTGCCCCTCTGTTTGAAAGGTGCTAGACTATCAACCTTATTCTTCTGATTTCCAATTTATTACCATTCTTCACAGAAAGCATGTAATGTTGGGGTGGGTTTTTGTTTGGAGGTTCAGGTTTTTTTGTGTGTGGGAGTGGGGTTTTTTTGTTTGTTTTGTGGGTGTTTGTGTGGTTTTTTTGGTTGGTTGGCTGGTTTTGGGATGGTTTTTTTGGGGGGGGGGTTGTTTTGTTTGTTTGTTTTTCTGAGTGATTATACATTTAGTGCATCTTTAACTGAGAATGCCCCAGCAGAACAAACTAATTATGAAAATCGGTTCAATTGCATCAAATGCCCGTTTCTGCCATTTCCATCCACAGGAAAAAACCCACATGTGAATGCTCTCTTTTATGAGTTTGCGAAAATAACTCTTATTTTTTTATTCATGAGCTATCAGAAGCACCAGCTGAGAGCAGTACGATGCAGAGCACTGCACAACTACAAGTCACCAGACTGGCAGCTACAGATTTCTGTGGTCGGGTCATGCAGTAACATGATCAATCTATTATCAGCTAGGCCTGAACCTTTCAAGAGGATCATGAAGCACAACGTTTCTATTCAGTCATTTATTGCTGTTGTTTCTTGCTTGTCTCAGACACGTTCTAAACTGCGACAAGAAGGAAAGCCCTTAAGTTTCTTCACGCGTCTTTTTCTGCCTAAAAGGTGTTGGAGCGTTAAGTAACTACAGCTAGGAGAGCTCAGGACAAGCCCTTTTGTGTACATGACGACAACAATTGTTACGAGATCTGAATATTGCATTGGCAGTATAAGGGCCCACTGACCCCACGCAGGAGCAGGTGGATGTCAAATGAGTATAGGACCCCACGGAGAGCCCGTGCTGGAGCAGGCTCCTGCCAGGACCTGCAGAGAGGAGCCCACGCTGGAACAGGTATTTTGGCAGGACTTGTGATCCTGTGGAGGACCCACACTGGGGCAAGCCTGTTCCTAAATCACTGCACCCCACGCAAGGGACCCACACTGGAGCAGTTCATGGAGAACTACAACCCATGGCAAGGACTCACTTTGCAGAAGTTCCTGGAGAACTGCCTTCTGTGGTAGGGACCTCACTCTGGAGCAAGGGAAGTGTGTGAGGAGGGGCGAGCAACAGAGACAACATGGGATGAAATGACTGCAACTCTGCACCGCTTTCTGGGGAGGAGCTAGAGGAGTCTGGAGTGAAATTAAGCCTGGGAAGAAGGGAGAGGTAAGGGGGAAGGTTTTGTAAGATTTGATCTTATTTCTCGTTATACTACTCTGATTTGACTGGTAATAAATCACATTAATTTCCTCCAGCTGAGTCTGTTTTGCCTGTGATGGTAATTGCTGGGTGATGTCTCTGTCTTTATCTTGACCCATTTTTTCTACTCCCTGCTCTGCTGAGGAGCGGAGTGACAGGGTGGCTTGGTGGACATCTGTAAATCCACTACTACACCCTTTTTCTATCAAGGTCCCACCAATTACAGTAGCACAGCTATGGAGTAAATTCCATTCCCTTTGAGACTAGTAACACTTTCTCCAAAGATACAAAGTGCATGCTACTCATATGCCAACTGTAGCAGCTACTGAGTTGAAAAGATTACCATTTTCAAAGTGTAGACTGAATGATACTATAAGCTCTAAAAGCTTTCCTTGTGAATGTTTATATGTTAGCTACCTAAGCTGCCCTCCCATCCTACCACACACACTTTAAAGGTGAAACAAACTTTCTAGTAACAACAGAAAATACCTGGAAGAACTGGGAGGATTAAAACATAACTACAAGTATATCCAGTGGGAAAACTAACATTTTGAATCACTCCTTTGAGGAAGCCTGCTTCTCTCAACTCTTATTGAAGTATTCCTTACAGCTCCTTCCACTTTGCCATGTTCAAATCATCATTCCTGCTGCAGGAAGGAGAGCGAAATTATTGCTGGAAAGTAAAGCCAGTGGACAAGGAATGGAAACAGAAAGAAAACTTCTCCAAGAGCTCTCCCACTGTAGATGAAACTCACTCTACACAGAGTAGGGAGGTGTCTTCCTTCTTTACTCACTCCCTTTTCCTGTTTCTCACCTCCTGATACTTATTCAAAATATTCTTCTCTGAATGTGCTGAGTTTTATCCTGTGATATTTTGTCAAGTGTGTAAATTCTAGCCTACCAAATAAACACAGGATCAAATCACAGGCAAATTGACTTACCAGAGGCAAACACATTTGGGAAGGCTTTTCTGACAGATTTTTACTATATTTCTTGATTCAGTGGACCTACATAGAGGTGGACCCAGCATGGAGGGCTGGCAGATACTTTTCTAAAAAGCATGTTAGAGCAGTAACAGGTGATCCTGAACAAACTTGTGAGAGGACTACAGTCTGCTTCAGCACCATATGAATTCAAATTTGTGACAGTTTAATGGTGGGTGTGTAGGGACCTGAAGGCTCTTCTCTCTCCCACCCACTGCCCAACACAATCTCCAAAAATACTGCTGTGTGTGCAGGTAAGTAAACACTCACTGAAAGTAGTAACAGAGGTTAAAAGAGAAACATTATTAACATGCAGTGCTGCTCGTACACCAACAGCTGGTAAGCCCTCAGAAAAACATAAATAAACTAATTAGACACAGAAAAATCTTTAGTGTACTGGTGTCCAACCATGCATTGTATCATCTTTGATAAGGAAAAGGAAAAGGGAATCAACAAAATTCCGCTTTCAGGCGTATGACCTATTCACCAGTGACCTTTGTCTAAGTCGCAGGGTACCTTTACTTGTAGCTACAAGCTGATGTACATAAGCATGCTTGGATATCCAATTAATTAGATACAAATTCCATTGATTTGTCTGAATCTGCTTTTTTTTTTTTTTCATTCATAAGAGCTGTAAGACACTATAAAAAGTCACAACTTTTTTAATAAAGCGGACATTTTTCTAATCTCATAGACTGTATGCATATGTACCCGAGCCCCTCCATCAATAGTTCACCTCAGTTTCTTTCTTTTCCATTTCAACAATCCTGTCACAACACGAGCATGGACCAAAGTTGGGTGTTTCAGTTCAAAGGTGCATAGATGAATTGCACAACTATGTTTACCGAATATTTGATTTTCAAAGTAAAATGCAATGCTAAGGTATTCAATGGAATCAAAACATGAATGCTGCAGATCAGCTCCCGTGCTGTTAGACAGTGATGAGGTTATTAGCATCTTATTAGCAGTGGTTTTAGATTAGGTGAGGATGTGCCCTGCCACAGATTTTAATGACATATTAGAGGCATAGGTAGTAGTATCAAGAACAGTTTCCCAAATTTTGTGAAAGTGAAGAGAGTGACAATCTACAGCAGAAAAGAAATAGGATTGGAGTTCATTTATTGCAGAAGAAATAGCCAAGATTCCTATGGCCCAGTCATAGGTTCTCCTAAACCTAGAGATCTGCAAAATCATAATTGTATTTTCTTCTTGTTTATTTAAGAAGTGTCTTGCATATTCTTAATGTTATGCAAAAACTATTTATTAACAACCTGCAACTTTTCCATTGACTGTGTGAAACTGCCATTCCATCACAATGCCAAAACCTACTTCAAGTGTTTTGCAAAGTCACTTGCTGCTCAATGACATTGAAACAAATAGAAGGTTTTAAATTTCATAACCCTTCGTGCAGACAAGATTTCAAAACAAAGAGAACTGTGAAAATTTTGGTGGATCACAGAAAACAACACTCCAGACAGGGTTTTTTATGTTAGCACTCATAATCTACCTCCCACCAATTGCACAAATCAGCAGAAATCTGCCTACAGCAGAGGAAGAGCACTGATCTACATCAAATACTGGACCACACTCTCTCATATTGGACCATTCATGCACTCTCAAGATATGAACTTAGGGTATGTATTCTACCACATGCTGGCAGCACTTGGAACATTCCCTTCATCTTAAAAAAGATCTTAGGCACCCACTACTGTAATCTTTACATTTATAGTAGCCTGCCAGTTTCTACTTGTATTTAAAGTTCTAATTGTACATGGGATTTTAGGTCTCAGTTTATATTTGTAATATGGAACAGTATTCTCCTACAGATTTTTCGAGGAAAGCTGAGAAAACACTACTTTTTAAGCATACAACTGAAGAGATAGAAAATAGAATTTTTTTTTTTCAGTGTTAGGAGAACAATAATTTAAAATAGAGATGATCATGAGTAGTGCTTGAAAAGAGACAATTCCATTCATAAACTTGCAATTGTATTTGTATCATTCAGAATTGAAAAATTTTCCCAATGAATTGCATAAATTAATTTTTATCTTTCAATGTTTTATTTTCCTGTAAGAGATTTCCACGAATACATAATTCCTGTAGGAATATTATAGGATTATTTGCAAAAGATGCTTTTTATTCCCCTTGAGTTTTCCATTCTAAGCAGGAAATGATGCTGCTAGTATTTGGATGAGTTCCAGGAAGAGGAGTAGACTAATAGCATATGTGGATGAGAAAGGATTATAGGCAGTGGAATAAAGTATATGCATATGCTTACCTCAAAAAAGCTATCTTGCTCTTGCAACACATTTTTCCTGGTGCTCCCTGCTGCCCCCTCTAATAAACAAGTTGTGCTCTTCACCTTTATAGATCCTACCTTATAACATAATTGTGCAGTGAAAATGTTAATTGCAGCAACGTGCCACACTAACAGAAGGATTTATCCATTCTGCTTACACTGTTTCTTGGTGATTTAGCATGACGGTGAATTTGTAGAATTAACCTACTGCAGATTTCATTCCTTGTAAAAGAGAACATCAGATGTTTGCCTCACTCCAACAGGCTCCACTTGTCCTGCTACCTCCTGTGAGAGCCTTGTAAGGAATAAGTAATATGCCAGCAGTAGTTTATGTCTATAGAGATCCCACCCCCTCCTAAAAAAAAAAATCCAGATTTTGACATTGCTGAAATATCCAGTTTGGGGTACATGGTTATCTCTCCCCTTTTCCATTTCCCTCTCTTTAACAAAATCAATCAGTTTGCAGTGCATGGTATTTGCACTCTTCCACCTGGATACGGAGCAGGAGGTCTGGGAACTGGAGCTGAGCTCATAGTCAGGATGTGAGGGAAAGTGGAGATGTGTTGAAATAAATAAAGGCAATTTAAAAAAACTCCCCTAAAATAAGCCCAGCAACTTGGGGTGAGGGAAAGTGAGCTCCCCAAGCTGTGCAAAAAGTTCCTGCCCTATCCCCCAGTGTTCTTTATATATGTTCAGTATATTTGATTGTGACCATCTGGCCAAAAGGGTATATCAGGGCAACAGTAGAAAAAAATTGCTGTTGTTAAATTTTGAGGTTTTTGCCTCAGAACTTAAGTGGATGATCTACAAAATACACAAGCCAAGTAGTAAATATGCTATATTGCATTATGTGCCCAAGTTGCTTTTCCAGGCAACAAGCAAACAAGCATTCACAAGTAGTTTATGTGGCTCATACATATATATGGGTCAAATTTTGCTGAAGACTTTACAGCTATCAAACACCATATAGCATTTATGAGCTTTTATACATCACACTTCCCTACTTGTCCAGCAAAATTAATATGTCATGTAAAACACTGCCAAGTCTTCATCCTCTTATTACTAAATAATTTTTATATACTTAGTTGCAGCATCATTTTTTCTCAGCTACATCACTGGAGTTTACTTAAAACCCCACAATGTAGTACCCAAAACTGAAGAGGCTACATCTCAATTTAAAGAACAAAAATGACACGAAAGAAAGATTGGGTAAAGTTTAAGCCAATGAAAGTATGAGTCATTATTATATAACAAGCAAGTTGGATGTATTTTAGGCTGAAAAAAAGATAGGTTGAGAGGGGAAGAGAGCACAGAAGTGGGAGTCAACAGGGGAACTGAGGTAAAGTAAGTGGGTATGTAAAAGTTTATGAGCACTATTAGGAACTTGTATGTTCTCGTAATTCTTGTTTACCTGAATTTTTTTTTAAGTCTCAGGTAGAGCTCTGAAAAGATGTTAACTGTTTTCATCCCAAGGGCTGAAGTGCCCATTCAAACCGTATCAACGCAATTAATTGCCACTAGGTA
This sequence comes from Pseudotriccus pelzelni, assembly GCA_035584735.1. Lineage (NCBI taxonomy): Eukaryota > Metazoa > Chordata > Aves > Passeriformes > Tyrannidae > Pseudotriccus > Pseudotriccus pelzelni. Next base: position 707,983 of record JAWMRA010000161.1, on the reverse strand, counting down.
TCTATTAGGCAACTTCTAGGTAACTTTGACAAACTTATTCTGTTCATAGAAGACACAGCTGGGTAGAAATTAGTCTCTAAAAATACTTTCACACAACCTGCTTGTTTTCTAGTCACTGTCTTCTTATGTTATGCTCATTCCATCTGTCAATAGATATGAGTCACACATTCGACCTTTCAGTTTCACTTGCGCACATAAATTTCTTCCAATTTCCTGTGAAACAAACACTTTTAACTCTTCAGAGGCTGGCACCTCATGCATGCAGCATGCTAGAATGGCTAAGGTAGAAGCAACCTTTCCTTTCCAGTCTGAGCTACCTTTTGAAAGTAGATTGTCTCTCCATTTTGCTGCCCACCTTTCTGCCCACCCTGCCACTAACTTGCACTGAAAAAGCAGCAAAGATCTCCAGTTCAAACACCACAGTCTAACTATATTTTCAAAGAAAGCTGAACTCCACAGAAGCACATATAAGTCACTCCTGACATTACCAGCCACAATCAGCAGATTCATTGAGGAGAAGCTATAATTTTACCATTTTTAAATCTGAAGCAGCCAACATTTGGTTCAAAGCTGACTTAAACATAAAGACTCATGCTACCCACTGACATAAATCATGATGCCTCTACCAACTGATCCTATTTTTTTTGTCTCCCCAAACACTATAAACACCTCCGGTATGAACAAAGAAAGAACGCGGCCACAAAGAACACAGCAAAAAATGTGAAAGCTGGAGCATTATTCTGGGATTTGAGGGTATATTACCTTACTCTTTCTTTCAGGCATGACGCACAATTTAATTTAATCTTTCAGGAAGCTTTCAAGACAAAGAGGGAAAAAATTTTAATAAGAACCACAAAGCTGGACTGCTGAAAGAGACCAGATTCTGCACAATGACCTGGTAAAGAGAGCCAGACTTGACAGGTACAATTTATTGGCAAGGCCCAATCTGTGAGCTCATTTAATTCTGTACTGTTGAAGCAGCAGCTCAGCAGTGAGATGCTTTAACAGAACAGTGGGCCCACAGTCTGTTTCAGCTAAGCATTACAATATCACACAATGGTCTAAGTTCCCTTCCAAACTACACCAGCCTTGGACCAACTCTAATATCGTCCTATCGAAGCTACTTAAGCCACCTAAGCAAAGTCACTTTCGATGAGATTTCTCCATCTATAGCAATAAGAGGATGCTTTTAATAGAGAAGCAGGATCAGGCCTTCAGGTCAAGCCTGAAGTTCAAAGCCCATAGCTGCAGGAAGGGCTGAGTGCATGAGCTGTGGCTGAGATGGCACTGGAATGGCTCAGGCTCCTATGCCTGTACTCCAGTGTGATGACCTAAAGGGACCAGTGACATTTCAGCACTGTCACGTGGGAGAAACACTTTAGATAACACTGTAAAATGTGGAAGCACCCAGAAAAACTGCTACTGACTTGTGGATGAAGGCTGAATTTTTTGACCTTTGGTCACTGGTACATTAACATTGAAAAAATGAAACAACTCGTGACCTGTTGATATAGCCAATATGTACTACCAGTCACTTATTTAATTACAAACTGGTCTTTAATGAATTCAAGGTGACATTGTAGATGCACACACCTGGTCTTTTTTGTTAAAAATATTTCCTTACAAAAAACGCACTTAAAGGGTTGATTTTACTTATGGTGAGTTACTGCTAATTTAAGGAACTAACTAAAGCTAAAAGGATTTTCAAGTAGTACTGAGATCAGTAGCAGGATCAGTCAGGTAGCTCCTACAGGAACTTTGTGCATTGGTTCCTCAACTGAAGAAAAGGAAAAAAAAGTGTATTTATGGACAACACCAAAACCAGAGACTAAAATTAGCAATGAACAATGTAAGTCACTTTTAGTTTTTTGTTTTGTTAAGTGAGGGTGGGGTGGAATGGTGGGGTCGTTAGGAGTTTTTATTTATGGGTTTTTTTGCTTTTTTACAATGCCAGGAACCATGGAAGCCACATTTGTATCCTGGTATTTTGGTCATCATGTGCCTGTAGGCGAAATGAAAAATTACCATTCTTCAAGGTTTTTTTATATTTATTAGTTCAGATGAACAGTTGCCATTGGCACACAGTTAGCTGACAGTAACACCTACACAGTTAAAAATAAACCAAACCTAAAAACAGGAAAAAAGTCTGTTAAGTCGTTGCTCTGTCTTAACAGGCAGCCTCTCTGTGTCAAATTTCATCTTCCAAAAATATTTATGATACGCGGTCCATTTGCAGATCTACATGCAGTCTACTATTGCTTTCTTAGGGCTTCAAATCTCACAGCAATTTTTCCTCAACTTCCTAACACACAAATGTCTATTATTGTTCAAACTTCTCACGGAAGACAATTGAATTTACAAGATGCCTGTCAGAATGTGTGTGATGACACAGCAACCTAGTCAGGCTCTTCTGAAGTCAGTGGGTATTTGTTTCTCCACAAACACCTGATCTTACTTTTGGCAAGACCAGATTTTTATTTCACAAATCAGGCAAACAGAAGAACTTAAATACATTCATTGTACAGATTAGCAAAGAAATGTTAATATGAAGATTTCAAATAAATGTTTCACAGGAAACCATCACTGTCCAAATTTATTGTTAGTTATGAAACTACGACCTAAATAAGGATAACTTAAAATACAAATAAGTACTTTTTATGTTTTAATCAGACTCCAAACTAATTGAAGTCAGTAGGCTTTAGATTAAAACCAATTAAGAGTAAATATGTATTTTAATGCTTGATTTAACAACCTTCTTTAATTATTAGTAAAATCTAAGGCAAGCAGTACAAGTAGCATGATGGAAAGAATCAAAGGTAGCCTACATTTAGTTTCTCTTAAAGAGTTCTTCACAAAAGCCAAGCAAGTGGTCCATATATTGATAATAGTCACATTAAGAATGAGAAATATGTATTTTTAGATTCTTTACCAGAATTTTTGTCAGGTGACTCATCACTTGACACAAATTTTGCAGCAAATTTGCAGTCATTTATTTGTACCAGAGAATTCCTAACTAGGGAAGGTAAAATTTAAAAGCTGCCTTTTGGGTTGAAATTCTTATCTGAGGCAATGTCAATAACACAGGGATTTAACTCTATAACTCTGAATTAGCAAATTATTTTGCTATAAAAAGAAGCAGCATCCTACATTATTGTCATTTTTCATGAAGTTTCTAAAAAGTTTAAAAACCAAATGAAAAAATGCAGTAATGTATGTCTGTTCATTCTTTCCCGGTAGTTACTTAACTGATAGAATTGGTCCAAAACAACCAATAATTGACCACATGTTATGTTCAGCAATATTTTCCAACCACAAATACCAGGAAATTTATCAAACATGTAGGGAAGAATGTCATCGAAGTTTCTAGAGAGCAACAAATTTCACAAGTCCTTCAGTTCCTGCAGGTTGATCTGGAACCTTAAGTTTAAACAAGTGATGCAGAATGGGAATAGATTGCTTATGATTTAGCATGCCAATATGCCCAGACTCCTTCATCTGTATGCTGCAGAGTTTTACGGCTAGAAGCTGCATTAAAATTGATGAAAGGCAATGTAGCTTCTGTTGGATGGTTCTGTGCATCTTTAAGATGACAAAACAATGCAGCATTCCTAATTTTTGTTCACAGGAGAGCCTCCGAAACAATTTCCTTTCTTTACATAGTGAAATGCCTTTGCTTTAAGTAGCTTGATATCCTGTTTTAATGCTTTTCATTATTTCTACTCTTAGCTCATTGCATACCACAACCACAGACCCAGTGATTAAGACACTGACAGCAAATAAAAAATTATTTGCTGATATTAAAGGACATGGGAGACATTTAAAATGCTTCAAGTTGGATTTTCGGAAAAGTCCTAAAATCCATGACGGTTTAGAAAAATCCTGAAATAAACGAGTGCATTTAGTGATTAATTATTACATGTACAAGGCGATTAATGTTAGACTTATGTGCTTGCTAGATGTGCACAGGTGCACTGCAGAGCAGGAGGGTAATGTGCATGGCTGCAAGGGATAGAAAAGAGGTTCTGGTTTGGACTGGGGGTTGTAACTGCTCTGGATGGTTTCATTACGCAGCAAAGGCTGTTGTTCTGTTAGTGCTAATTAAACCTTGGGGAACTATTTGTTGAGGTAGTTGCCAAAAATTCGGATGAGAGCAAGAGGAGGAATTTTAATATTTTAATCCCAAGCAGAAGCAGAAACTTTCAAGTTCCAGAGTTCTGGGATTCCAGCAGAGGAGCTACCTGACTGATCCTGCAGAGGGGTAGAACCTCCAGCTTTCCACTGAAGCTTACAGATGTTTGCAGCACATTGCAGGATTGAGTCCTTTTAATGCAAATCCATTACTCCATGAAAAAAAGCTTTTATTAACTGCACCCTTTTTAATAGCTGTGCAATCACAAAATGCTCTTCAGTTTGTCAGGGTTGAATCAGAGAGTTTATGGTCAGATATGAAAAGTAGCCCAGCTAGTGGCTTTTATTCACTGCATGTTTTTCTGTTCGTTTTTCAAATGCTTGTTAGCAAATGAAGGAACCACCACTCTCCCAGCAAAGAAGCTCCTGTAACGACTATTTGCTTTCATTAATGACAGCCCTCCCAGCAACAGCACTGAAGGCTGTACCCTCATGCTCTCATGTGAGCTTGTATCAAAGATGGGCTGCTAGCACAGGTAATGACTGATCTTTCACCTAAATGTGAATTTAAGTGATGACTGTTTTTTCTCCTAGGTCATAGCTTAGAGAGCTGAGAACAGATAAAAGGCAAACAAGATAAAAGAGACTGCTTGTTTCTTTGCTGACAGAAAAAGTGGCAAACTGGGAAGATACCTAGGGATCAAATGAAAAGAAAAACAACTAGCAACAGTTCCCTGGCAAAAGAGGTGGAGGGGGGAATAAAGGGAAGGAGAAGGTGTTTTCTAGATTGGCTATCTGAGTTAGAGCTGAGAGAGAAACAGAGCAAGCAGCTGTGAGATATAAACACTACAACTTTGTTGTGGATTATCAAGGGGTAAAAACACAGGAGAAGTATAGTGAATCATCTGAGGGCAGGCAAGAGAGATGCAAGGGGACAAATTCTTGCTCAGATAATATTTTAGAACAGTGAAGATAAAAGCTTTCCCTGCTTTTAGATTCACAAGGGCCTCAGCATTTTATAATCCTGAGAAAGACATACTTTAGAAAAATAATAAAGTTGGATTCTTTGCTGGGAAACACCTTGGAAGCAGAATAAAAACAAACAAACAAAAACTTTTATTTTTTCAAACTCAAATGTCCCTCCTCATTTTGACTTCTCAGATACTTTTATATGCAAAAAACCCCCCACTTTAAACACATGTATTTTACCAAAACCCACCCTGCTGGTAAAGTATCCTCTTCCAGGGTTCCATGAGTTTTGTATCAGTTACAATTTTTCAAGCTCTCTGCAAATCTCCACTTCTCATCATTCTTTTCTGTCCTCCATCCCCTATCTGCCTTGACTCCTACCCAACCAACTTCTCTGCTTCTATTTCTCTCCACAAATCTGTTGTTCCATGACCCTCTTCACAGTTACTGAAGTCCTTTCCTCTCAAATTGCATTTCTACACACATCTCCTGTGCATCAACCTTCTCCCCTCAGCTTCCTCCTGCCATCACAAACTCCAGCCACCTTTCCTTGAACAAGCTCCTCTCTGTTCCTTCAGGGAACAAGGGAAGGAAGTGACCATCCAGTATAAGGGCAACCTAAGCTTCTGTTCTCACAGGATGAAAAGTCACAGTAATCATTTTTAACTCTGTTGGAAAAGGCGGTTTCCAAGTTTGCTACTGAAGTAAGACTTTTTTTGTCCACATGTGCATTTGATAGTAATAATAATCTCTTTAATAATAGGTGTGCATGTCTAAATAACACATACACTACGTTGTATTTGTTTTGAGGGAGGAAAAAAATCCACCAAAAAGCCACGCCAAAACCGCAAACACATACCCAAATAATCAAACTCAATCTTAAATAAGAGATGTTCAATACTGAAATCCTCAGGACCTTAGTGGATACTTAGCGGTTAGATTCACAATATTTTTTTTTTTTTTTAACACAGAAGGAAACCACCTAGCCCTAAATATTTTTCCTTTAATGTATCTAAAAAGTACTCTAATACATTTGGGGATTCTGCTGTTAGCACATAGCCTAGGTACCATGAAGAACAAAACAGCACGTTTTGTTTCAGGGACCTATAGGGGGTCATGTCAGGCTAATAGGTACATCTTTCTAGAGTTCAGCAAAAATAACAACTGCCCCCCCCCTTCAGAGAACCCCCAAAACCTCCTCTCTCCCTCAGGAGAATGAGAAGTGGCTCACTGAAATGCCCAGAGGACCTACTGTCAAATAATTTCAACTTGTAACCAATTATCCAAAGACGTTATAAAATTTATTTTTAAACACAGATTGTTCTCTAAGCTGGGGAAGCATAATATCTGTTATGCAAAAAATAAGCTGGATCCTTTTTGTCAAAGGAAGAGATTGGTGTGCTCTTGACCATAAAATTGCCTTCTGAACCACCAGGATGCGAACTGCCTTTTAGTTGTCATCTTCCATAGAGACCACGCTTAGAAAACCCAAAGGCAAAATGGTAATAAAAATAAATTATCAGCTGCCTCAGAAAGCAAGGAAGAGCCAGTTTAGAACTTCAGCATTATGAGACCCATAATGTCATTCCTCTCAGGAGAAAAAAATGCAGCCAGTATGAAAAAAAAAGATCTGGTTAGTCTGTGTCTTTACGAATTAATACAAGACAATGTCAAAGTACTGCATATGACTTTTCTGACGTGTAAATCTTTCTTTGAAGGTTCAAATGATCCATGATTATTCACAGACTTCTACATAAAGAGAAACAGAAACTCAAACACAGTCTGAGGGATAAAGTCTTTTGAACCAATGTTGAAGACCTTTACTAATACTCATGGATATCATTTATCTGTTTCAACAGATTCAGGAAAACAAAAGAATATGGAATAGGTTAACAACCCAACAGATAAATGAAAAGTATCAGTAAAGTTGAATAAGTTATGAAAATTTATCTAGCAAAAGAAGTTTGGTAGAAATGTCTATTCTGTTCCCAGAATCAGAGTTCAATATTTCAAGCTCATTTCAAATCCAGCATTATCATGCAAATTTTCTTTGAGTAATTAAAGAGATTAAGTAACTGAAAAAGTACAAAACATTTTGTACCTCTTGCTTTGAGTCAATATAATTCTCTTTCATAAGACACCTTCTACTTTAAGTACCCTTTTTGAGCAATAGATTATTTTTTAGAAGTCAGTGTTACACATACGATTAGCATTAAAGTCCAAGTATTAATACAGAGTTCTAGCATCATGTTATAAATATATATATATTTTTATAAACACTTGACTGCTTGCTTAGAGCAACCAAGTCTGAAAGAAGAGTTGTCAAAGATGAAAATACATCATGGTTAAGCCTGATGTAAAGTTTAGAGCCCTGGCTCAGATTCAGGTCAGCACAGATTCAGAGATGTACTGAGATGTACCAGGACCTAGAAAGTCTAGAGTGAGGAATAGGTGAACCAGAATATAACTGCATAAATCTAACACCAGTTAGATTTACCTTGTCACCCTCACTTGAAATTTAGAGGTCTGAGAGAGAAAAAGATGGTGCCATCAGAAGTTAAAGCTAAGGTAAGAGCAGGGATAGGATCAGGTGAAGGACTAGCAAAGCCTTTTGAGTCACTGCAAAGGCTACATGCAGTAGATCAGTGAGTTAAGACATAATATAAAGACAGGCAAGAAGTATGGATAAGATTTGCTGTTTAGGAGAGCCCAGGCTGAGAGGAGAGCTGAGTTGTTTGGAGACTCTGGGCAGAGTCTGTCTTAGATATTATGAATAGAACACGGTTCATGGTAAAGTCTGGGATTTAGAGGTGTTAAAACCAGACCTCGGGCTCGATTAGAGTTGGAGCATAAAGCACCTTGATCCCCAAACTGAAGCAATTACTTCATCCTACAGTGATCTTAATGGAGATTGAACTCTAGAACTGATGCAGGTATTTAGGGTTAGACCTGGAGTCCCTAAGCTTAAAATAAACAAATATCAAAATGCATTGACAAGAGCAATGCTTTCCACTCAATCCCACAGGATAAGTCAGGACAATAAGAATATACTTGGAATAAGAGTTCAGACACAACTGCAAATACATTTTCGAAGTGTCAAGAGATTAGGATGAAGGCTGTGAATCACTTGGGATTTGGATTATGTCCTATGTGGGCAGAAGTTCCTAAATTACTAGACTGAACAGTTTAGGGTGGGAATAGAGATAATGTTGTGAAATTCAGTGATGTAGACCTAGATTTATATCACATTGCTGAAGCAGCCACAGTCTATGACAAGAATTTATCCTGGCAGAGGCTGGGATTAAGTTTGAGATAGGCAGAAATCCCCAAGCTTGGCTAAGAAAAAAGTGGGAGCTTTCTTAAGAGCTTTAAGGCACATACAAGGTTGTAAACTGGTAAAATAATAGTGTAATAGAGATTTGAAAGCGTCACAAGGACCAAATGTTTTGGTGGAAGACATAAGTGTGGTGCATCTCACTAACCAGGGAAAAAGATCAGTCAACATTCAAGTGAATTATGTGAACACCTAAAAGAGAGGGAGTAAAAATATTCTTATTACCTCCCTTTAATAGCACTTGTTGTGCAGATGGCCAATTCCCCAAGACAACACTTTAAGTGGAGAATAAACACAGAAGTCATAAGGAACAGCACTGTTCAAGTTATGATCCAGAGCTCAGTAAGACTATTGTAATTAAATCCCAAGTCTTGATTTCTGCATTCCCAAATCCCAGTCAATGACTAAAAGTGCTAAGACATGTGAAGGACTCTTCTTATCTTTTCAGGAAATATTTATATTAAAATAAACAAGGAAAAATAAATAACAATGTAGCTGAGAGTAATGAGACCAGATTCTCTCTCTGTCTAGATTAGAAGATTGGAGATAATACAAGTAAATATGGTAAAAGGAAGCATCACAGGCAAAATTATCTGTTCATTTGAAGGTTTGGTTTGGTTTTAACTCAGAAAATTAAAAATAATATGCATCATGGTAATTTTCTCTTGAAAGAAGTTATGGGTTCTTCCCACTCCTTTTATACACTCTTTCTGCATTTTACAACTGAGTTTCATTTGAGGACAAACAAATGCCTTATATAAATTTTGTTCAAAACTAAACCACAAACTTGACCTTTTTTAACTCAACCCTAACTAAAAGGAAGCAGGCAGAACTGATTCCCAGTTAAAAAAAAAAAAAAGAAAAAAAATTAATTTATTCAAATGCCTTAAAACTCAGAAAATATTTTATTAGTGTTCTAATTTTTGGTGTTCTCCATATAATTTAGAAATTGTTTATTCAGGAATGTTACTGTTTAGAACTTTAAAAACATAGTTCTGTGTTTGACAAGCTTGAGAATAAGCACCAAGGAAAAGACTCACACCGTCTAAGTTCAGTAAGCCTGTATAATCAGCCAGATGAATTATTTTAAAGAACGGAGGAATTAAAATAACACGAACCAGGACTGGATATTTTTTCCATTTAAAGACCCAGTCCAAAAGTAAAACATTTCAAATTAGTCATAGATCAGTAGTCAGGTACTAAGTGTTTTACTTCATCTGCATGATAATATAAACAGCTGCATGTTCTGCTTCCTCTGTGCAGGCAGCCTTGCTTTGGGAATCCATTTAGCTTTCCTGTGCCACACAGGTAGCTGAAGGATGTCTCAGTTACACTGGCTATGCACAGCCACCACACCAGCTCTCAGCACAAAGGCAGGCTAGGTTTTGATGAAATGCTTTTGTTCAAGAAACCCACTGTCTTGGAGCTTTGTCCCCCACATCACTCTTTCTCCACCTACATAGCATTTAGTCAAGTGGTGAATCACTAGATCTCGTCAGTCTGGTTGGCAGCATCTCCCAGGCACAGCTGTAAATGGCTACTCAGGCCACGCAGTGTGAGAGAGGGAGAGTTCAGACTTTTACTTCCTTCTGATGACTTTGGGCCAGATTATAAGCAGTAGGGACCAGCACAAAAGTCATGTCTATCATGAACTCCCCAAGTGAGTGTTGATCTATAACCACTCCAGCAGCAGCAGCAGACACGACATCCCAGACAGCACTTATAGGAGGAAACAGTCAAGTGGCTTCACTTTCTTCTAGACTTCTACTTAGGAGACTGGTGGGAAAACCAGCAGTGATGAAGACAATATTTCCCCTTGCATGCTCATGTAATGAAACAGGCAGCTAGGATGGAGAAAAGAGCAAGGGAAGGAAATGAAGAGAAAGCACCATTTTGTATATTTTTTGAACTGTTTTACTATGTTCTGGAGGGAATAAATAAATAAATAAGAGTAAAAAATACCAAGCTAGTATTCCTGGTCAAATAAAACTTAAATCATAGATGGCTGATTTCTCCTCTTTTTCACGTTTTCCAGTCAACCATAGCCTTCTGCAAGTAGCAATTCAGAGGGTTTTGTTATTTGAGGAGATGAGACTTCATAGCCTGTGGCTGTTGAATAAACAATACGCGCCCCAAGAACTTTGAACAACCTGCTGCTTTTAAGCTTTGATAGAAATAAACATTTGAGCACCAGCTTTGGTGCTTTAAGCTTGGATTGTGCATGTCTGTGGTGAAACATTGTTACTGCTAGAGCTGATTAAAAAGAACAAACAAGGTGTAAGGGGTCAGTAACTAAGCAAATTCTCCAAGACTGACTCATTTACACAGAGAGGATTCTTTGCTATGCTGCAGTCAGCGCAGAAAACTGAGAAGTGGTTATGACTGTACATTACACATGCAGCACCACGAAAATTAATCTCACTTTGAAATTTTCTACGTTCTTTACAAGTGCAACAAGTGGACAGTTGGGCTAGTGAGGGTAAAGTGCGGGTTTGTGAGAATCTGGATTAAGCCACATTGACAACTGCCTGGCTTCAGAGGCAGAACAATCCCTCAGACTCGGCAACATTGATCATCACCACTGGTCTACTCTGGCCTCCAATCGGGAGGCCTGGAGACAC
>JAWMRA010000161.1:566176-696831 GCA_035584735.1 Pseudotriccus pelzelni | reverse complement strand
CCCGTTCCCGGTCTCCCCCCGGGCCCGCTGCCGGGCCCGGGGGGAGACCGGGAACGGGCCCGGGCCGGGAGGCGAGAGCTGGGGGACGGACAGAGTGCCGGGGAGGGCGCGCGGGGCATTGTCTCGCCGCGGGGGCCGATGCCGGCGGCGCGCCCCGGGCAGCGGTGGGGCGCGGAGGGGGAGCCCCGTGCTCCGCGGCCGCGTCTCGGTTACGGCTTTAGCTGAGCTTGCCCCGAAGCGGCAAAAAAAAAAAGCGTCACCGAGAGCCTTCAGCGGGCACGGGTCGCTGTCCGCTCCTAGGGGAGCGAGCCAGCAAGGACGGGCCGTTTAAAGGAAATTCCGGGTTGTTACCCGTCGCTGTATTCCATGCAAGTGACGTTAACGTAAATCCCGCTGTAACTCCCTCGAAAAGCCACGTGCAACGTGAGTAAGTCAATAACCCAGGGAAAGCAGCATAGGCGGCTGCTCTGCCTTCTGCTAAAGGACAAGAAAACTAAACGCGTTAGTCTGCAGGAATCTGGAAGTTCATCTGCAAGCTTACTCTGACATAAAGGATGTTTAGGGGTTTAAATTGTTGAAATAAACTTAGGAATTTACTGGGGAAGTGCTAGCTGTGTTTCTTAAAGCTGTGCTGGATTAAATCATCTTTCCAGGCCAGTTACAGTGCTTCCCAAAGTTGCACTGCCATTGTAGCAGTCGATTGTAGCTTACTGGCAAATGATGGGTGGATCCGGCAGAGGTGCCGGGTGTTAGTCCTTGTTAAATGCGTGAACTACCTGAAAGGTTCTGTCCGAAATACAATGCCTTACCCTCCGTATTGTTAATTGCAGAGGAGATTCAGCTGAGCAACGTGAAAGAGTCTTGGGAGCGAAGCTGGGGGTCAGAAGGGATGACTCCCGCTAAGGAAGAAGATGTTTGCAATCACGTGAAAGTGGTGGTCCGTGTCCGTCCAGAGACCCAAAAGGAAAAACAGGACAACTTTAGCAGGGTTGTCCATGTTATTGACCAGAATGTGTTGGTCTTTGATCCAAAGGAGGAAGAAGTTAGCTTCTTTAATGGGAAGAGACTGACCCATAGGGATATTAACAAAAGGCAAAGGAAAGATCTGAAATTTATGTTTGATGCTATTTTTGATGAAATGTCATCCCAGTTGGAAGTTTTTGAGCATACAACCAAAACTCTGATTGATGGCTTTTTAAATGGATATAACTGCACAGGTAACTCTGCTATTTATTTTCTTTAATTAAAAACCTAAAGTTTCTGCCATTGTATGCAGCTGCTGCAGGGGCATTAAGAAAATCTGAGATGGAAATAAAGCATTGTGTTTTAATTAACATGCATGAGAGGGTGGCTCTTTAGTATATGGAAGTTAGGATAGCTCTACTGTTTTGAAAGTAAGTTTGTGTTGGGGCTATATAAAACTTCAGAATTTTGTCTGAAATATGTGTGCTAATGACATAATAGCTTCTCTGCAGTTATTCAAGCAGAAGCAGTTGTGTCACTGGAAGTGTGGTAGCCTGCTTTATGAACTCTTAAAGAGCTTGGTCTTTTTTAATTGGCAAATGGAATGTGATGGGGAAATTAAATGTCTTTTAGCAATAAGTTGAAGGTGTAGGGTTATAAGAGTAAGTAAATAATATTTGCATGTAAACTTTGAACTGAAAAGTTAAAAAATGTTACTTTGAAATAGTTCTCCGATTACAGCCATAAAAACTAGAGTCTAAGTAAGAAATGTGATCAGTTTATGGAAACAGCTGTTCAAAATTACAGGTCTGTGAATGTTCATTTGACTTATGTGTTTCTGATTAGCTTACTGGTATAAATTGCCTATTCTTGTTTTGCTTTTTGTGTAAATTCAGTGCTTGCGTATGGTGCAACAGGAGCGGGAAAGACTTATACGATGTTAGGTTCTCCCGAAGATCCTGGAGTGATGTATCTAACCATGATGACACTCTATAACCGCATGGATCAAATTAAAGAAGATAAAATATGTGATGTTGCTGTCTCTTACTTGGAAGTGAGTTCCTGCGTTTGATAGGTTGCTTTTAATAATTCATATTTAATACATAAAGACAAGCTGGTTTTGCCTTTCCCTGGTCCTTTTTGGAGCTGGACAAAATGCACCCTCACAGGAGTGGAACTGAACTGTGTTCTGCCAAATTTGCTGTTCAAAGGCACCTGTTGCTATTTTATAGAAGGCTGTCCAAAAAGAACAATCACTTCTAATACATTCACTGAACGTTCTCATGATCCGTGTCTTGCTGATCAGTTACATCCCCCTGAACATCTGTTGATGTGCACAGGAAAATACCAGGGTTGTATCTCAGGACTTGACAATAACATCCTATAAGTACTGTGAAATTGCACAACAAAATTATGTTCTGTTTTTACAAGTCAATGTCTTGGCACTGCTTTTGAGTGGTAGTAGTAAAATTGTTACTTTCCAGCTCCCTCAAATTCATAATGGAGGAAAAGTTGGTGTTTTGGGAAGGGGAGAAGAAGAGAAAAAAGGAAAATAAATGCTTTGGACTCATGCTTGTTGCAAAACATTTTTATTTTTTTTTAAGTAATTTATAACAAGAGTTATTTACTAGAAAAAATTATGTACCTTAATGGCTTAAAAAAAAAAATCATGCACATCGAATATTTTAAGCTCAGTATAGGAAAGCTGTTTGGAAAAAAAATCTACGGCATGAATTTGTTACTTTGTCTGAAAGAAATGCTAAAAAAGGGTAGTGATTTCTGTTTACTTAAGTTCAATTTAGTCAAGTATAGGAGGATGGTTTTAATAAAATACTTTAAATTCTCTTTCAAAGATTTACAATGAACAGATACGTGATCTGCTGGTCAGCTCTGGACCTCTGGCTGTTCGTGAAGATGCCCAGCAAGGGGTGGTAGTTCAAGGTCTGACATTACATCAGGTATGTTAGTACATATAGAAACTCACAATGTGCTTCAGAAACTTGAGAAAGTTCCCATTGTTCTATGAGAGTTGTATGGAACTTGGTCATTTCCTAGTGGGCTTTTTTTGAGCCAGTAACAAGCAAACTTAACTAATTAGTCAAACACGCATTGTGGAATAAACTGCCAATATTATTGAATGCAAATAAATAAAGCATTCAGTCCTTATTGTCATCCAGCAGTTTTTGGCAGATTTGTTTTTCAGCTAAAACATCTTGGCATCGTTGCCAAAGAATTGCTATGCTGGCCTGGAAAAGTAGTTTAACATGAAACTTTTCAAACATGCTTATTATAAACCCCGAAACAACCCTGAGACTTCCCACTGGTGTAGAACACTCCAAGATGGAATGAAGGCAAAGTCAGTTTTGCAATCTGATAGTCAATTCTTGTGGACCTAATTTTTTCTGTAGCCTTTTAGTGAGTGTTACATGCTACGTAGCTTCCAGATTTTGTGTTCATGGAATGAATTGACAGGAAATAATGTTCTTAGTTTGGTTTGCTCTGTGAAAATCGTGCTTCCAAAACCTTGAGTCTGGCAAGTATATCACTGTTTAATGCATTAGTACAAGAAGAATTGAGTCAGACATTCTTAAATGAGGCTGCTTGTAACTATGGAGGACCTTTTCAGATTTAAATTCTTTAGCAAAGATATTCTCTGATCTAAATTTCTGCAGTTAAGTGCTTGCTTTTCAGACATGACTGGTTTTTTTGGAGAATATTTGTTTGAAGTACTTCAATTTCAAAACAGGAAGTTTATTTTATTTCTAGGTATCTAAAACATTAAGCTCCTCTTTTTTTCTGAAGGTGAATGTTAATGTATTGTAGAATCTCCTATAGTTGATGAAAAAGAAAAACAAGTGTATTTGTCTTGTTCTCTGCTATTAAAGCCTAAATCAGCAGAGGAAATCCTTCAGATGTTGGATTATGGAAATAAAAATAGAACTCAGCATCCCACAGATGTGAATGCCTCCTCTTCCCGATCCCATGCTGTCTTTCAGGTAAGGTGACACAGTAGATAAACAGTGGTCATTGTTGTGAGTTGCAGTTTTTTGTTTGAAGTTGGGTACAGCAGTAGCTTTTGTTTTTAAACTCTGTTGAGACTTCATTTGGGTGAGAGGGGATTGAAGTTGTCCAGTTTTCTTGTTGACTCCTTATTCCTTAGAAGTATATAGAGGATCATTGTGTTTATACTTCAAATAAAGAATTCAATGAAAAGGTCTCCAATTCCAATAGTTTGAACTTATTATATATATATAAAATATATATTTATGACTTCTTAACTTATATGCCTTAGAAGAAACATATTTTCTGAAAAATGGTAATTTTGAGCTTGGAATATACTTCCACATTGTAATCTTATAAACTGAAAGTTATTGGGGTTTTTTGTTCTTTTATGGTTTCATTATATTGCTACGCATTTTTGTAGGAAAAATAATTTCCAGAATGCAATTACATGTCTGATTATAAACTGAGAATCTCAAGTAGTACTTTCTCACTGTACTTATTTTGGTTAATGTTAATTTTTACACTAAAGTGATTTCTTAATGTTCTGGTATGTACTAAGCTTTAGAAAATGAAAGCGTGATTCTTAGTTTCTCCATAAATGAATTTTTGAGTGAGTTGTATAAATCTGCTAGAACTTAAGACTTCTCTGAAAATTATTGCTGTGTGCTACCCTCTGACTCCTCTTAAATACAACCTGTGATATTTAAGAAGAAATTAAATATATCACTTCAGTTTCTCATATACTTCCACACATCTGTGACGTTCTACATAACAGATTTTTGTCTTTGGTTCCAGAGATATAAGTGTTGAGAAATCCCCATTGTTGTCTTGATTGAACTTTTTTTCTATTATTTTAAGAGCTGTTTGTTTGTAGAGATCTGTTTCATCTTTTATGCTGGCTTTGGCTTTTCTTGTTAACTTTATTGGATGTTGTCTGAAACTGACTCAGAAATTCATAAAAGTCTTGGCCCGGGACGTTCTGAGCTGATTTTAGAGACGCAAGTTTTGCCTTCCCTTACCGTCTGTTTTAGATTTGAAATATCTATCTAGGTCAGGCAATTACTGCATCTGAAAGTAAAATCCAAATTGCCACACTGTTCTATTGAAAGTGTTCTGCTGGCTGACAAAGAAATAGAAGTTTCTGCTTTGGGGCATTTCCGGTATCTTTCGAATTTTTACAAAAGCTTGAGTCGTACAACATAGTTTGGCTGTCACTCCACCTTTCCCTACTTCACTAATGATAGTTACTGGGTTGTTCTGATTGAGTGTTCCCAGTCTAAGGTTGGATTTTTTTTTTTTTTGGCTATTGTACTAGAAATAGTACAACTGAACTTAGTTGTACTGTTTGATGTAGAAATATATCTATTTGGAATAGATGCATTTCATGGCAAGTCATAAGTATTTGATTCACTCAGAATACTTGTCAAATTTTCCCGTTACAAAGTGCTGTGAAGACTTCATTTTTCGCGCACAAAGCTTAAAGCTACAGAACTAGTGAGATGTTGTCTTTATTGCCTCATGCATGGCAGCTCTTTCCTAACTGACTGTCTAAAAGTGTGTTCATGAAAGAGTTAGTAACCGATAGCCTTATTAACAAATGGCAAGGCACTTAACACAAAAGAAGGGAAAATTTATAGAGAATTCTAGAAAAGTAGAAGCCATCTAAGGGTAACTTTATTTCCCCTTACTGGAGGTATAATCACGCTCTGCCTACTTTCTTATAAACCTGAGGAAATAATACCTTCACCAGCAGAAGGAAGCAAAAGTGTTTAGTTCCTTGCACATCTCCTGTACCGTGAAAATTTCAGGGAAAATGGGATAAAGGGGAGCAAGTGGTCTCAGGGGACACCACATTCCAAAAGATCCTGGAGTGTGTTTTCACAACCGTAAATAAGTATTGTTTCCTATTAATGGTAGATACAATTAAGTCTAAGTCTCTGAAAGTCCAGCCTTTTTCCTGGTTTATCGTATACATGCCTTTATTGCATACTCCTAAATGTGCAGTTAGGACAAAGTACGATAGTGTGATGTACATGTTAAGTGATGAAGAATCAAGAGCTACTTTAGCTGTGAAATTCATTTTTCCCTGTAAAGAGTAAAAAAACCTCACTGATCTTTGCTGCTGTTGTAACCCAAGGCCAGTTGGTCGCTTAATCCTCTGCAGCAGGATGGGGGAGAACATCAGAAGTGCAAAAGCGGGGGGGTTGTGAACCTTGGGGTTCACTTAACTACAGGGAAGTAGGGGAGGGAACAATCACTTGCCACCATCAGGTTGATGCTCAGCCATCTCTCAAGCGAGGGCTACTTCAGAGAACCTTGCCATCAGTTGGGATCAGCTGTTTTCTTGCAGGCTCTTGCTGACTGCCTTGACAGCCGCACAGCCGCTGTTCAGCAACAGCTGATCAACCACGGTGTTATCAGCGCTCACTGGGTCACTAATCTGAAAGCACCCTACAGGCTGCTGGGCAGAAATTTAACTCCACCCCAGTCAAACTCCGTGCAACTGCACTCTGCTTCTTTTTCCTTACTGATACCTGACACAAGTGAGTTTAAGAGGTGTCAGCAATAGGTTTGCTCTTTTCCATTAGGCCCAGCTGCCTGTGGGTGTTAAATATTTACAAAAAAGGTTTCTCTTGGATTTCGAGAAGGATTTCCAGAAACAGTTGTTAATTTTATCGTGTAACTTACTGCTTAGACTGGTTAGTGGCTACTTTTTAATTATTTTTTTTTATTATTAATTGTAGATTTACCTACGGCAGCAAGATAAAACAGCCAGTATTAATCAAAATGTTCGCGTTGCCAAAATGTCCCTCATTGACCTGGCAGGATCTGAACGTGCCAGTGCAACAAATGCCAGGGGGGCTCGTTTTGTAGAAGGAACAAACATTAACCGCTCCCTGCTTGCTCTTGGAAATGTCATCAATGCACTGGCAGATCCAAAGGTTTGTATGTGCTGCTTTCCTGTGCAGTCTTCGCCTCATAGTGTTGTGAAAGTTTTTTTTAAAATGCTAAGCTGGTTGAGTAATGGGAATTACTTTGTTGATGCTACTCCTTTAAGATCGTCTTAAGGGTTTCCACCATCATCTCTGATAGCTGAAAGACAATCCCAATGAGAAAGAGTCCTCTAAAATAGTGTGCAGCTACCTAAGGATAGTGTCAAAGATGAATGTACTTGCTTTTCTTACCTGCCTTTTCAAAATCAAGCTTATGTAGAGAAGCTTGTATGAGTAAATGAATAGCCTTACAAATAATCTTTAATCTCAGGGGAAGAGGCTTTTATAGGATAAAACAGTACCTATTCCAAGTTGTTCTTTTGTGATCTTACGTATGTACACACACACACACACTCAACCTGCTCAGAGCAGTTTCCTGGTCTGGCTCACCAGCTCAAGGGAAGGAGGGGGTACAGCTGTGTGGGATAATGACAAAACTTCCCGAATTTTTGCCTAAGTCAAGACTGCTGTCTACCACGACAGTCTTTTTGTCCTTCTGGGCAACTAGCAAATTCCCCCTTCAGATACGCCAGGAGAAAAGGATCAGACCTTTTATTTCACTTCCTGGTGCCGTAAATTCTCATCACCATCTTGTTGGAGTGGAAGGAAGAGTTTAAAATCTGGACAATGGGCATAAGAAAGATTCTTCATGTTGATTTATTTGGTGCAGGATTGGGTTCCTAGTGACCGAACTTGGCATCATGAGACAAATGAGACAAAAAGCTTGTAGATGTGCTTGAAAAAAAAGCTTCCCACAGCAGAGTTGGGTTACCTGGAAAGGTTGAGGAATCTCCATCCTTGGAGATAATGAAAACCCAGCTGGGCATAGTCCTTGGCATCTTGCTCTAGCTGCTCCTGCTTGAGCAGAGGGATTGAACTAGAGGGATCTTAGAAGTCCTTCCCAAAGTGAACTGAAAGTCATTCATGTTGGTTGCCCCATGACAAAAATAATAGTTAATGTATCCAGACATCAGAAAGTAACTTAGCTAATACACATGTTGTAAAGGTATTAAACAGCTTCAAGAGACTTAAACTCTTTGAGATGTGTAGGCAATTTTAAAAAAAAATTACTTAGGTCGAAGAAAAGTGTTATGACTGTTTGTCATGTCTTGTGGCATTGTTGAAATTCTAAGTGGACTTTTATTTCAAGTACAGTTGACTGATCCATAAAAACGCGTACGACTCTTTTCAGTGCAAGAAACACATTCCTTATCGGAACAGCAAGCTCACTCGTCTACTGAAGGATTCTCTTGGAGGAAACTGCCGGACAATAATGATAGCTGCTGTTAGTCCATCTTCTCTGTTCTATGATGATACCTATAACACCCTTAGGTATGCAAACCGAGCGAAGGATATCAAGTCTTCTGTGAGTATCTTTGTATTTGTTGATCTCTTGTCAAAGTATAATAATGCAGTATTAAGAGAAGGAGAATTATTTCTTTGAGAATATTATATTTTCCTTTACTTTTGTCTCACTTTTGTTCATTTATCTCTTCTTTCTTATTTGAGTGACAGATGAAGTAGATACAGAGTAGATACTAAATCTGGCCTAAAAGCAACATAACTTTATTAATGAGAAGATGTTGCCAGTTTGAAATAGTTTTAGTGAGCATGAGATTTAGAAATAAACGTCAGCTGGTAGAATTCACATCTGTTTTCAGTATCTTGTTACTTTCCTGAAGAACTGTAAAGTATGTTAAAAATGTGTCTGTGTTGTACAAGAGCCAGTCCAGATTTGTTACAAGTAGAATTCAATTGAAGCCAAGAAGTTCAATGAGATTATATTGATAAATGAAAAGCGACCAGAATGTCCTGTCCTCTGCTCTCTACTGTTTTGATTTTTTCATAATCTTTTGTAGCTCTTAATCTATATTGCAGTTCTTAATTGCTTTTATGTAATATGGGGTTCACTGTAGTTTCCATTTGTAGTTCTATAATTAAAAATAGTTGTTATAGTAAAGTTTACAAGATATACATTAAATGGTGAAACTAGGCTGAATAATGCAAAATGTGCTTGCACATGTAAATGTAGTTACTTTTTATTGTTCTGTTGAGTGAAATGACCTGCCCATGGGTGCACTACAGATGACAGCAAAAGCTGAGAGTCATACTTTTGTTGTGCAAGTCAGGACTGTATTCATCCCTTCCCTCATAATACAGTGTATGTCTAACTATGTAGTAATTATACACAGTGTATTTATTATGCATGAAAACATTAAGGAGCCACCCTAAAATCTAACTTGTTTCTTTACAGTTGAAGAGCAATGTTGTTAGTTTGGACAGTCACATAAGCCAGTATGTTAAAATTTGCAATGAACAAAAGAAAGAGGTATGTAAAAAAAAAAACAAAACAAAAAAAAAACCATAATCTGTTGTTAAAAGTTTGAAAGGTTACCTTGACTACAAAAAAAAAAGCAGATGAGATTGAACCTTAAAGACAATATTGTCCTAATTCTCCCATATAGTATTGTAAAGTAAGAAAGTTTTGTCTGAGTGCCATTTGTAAAGCTGTTCAACATACCAGCACAGAATGATAAGTTTGGGGGGGAAAAAAAGGCGAAAAAACCCCTGTATCCCAACTAAAAGGTTCGTCTTTTGGTTTAGATCCTAATGTTGAAGGAGAAACTGAGAGAATACGAAGAAAAGCGAGTAAGCATTCCTGAAAATTATACTGCTGCAGAACTTTCAAACAACCAGGAAGTGGAAATAGAAAGGTAAATGAATCGCAGCTCAATCTTGCTTCCAAAACGGAGCTTGCGTAACTTGTAAACGCATTTGTAAAACAAACTTACTCTTTTCAGGATTGGTTTCCTCATTTTAACATTGCTTTACTTAGACTAGGTATGGCTTTGCATGATGTGCTGCTTCTTTTTAGAGCAACTTGGTGGTGGATTTAAATTGAAAGGGGGGATGCAGGAAATGAGATGTGACAGGAAGGAGCATATGAATGCTGGCTTCCAGCAAAGCTGCTTAACAGGTTGTGTTTGTGGGTAGGCAGAGTGGAGTTTGCATAAATGACAGCAGCTCTCGCTACTGTTGGCAGACACTACTTCAAGTAGTATCTTTCCTGCAAGGTTTGAGAGACAAAAACCTTGAAGCTCTTCTTTCTACGGAGAGTTTAGCGTATGTTTGTAGATTCCTTATTTTATGTTGGTTTTGTATTTCTTGACCTCTTCCTATTCGTGTTGACCTTCTCTCAAAAAGTAACAAACTAAGATGTGAAGTACCAATTTGTTGCACAAGTCAGTCTATTCCATGAGAATGTTAGGTGTTGGTGCAGAAGTCTTTCTGGATGTGTCTCTGGGTACGTCATTGCATATTTCTGAGAATTACTAACCGAAGTTGATTCACTTAACTTTTTTTAATTGGACCTCTGAATGTGCTGGGTTTTAACCGGGAAAACTTGCTGAGGTGAAGTAAAAACCCATTCAAAAGCAAAATGTTCTGTAACTATGCTTCATTTTACTGGCATTCCAGGCGTTTCAATAAACCTTCTCATTCAGGTTATTTAAATTGAATTTTTGAAATAAGTGTGGGCTTCTAAGTCATGTTGATAGTTCTGACAGTTTCCCTGCATATTTTTGCACTGTATGTCTTTAAGATTGATTTAATTTCCTGTGATTTGCCCTTTATTTCATTCTTTGTGTGTGGGAAGAGTCAGTCAAGGGCAAGGTCTCTAAAATATCTTTTCAAAATGCTGGACATATTCTATGCCAAGATTAGTTGGTCAGGGAATGTTCGCGTTTTAATGTTATGGCATAACCACAGAGCCACATGTAAGCCTATCCCATTCCCTCTAGATATCAAAAATAAAGTGAATGTCTCATTCTGTTCTTCCTCATGAATATCCTGTCAGGTTTATCCTAGTGATGGTGTGGGTGATGAGCTGATTTCTCCCACATTCACTTACAGGTTTTGAAGATATTGTACTGCTTTCTCTCTCTTGTTTGGGACAGGGAAGAGAGTCTTATCCACGAGCTTGTATTTCAGTCCAGCTACCCATGGTTTTTGCTTCACTGTCATCTGAAAGAGACTTACTGAGTACTGCACTTGCTTCTTCAAACCTGGAAATCATTCCTTCTCCATCTGTCTGAAGTTTGGAATCGTGTTGTCTGCCAGACCTTTATGTCTTAAGCCTGTTGAGGTAGACAGTGGACACTGGCTTTGGAACTACAACCAACAGGTCCATGAGCTCTTTGAGACAAGGTGTAGAGGGTTCATACCTTGCATATTCCTACAGGATAACTTTGTAATTTTTCAAGTGAAGGAGAGAGGGTAAAGCTTACTCCATAAGAATAGAAATTTGTTTATTGAGTGAATCCAGCTTAAGGCAGGAACTTTGCAAAGGCTTCTGTACTTGATGCTGTATTTGGGACACCAATGATTATAAGTACACATTTACTGGTAGTAGTTCCTCATGAGGACTGTACATAGAATCAGGATGTGCACCCTCTCCTAAATTATGCCGGGGTTTTTACTGTGAGTGAAACAGAGAGAGGATTCACTTAGATTCCTTATTGCTGTGTTTCCCAGGCAGCTGGGAGGAACTGTGTTTCTATGGATACTACGGAGGGCAAAAATTCTGCAGGCAGTTGTGCAATAGATAGTATAGTAGTATAGCTAGTAACAGTGTAGGGTAAGGACTCTGATACACTGCAGCTGACTGTTGCATTATCGTAGAATCTTTTAGATTGGAAAAGACCTCGAAGATCATAGAGTCCAACCATTAACTTATAATGGCTTCTTAAAGAAATATACTTCTTTGTTTCAGTATGCGTTTTTAACTAAATATGATAACGTTCTCTGGACACCTAGGAAAAATTGCTTTATTTTTAAAACTGTGGAGAAGAATTCTTAATTCTGTTTCTTTTTAAAAGGAGAGTAATAAAACACTAGAATAGAGGGCTCAGTTATTCAAACTTTAGACTGTGAAAAAGAATTGCTGCTTCTGAAATACTGGCAAGAAGTATTATATATTGTGTGTGTATATATATATATATTATATATATAATACAAGGCAAGACTGTCTCTTCAACTTGCTCTGGAGCTGAACCTGCCTAATTTTTTAGCATTTTTCCAATATTTACTTATATGATTTTTTTGTTTTAATGCTAAACACTTTAGCAACCTCAAATGTTGCATGTCTTTAGAACATTTGCATGTTAAACTGTCTTTTTTCTTATGTAAAGTTCTAACAACATAGGATGTTATGAAATGCTTTATATACAAGGTTGGTCATTATTGAGATATACTACAGTGTCTTTTGGGCTGTTCTGTACTGTTGTATTTTCAGCACTCAGGAGTGAACAAGTACTACCACTGGAAGTTATGCTGTAACATGGCAATGCTTTCAGGTTTTCTCCTTATCCTTGTTATTCTGATTTGTGTTGCAGACTAGGCATAACCAGGTAACTGGTTACTCAATAACTCCTTGAGTACCATCTGCTAGTTTGGGTTTTCCCCCATTAGCCTAGTATGAGTTAAAATATGATCCATGTTCTGATTTTTTTTGTCCATTAGTGATTAAAATTGTACAACAACTTCAAGGATCAACCAAAAATTGTACAACAACTTCCGTGAGCAACTCAAGACTTTTGGGGTTTTCCTTTTTTGAGAGATAGCTGGCAGGTTTTTTGAAGACCTTTTGTGTCTATGGCAACAGTGGTCTGATCTGTTTAATAAATTGGTATAAGAAGTAGAGAACATAGCTATTTAGTATCTTTGTGAGGTACAGATAAGACTTATGTGAGAAGTTTCAGATACTTTTCAGATCCTGGTGTCATCTTCATAAATACAACAAGATTTCTTTCTAGCGACACCTTAAAAATGTCAGATCTCATTTTCAGTTCAAATACATAAAACCCTTTCCCGTATATTGACACTTTATTTAGTGTTCATATATAGCAGGCTTTACTTATTTCCTCTTAAGTTCTTCATATTTATTTTATTAACTTGGAATTGAAATTTCCCCTTCTAAATGAGATGGCCATAAAAAGTCTTCAGTAAGTAATTCATTATTTACTCTTATCTTTTGGTTCTAGATACAAAGAAATCCTTAAAAATGTGTTTGCAAACCGTGAGGAAATCAGAAAAGAATATCTCAGCATGGAAAAGAAACTGAAAGAAAACACACTGAAGAAATATTACCATAATCAATGTCATGAACAAATTCGACTGACGTGCTCTGAAGAAAAAGTAGAGAAGGTGAGTATTCTATAATGTAATGTAAGGTATCATTTCTTCATTTTGCTATATTCATGTGTATATTCTGCTTAAGTCATTATACAACAAGTTAGTGCTTAAATATTTAATTAAAATGGGACACACTGATTATCACTTCTCTATGACTGTTTTGCTGGTGACCTAATTTCTGAGGTATACATTGGAGTATAGTTGTCCTCTGAATAGAAAGAGTACCTTTTGCCTTGTTAGGACTTAGGGCACTACCTTGTTCATGTCCAGCTTGCTGGTTTTGAATCTTTTGGTTGCCGGATTTCAGCAAAACATGGGAAGAATTTGGTCCTTGCAGACAGAGGATTTTCCTTTTTCCCAGTATTTTATTCCTTATCAGGCTTTTTCTAGGACACATTTAGGAAAACAAAGCAGATAAAATTGCTTCTTCACTCTCGTGCTTGAGTAACTAGGAATTATTTGTTTATGTAACATAAAAATAAGGAAAAGAAATCTTTACATAGAGAGAGAGGATTTGGTGAGCATAATTTGAAGGTTTTTCCCCTTAAATGCTAATTTCTCTTTATTTTTTAAATTATT
Source organism: Pseudotriccus pelzelni (assembly GCA_035584735.1). NCBI lineage: Eukaryota > Metazoa > Chordata > Aves > Passeriformes > Tyrannidae > Pseudotriccus > Pseudotriccus pelzelni. The sequence continues at coordinate 683,101 of JAWMRA010000161.1, read as the reverse complement.
TTTTTTTCAGGCCACTTGCAAGCGGGATCAAAGGCTTGCAGTGCTTAATATCCACTCTGTGCACATGCAGAAGAAAAAAGAAGAGGAGGTCAAACGCTTTGAGGAAAATAGCAAATGGCTGCACCGTGTTGAAAATGAAATGCGTCTTCTGGGCCGAGATGGGTGTATTCCAAAGGTAAAATGCCTTTCACTTTGTCAGAGTTGGGGATGGGGAGGAGAATTGGAAAAAGGGTAAAACCTACAAGTTAAGAACAGTTTAATGACTGAAATAAAGTGTGTGAGTACACAGAAAAAAAAGGGGAAACATATCTTTGGGCTTGCATAGATAATCATGCATGTGTGCCTGTTGGATTCTTAATGCTAATCACAGCACACCCACCACTGGTCAAAGGAATCTGCAAAGCAGTACTTATGCATATAATTAAAAATCAAACTTCATACTTTTCTGCCATAAAACTTCAATATAATAATATAACTCTACTCCACATTTACTTTTCAATATTGGCTGAATTAATATTACTTTTAGCTTAAATTTTGGTTTTTCCCTATCAGTTTGATGTACAGTTGGTTTATTTTGGGTTTTTTTTCTTCCCAATTTCACAAAGGAACTTCGTCAAGATCTGCAGTATTGCCATTTAAACCTAGAAGTTCAGGACCTGAAAGCCCAGATTAAGCACATGTTAGCTCTGGTGTCCCTTCAAGATCAGTATTATAAGCAAACAGAAAAGTAAGTATGGTTTCATGGCAGGTGTGATAAGACTGAGTTCTGGCGCTTATAACTTTAGAAAGACCTATTCGGAGAATTTAATTTAAATTGAAACTGAAGCAAGATTTTTTATTTTTTTTCTGGGTAAGAACCGTGTTTTCTTAAGCAAACTTGTCTTGCCTCTTGCTGTTTTACAGAGTACTGAATACTTTACTTCCGGTTCTTCGCAAGCAATACCTGACTTTAAAAGAAGCTGGGTTGACAAATGATTTAACCGAGACTGAGTTTGGGGAGGTTGAGCAGCTTATTCAACGACAAAAATCAGTAGCTTGGGCTGACCAGACTGAAGAAAAGGATCAAAATCAAAACCACGAAGTAGACATGTCAGCTGTCTTTGCATTCCCACAGCTCGTGAGCAGACCAAACACCCCGTGCCGTAAGTATAAAATTAATTTGTTCTCTGTTGGAAATACTCCTAAATGCGTTCTGCAAAGCCAGATGTCATCCATAAAGACAGTTGATATACACTTCTGCAAATATTGAAGCCAGATGTAAAACTGAGCCTAAGACCCGCTTTCTATATGTTACACACCATTTTTAATTGAATATAGGAAAGAAGTTCACTTTTTCAGTCACACTGCAAGAGATGACTCCATCCTCTTCTTGTAATGTATCCCATGTATCTATGTTTGTAGATCCTGTGAGTGCTGTTAAGAATTCCACTTGAATCTTTCAGATTACATTGATGGAAAAGGAATCATAGTGTCAGTCAGTTATAATTTTGTTGGACTGATTTGAAATGTTAACCAAGTACTACAGCTTTGCACAGTTTCTAGTGATAGCCTTGAGAGAGATATTTCCCATTAATTACAGGTTCACCTGGAATCAATTTAGTAGAAAATTTCATAATATTTATTTTTCCAAGAATCAAAGGATTCACCATTTCTACCGTGGGACTGGCTGTTTTGTTGTATCTTGATGGCCCCATTTTCCCACCTCTTGTGTAGCTGGCTTTTCTTGAGCTGCGAAGTGAGGTGCCCTGGAGCATGGTCTGGGGAAAAAAAGGGATGACAAATCCTTATACAAGGTGCTGTTCTGATGGATGACAAGCAAAATCTCAGCCTGTAGTGCAACTGCTGTGGGCCAATGCTTGTCTAGTGCTCTGGACAGGCAGCATCAACACACTGGGGCTTTCTCACTACAGCTGCTAATCCATAACATTGACAGACCTCCATAAGTAACCAGGGAAAAACAGATAAATATTACTTCAGCTTCTCAAAATCTGGTAGTAATGAAGGAGCATTGACTCCTGGAGAGCTGTGAAACTCGTTCCCTGCTTTCTTTAGCTTTCTTCCGCTGTACAGCTTGAGAATTATTTTGTCGAAACCATTTATTGTCTCTGTTCTGATTAAGTGTATATGTGATTTCTGGCATATGTTTGTGTCAGTGTTGATGATACCAGATAGTTGATACCCAGTGTCTCACTGTCTACAATGTAAAAGGTCAGATTGTGTTGAATGTCAGGCTGTTCTAGAGTTTTTGGGGGTTTTTTGGGTGAGTGGCATTTGGTTGATTTTTAGTTTGGGTTGGGTTTTCTCTTTAGTGTGTGTTTATTTTTGTGTTTTCAGAAAGAAGGAAAAGAAAGTTTGCAGACTTGCATGCTTATATTTCTTGTTCTGCCCACACTACTCAGGGATTCATTCAGGAAGGTTGAAAGTTGTTGTTTATTTTATATCATAGGCATATATTTTTAGATACCAGGTTTTTTTGCTTTTGAAGGTACTTCTTTTTTTCCTCAGAATAGGTAGGGAGATGTACCCAAAGAGTAATCCAGAAGCTCTGTTATATTGTAACTAAGTATTGATTGTAGTGATTTTGTCTTGTCGTATGTGGGTTATCATTGCTGTGAATTTTAATTCCTGATGCTAGTAATCCTTGTTAGAATTCTTGATCTACTTCTTTTCCACCTTTATTTAAATCCTGTGTTGCAAGCAGCCCGATCTGTTCTTACTGAAATTAACCCTAAAATGACTATTATTTAAATTCCACATGAACTGTTAAGAAGTGAACATTTCAATTCATTAAAGTCACTTGATGTTATTTTAGGGGTTGCCTTGAAAACCGTATGTGGAGGTTTTCCAATTATTCTCTTTCTCTAAATATTGTTGAACTGTATGTTCCCCTAAGTAAATGGACACCAGAGTTTTCAGTTAAGATGGACTTTTTTCAGCTGTAAATGGTGTATTTGCCTGAAGATGCCCATGGCAATATTTTTTAGGTACTTTGGTGATTTTTCTGTTTGCGTCTTTTTCTTTGGAAAAAGAAATAAGAGTTTACTTTCACTCCTTTCCCTCTCTAATTAGATGCAGTATAAAACATGGCAGAAACAACTCCCTTAAAATTTTGTAACCTTTAAGGGAAGGTTACCTAAAATATTATTGGTGTTCACACAATCATATCAATACATCTTGGGACTTGTGGTGGAAAAAAGTGATCTACTTATCAGTGCTTTAAACTTTTTTCTGTTCAGCACAAGACAAATGTAATTAAATAGCTCCTCTTCAATTGTGTGTTTGAATTCACATTTAAAATACATTGAACTATTAAATGATATTGTCATGGAAATTAATTTTAAAAAAAAACCCATAAATCAGAAAAATTGCATTAGCATGGGGAAATATGAAGTAATACAAGGGCAGCATCCTGATCAGAAATAGGAAGGATGTAGTAATTTCTCTTTTCCTTTAAAGATGAAATAAATTATTCAGGAATCCAATTCCTGCTTCCTCAAGTCACTTCAGAAGTATGCTTGGCAAATGTTAGCAAGAGCTGACCTAAGAACTTAATGAACAAACAAAAAGGAAGATTTATACATATCCCCTCGCACCTTTGGTGCATTGATATTTTATCATTTATAATTTGTTCAAGATATTGGGAAGGAAGTAGTATTTTGCTCCAAGATTTTAAATAAATAAATAAATAACCCCACAATGGTTTATTCCTTGTATAAAAGTACATATTTCAAAATTTACCATATTTGCATGGACCTTCATCTTGTCGGCAGGAAAGAGCAATGCACCTCAGTTTTTGTGACTTGGTTCTTATTCTTCATGGTGTAAACTGAGAGCAGTAATTCTTTTTTTAATCTCCCGTTTAATATATGTTGCCTTGTGTTAGTGTTTCAAAGTTTCTTTTCTGAATAATTTGGGGGAGAGGGTACAACAGTTAATTGGTGGCAATGTAATGTTTCATATGGAACATAAATCGAGCATCTAGACTGAGGAAGACGATGTGTTGCTTTTGAACATATTTGAAAGACTGATTTTTGGAGGCAAAATCCCTCTACAAAAATGAGATGGTACTCATGTAGAAAAAAATGAGCTTTATGAGGAAAATATTTGTTCCTCTTCAGTGTAAGCTTATGAAATTAATAATTATATCTCTTTTGTTAAACTTGGTGGTATCTAGGGATATATGCAGTACGTGTGCCTTGTCCATAACTGGAAGTTTCAATCACTAACAAACTACAAGCTCCTGTTTAGTTGCTGTGTGTTTAAATTGGTCGTGAATCAGGAAACCGTCTGTATTTAAAGCCAGTGCTGAATTCTGTGTTGCAGAACATGAGGCAGTAATCATTGCAGGAACTTTTTTAATGACACTCAACTATTGCCTGCAGCTCTTTGAGAGAGCCATGACAATGTCCAAATGCAAATGAATTGTCATTGAGTGTTTTCACGTAAAAATTAAAGTGCTTTAAGTCACATAAATAACTTCTGTGATTATAAGCGCCACTTCCAAAAGGCCAAAGCTGCTAAATCATTTCTGCAGAGCAGGAAAAGCTGTGAAAGCAGGGCCTTAAGTTCTTATGTGTTTCTTTGAAATTAACTACATTTCACTAGCTGATTCTGAAGAAGGAAGTTAAACGAGTAATTGATGTGGAAAAAGAACCTAAAAAGAGTAAAGAGAAGGATAGTAAAGGTAAAAGGTTTTTATTTTAGGTTTTATTACAAGTCTTCAACAAAATATGTTCTTGAAATATATTCTAAATGTTCTTACTTTATTGTATGAAGTGGTTTTTAAGATCTTTCAATCTATTAGGAGTTTCAAAATAGCAAAGAATTTGAGCTGATTTGCAGCAATGCCTGAAACTTTGTTTGTAATGAAGATTTCTTCATTGGAAAGGGTCTCCTATATATTAATTAATGTAAGTCATGGTGGGAGAGGAAAAGATCAGGGTGCTCTCTGACCATCATTCAACATCTGTTTCTATGGCCAAGATATCAAGAGAGTCAATCCTTGTGGTTAAAAACTCTTAATTTCTAGTGAAAGTTCCTCTGCTTTGCCAGAGCACATGAAAGGAGTTGGCCACCTCCTTGCTTGTTTTTCCTTTAACCTTTAAAACACCTTCTGTAAAATACTGACCTTAATTATAAATTAGAAACCTTATTTTTAGAGAAAATGTTGGTTTTCCAATATCTTTTTTTTTTTTTACGAATATGTCAAAAGTTTAATCTAAACTTGTGTACGCTTCATGTAACCATAAATGTGCAATCTCACAAACAGTTTAACTGTTTGTATCAAGGAAAGCACAGGCTATGAAAACAAGTTCATTTAAAAATGTGTTCAGATGCCCATTCTTGAGTGTTTATTCAAGGAGAGCCATACAGTATTCAGAGTGTGGACTGATGGGTGGAGAGCTCTGACTGGTATTTGCAAGTATTTCTGTGAATGGGAAAGTTCTTGGCATCGTTTCAGGCATCCCATTTCCAGAAGCCTTACTGTACATTACCATTGAGAGAATAGAATTGATTTATAGGAAAGACAAAAAAAAACCAAAAAAGAAACAAACAAAAAAAACCACGAGACAGAGCATCCATTGCCTCCCCTTGTCACAAACATCCGAAAGTAAAGTCAATTTTCTGCTTGGTGTGGCAGGAATAATCAGAGTGTAATTGTACATAGTAAAAGACTTGTGATTAAAAGTAGGAAAAGTATGTGTCTTGTACATAGTAAAGAGCAGCCTTTTCACATTGTCTTATGTGGCTTCTGAGTATTTTTCCTCAAGCTGAGTAAAATAGTACACCGGATCACTGGGACTCAGAAGAATTTAGCCTGCATTTTAGCCTCTTTCAGTTCACAGCTGTTGTTTGTGAACCTGTAGTGAAATTGGTCATCACAGTGATGCTTTTGAGTATGAATATTAAATAATTGAAATGCATTGACCAGACCTCATTTGCGATTTGGAATTCCATGAGTCAGTTGTTAAAAGAATGAAAATGTATGATTAGTATTGTAATTGGATCAATCAGTGGTAGCCCAGAAATGTTTATTGAAATGAATACATTAATATTTGATTTCACTTTAGCAGAACAAGCTGGTAGACTTAATTTAGCACAGTTTCCAGACATAATCCCCTTATGCATGTTATTAGCATGAGTTCTAGAAGAAAAGTCTTGGCCATCATTTTGTCCCTAATGTCAATTAGAACTAACTCAATTCATGAGTTGTTTTGTCATGAGCTCTGCTCACTTCTGCTGTGACTCATGTTTCACAGATACTGCTTTTTGTATTAACACACAGGGCTGTAAATATCTAATATTGCTGTGTTTTGTGTCTGATAAATCAGTACTTCTGAGTAGTCTTTTGGGACAGATGATACGACAAACTAAGGGCCAGAACTACCTCATATCATTTGGTGGGGGTGATTGTGCAGTGGAGGATGGCTTTTACTTTTGATTTCTGAGTAAGTCTCTTAGGAAAAACAATACCTTAAAGAATTCTGACAATTATCTTATATAAACATCAGCCTGAAATTAAAGATCAGCAAATAATGCGATCTATTCTCTAAAATATACTTGACATAATGCTTCATTTTGAAGAGAACCATTGCAGCTGAAAGCACTAGCTAAGGAAATGCAACTTCTAAATTTTTCTTTTAAGCAACTCCATCAGGTTAACTGCCGATGTTCTTTAAAGTATATAGTGATTCATTTTTGTGTATGAAATAAAAAATAATATTACTGAATCATGATGATCGTTATGATGCAAAAGACTGAACTGGCTATAAAACTGTGAAGCAAATATAAACCATAAATGTAATTATTTATATTATGAAACCAGTTTGGAGATTTTCTTTAGAGTTGGAGCATGTTGTTTATCTTTCAGTAGGAAAATAATGACAGCACTTAATGATTACCAATAGACATTCATTCAGGAACTATTTAGATTTGTTCTTTTACGGAAATACAAATAGCCCGACTTGGTCCACCACTATGTCGTCTCCAGTACCATGTATTTAGCAATTTATGGCAGTAGTGCTTTTGTAGCAACTTTTGTCTGAGCTCATTTTATTTAAGCTTCTCAGTGGTAACTTTTAAAAGAACCTGCAAAAAAATGAGAAACTAGCTTTGGGATCTTACTTCCTTAATAAGCCAGTAATAGAAACACTGGCAATCCTTTATTTTCAAAAAATGCTGTATTTTTGTTTACCTTTAGCTCATAACTGTTTGGAGCTGTATACAGTGTAACAACAAGTTAGAGAGGAATAGAAATTCTGGGGTTGGTTTTGTCACATCATATTTTGCTTATGTTGTTTAGTGAAACCAAGTTAAATATGAGGTTGCTGGTTAAGTTTGTTTACTTGTTTACTGTGTTAGGAGCAACCTAATATTTTCACAAAAAGCAATGGGAAAGGACAGTTCTTAAATATTTTATGCTTTCCAATACTTTAATGACAAGAAAAGCTAGTTGTATTTTAGCTTAGTTTTACAGTGAGTTTTATTCCAGAAAAAAAATGGCTTTAAAAATGGGTGTTGGTTTTTAGTAACACGTTATATTTGCCCTATATAGAATTGCTGTAACTAGTTATTAATTTACTTGTATTACAGTATGAAATGCTGTTTGTTGTGATGCAATTCAGCAAATTATTTATATTGGCAGTACTTTTCTGTTCTTTACGTATTTAGTTCAGGATTTAAATGCTTGCATTTACAGTTAATTTAAAAACGCTTCCAATATTTAGGCCTGGAGAAGCTTCTAAGACTTGGCACTCCCACCAAAATGTTTCTCCATCAGACTTCCTTCTAGTAACTTTAGGACATTAGCAAAACCTCAGTGTCTTACAGTAAGCAAACTTTCTGAAACTGAAACCTCCCTGTCCTAATGTAGCAACAGACTAATAGAATTCTAACCATTCTTTTTCCCGAAACACACATTCAGATGCATATAAGCAGGAGGAAAACCTAATAAATTAATATTTTAGATGTGTCCTGAGGCGTTTAATGGATAGTTATTTCGAACACTAGATTAGATGAAGCTTACTCTTGTATTGAAGAATATAAGCTGTCAAAAGTCTTTTAAAAAAAGGGTTTGGCTTCAATTTTTTGGTTGTGATAACGAGAATTTTATTTTTTTTAAAGATTTGTTAGTCTTTTACACTGAAGAATATATTGTCCTCGTTAAAACAAAATTAAAGAGCAAGCACATTAATGAAGCATAGCATTGTTGATAGTGTTAGAGAGCCCATATTTTAAATTGTTCATAAATAAGTTTCTTGCTTGCTACTAACAAAGTCCTACCAAGTCTTGGAGAAATGTCTCCATCATAATGGGCTTATGTTATTTCGGGGGGAGGTAAAATTTTTCTGGGAAACACACAGGCCCTGTTTTACTACACTTTCCATTCCACTGCTCATGGAAAATATCCTGAATTAGCTTTAGTGTTTAGATTACAATCAAGTCACTGTGTCTCAACAACCTGATGCATTTCCCCTGGTAAATGCTGACCATGGATTAGACAAGGTATTAGAAAATAACATATTTGCATTTTAACAAAAGGAAAGCCTGCATGTGCGTAAGGTGAATTGTACATGGGCACACACATACACAAATTTGCAATTCAGTTATTTCATGTCAGGTCATCCTCTCGGGCCTGGGTCTTCCATGTATGTGTTTCTTCAAAGTGAAAGCAACATAATAGAGTTGTAATTGTTTGTGTCATTGTTCAGACCTCTTTTATCATAAGCAGTTTATCTTAAATTAACCTGCCTTTCTTGCTTATGCATTGTTGGATGAGGTGTTACATATCTGTTGAACCATAGTGGTTTAAACATTGCTCATTCTGAAACTGAGCCCTTGAGTGATGAGTAAATGTTTGCTTTTTTTTTTTTCCCAGTGGTTTTGTTACTGAATTAAGTTCTGGCAACACAGAACAGATTTGTGGCCTATATATTAGCATCTAATTTACTTGCTACTTGTACACACTTTGATATTACCTGTTCCTCCTCCTAGATCTAGGTCTCATTGTAGTCTTTAAATCCTTTGCTCTCTCCTTATAACTCTATTTTGTATCTTCTAATTGGGCATCATCTCATAGCTGGACACAAGGAGTCCATCCTGCGGTGTGTCTGGTACCAAGGGGTGTAGAGGATTCTGGAATCATCCTTCTTCATCAGCTTTCCTTCAATGAGGATCTTATTTGGGTCTTTTCCATAAGACATCCGATTTCTGAGGGTACTTGGGGAATTGGCATTCTTAAAGCAGCTTGGCAGATTGGGTTGCAACTGAGCAATGAGGTCAAAATTAAATGGGGGCTGAGAAGTGGTAAACAGAGAAAAGACTACAATCACTTGAGCTTTGTTTTCTGTAAGAAATCAAACTTGTGGAGGTAAAATAATGCAATACATACGTGTTTCTAATCAATCTTCCTCCTCTTCAAAGAACTTTTTTGGAACAGCTAAAATGCCCTAAGTGCTAACACATGAGAGAGAACTATAGAAGCATTCAGACTGAGGAGTTCAAAATAACTTTCTTACTCTGAGGCAAAAACAAAATGAAATTTTAGAAGAAATAAATATTTATCAACACTGTTCTAGGAATACCATAGCTAATTCCTGAGTAACTTACAGCAATTTAAAAACCAGGAGTTCTTTTTGCAGTTTAGTTGCTCATAGGCATGGAGTAGGCAACGCAGAAAGGAGAAGTATGAAGCTGTGGCTGCCAGCTGAAGTGGAGCCAATCCATAGGCATTTTAAGGATACTAGGCTTCATTTCTTAAATTTGCACTGGAAGTTAAATATAGGAGCACTTGGGGTTTCTGACAACCTTCTCCTGCTCTTGATTTGTTTTTTTTAAAAAATTCCTTAATTTTTTGTTTTTGACTGTATAAGTCACCGCTTGCCTAACTATTTGAACAGTGGGCTCTGTCTTAAAATTATTCTATTTTACTGAAAACTTGAATTAAAAAAGGCCCTTTCTATCTTACTTTGGACATTGCCTTTACTACCACCTGCTTGAAAATAGAAATACTATAACATTTCAAGAAAACCAGTTTAAATCAGGATGGATGAGAATGACCAGTTCCCGATACGTTGCTTGCTTTATTTTCGAGGGCAGGGGTAGGTGTTATGAGAGCTTTGCTCCACACAGTTGATGTACTAGGACAGAATCAAGGTAACTTCCTTGTTTTCCCTCTTCCAAAATCCTGCATTCTCATTTGCAGTATCAAATGTCCCTCTTAAGTGGTTCTGTGTCCTTCCTTTTACAACGGCCTCTCCTTTTTCTGCATGGTAGTTGCTGAGGGAAAAATGGCTGTGATCAGGAGTCAGCTTAGATTACTGTGATTATACCATCTTAAAGTATGAGTTTTGTCATGGTAATGCCATTGTTTTCAAGACTCTTACTGTTCCATTCCCTCTCGTCATATGTCACATCTTCCTTGTGATTATTTGTGTTATCTCTGGGATTAACTACACCAATCTATGCATAATTATAATACTTTGGGTGTCACAGAACAAACACCATCTAGACCATGCTGCAATAGAAATAATTTCATTTATATCATCAAACTAATATGTAAATAAAGTAGTGTTTGTAATAATTTCAGCTAAGTTCTCTAATAACTTCTGTCTCAGTAAGGAAGAGGAGGGGGGGAAAAAGCAAGATTTGAGCAGTAGGTATAGGTCAGTGTGGTAACCATTGTCACTTACGTTTCACAGGTACCTCTTTTGGTACACCGTCACAGGAAATGACTAAAAATACACAAAAAGTATTAGAAGATACAGAGCCACCACAGAAGAGAACGAGGAGGAAGCTGATGGACTCTCCAGTAGCAGCTCAAAGTCCGGCTGCATCCAAGCAATCCAGTCTGCAGCACCTGGAGGATTCTCTCACCAAGGAAGTCCACCCTATCGTGTACACGCCGGAGTCTTGCCGAAAGCCAGTGCAAAGCTGCTGCACAGAGACTGTGGTAAAGAAGGCTCTGCACCTTGCAGGCCTAGAGGAGGTCAGTGGCCAAGGCCCAGACACCCCAGTCCAGAAGGCTGGTATTATGGACACCACGCACGATGTGATCCCGGAGTGCGACGAAGCCATCATGGACTCCACAGTAATTCTCTATGAAGGTACAGGTGAAACCACTGAAGTGTCGACGTGCTCATCCGTGAAGGAGTCACAGCCGTGCAGCACTAGCGTCGTGCAAAGGTATTTTCCTTGTATATGGGCAAGAAATATTACCAAATAATTTGATCCTGTGTATCTTTACAGATGGATTTTTTCATTTACGTCCATTTTATTTGTAAATGCAGCGTTTTGAAAATCAAGCCCTCCGTTTTGATCAATATCGGATTCAATTTTGCCACTGTTTGAAAACAAGGGTTTGTTAGTGACAACAGATGAACTTGGAAGCTTATCCTGTTTTATAAGTGCTGAAAAGAAGTAGAGTGCTTTTGAAATTGATTGTGATGCTCCAGGCAAGCTACTTCCTCTCAGTCTTATGTTTCCAGTCTGTAAAATGGATGCTTAACCCCTCCACGCTGAGAGATGCCGTGCTTGAAGGTACCATGCTTGTGTGAAGTCTGCAAAGCTGCCTCAAGCAGTATCAATGAAATTAATTTCCAGTTTGGGTTTTCAACTTAGCATATATTTACAGTTAAGAATAAATTCATTTAACTTTTACTAAGAATGTGTTCTACAAAAGTGTAATTCTTTTATTTCAGACTTGATCTCTCTTCCTTAAACAAAAATCCTGCTTCAGCATCTGAGAAGCCCTCATATATGGCAATGACTTCTGCTGCTCAGAGAAAAAGGAAGGTATTAAGGTAAGATTAAACTAACTCTTCTATACAAAATGAGTTGGTGTTCATTTCTTGTGTTCTTACTTCAGTTTCAGTATGACATTTCAAACCTGAAAACATCTTCTACAAGTCATCTGAACCTGCACATGACATGTTTTGATTCAAAAAAATTTGAATTCAGTTCAATTTTCTTTAGTTTTGCTGGCAAGTTCAGTACATTTTCTTTTATTTTTTTTTTTTACTCTTGATGTAGGAACTTCTGTTTTAATAATGATAAACTACTATGTCTTGTGTACCTGCTGCCTACTCAAAATAGAAAGAATACACATAATTCTGAAAAGAAATTCCGTCATCAATTAAACATCTGATTTGTTTGAAAATGTTCTGCCTTTGCTGGATCACATTAAAAACTACCAAAAGGTCTTTAAGTGATCCAGCCATCATTGTACGTTAAAACAAAACAAGCCTTTTTCTTTTTTGCTCTATATAATATATATGCAACACTAGAAAAGTATAAAGAATGAACTTTACTATCAATTTGCACTATTATTGTACTTTAACAATGTGTCAAAAGAAAAAGAAATTATTACCATACAGGAAATACTGACAGCTGCAACAGAACGCAGCGGAAAAAACTATGTGGCAATACTTACTTGTCAGCTTTTTTCTCCCCCCCCAGTAATTAATTTTCAGTCTCAGATACTGTGGCTTCATTCCTGTGATCTGCTCTAGGAAAAACTTTCATATCATCACATCTGTTTTATGACCCTGAAAGAGTCTTGTTAGTAGGAACAGCAGAAAAGCTGAAACTGAATAGACACTAAGTAGAATTGTACTTTTTTTGTGGTTTCTTTGGCTGTTTTTGGGGGGGGTTAAATTTATTTAAAACCTGATAACTATGAGGTCAGTCCTAATGAAACAACTTCTTGCTTTTTGGCGCTTTTTTTATTATTTTTTTATTTTCAAAAGCAAAAATTGACACACCCCTTTCTAAAATCATGTTATGAGTTGCTAGACAGTGAGTGGAGCTACCACCACATGGGTCTTCTGAAGAATATTTCAGGACTGTAGGAACAAGTTCTATAGAGAGATCACAGGATATGGAAGGAACTTTAGTACCTTTTTTTAAATTATCGTCTTTGAGACAGAGAATCTTCCTAGAAGATCACAAATCCACCTGGTCCAGTTTCATGTTATTGTTCTAATTGTTATCAAATACTGTTCTAAGTTGTTTCACTTTTGGATGAGAAATCAACTTTTTGCTCCAGAATGAGAAAAGAGGCACAGCTCATGCTTCCAATTTTTCAAATAGCTGATTATGAATTTAGCAAAATAAACCACGTGCTCTCTGAAACCAAGCTAGTTTTTTTTCTAGATTCTTTTAGGGAGAGATATTAGAACTTTTGGAGCCTAATTTCTCTAGGCCTGAGGTAAAAGTTCTGAGACAGACTTTTAGACTATTCTTTTTGTAATAACCTTGTAATGATTTCAAGACATACAGATGGTTATTTCTTCCCAGAAGACTAGTTCTTTCTGCTCATCTTGTTTCTTCTGTGTCTCAAGCATGTATTTCCAAGTTCCCAAGTTAGAATACCATTACAGGAAAATCCCACAACTTTTTATTCATTTTATAGGGATTATTTCTTCTGCCTCAGACTGGAATTGTCTGTGAAACAAAATTATTTATGGTTTTGTCTAGCAGTTCATGATGAAGCAAAGAAATGAAAACTTATTTGTGAAGGAGGGAAGGAATATGCTCTTGCTTTTCAGATAGTGCCTCCATTCCTTTCTCTTCTTTACTTTTTCCCTTTTCTCTCCAATGCTGTCCCTGTTTGAAGTGGTTCGTGAAGTGGTTCACTCCTACTCACATTAGAATAAAAATGTAAATTTCAGACACATTGTCTATACCTTAGAAATATCATTTCAAACAGTCATATTTTGAGGATCCATGAATAAGAAACAAATAGTCATAATAGAGACTAGTTTACCAAATAACATTAAATCCTTATTGGCCTAAGGTCTCTTCCAAGAAGCAAGCATGGACAGAGCTGTAGGACTGGCACGAGGCAAACCTTAGTCTTTGCTGCTTGCTGTATATTTTCATTTAGGCAGAAAATTATTATTAAGAAAGTTGGTGTAACTTAGGGGACTATAAAGTGGTGATAATACAATATTTATTACAGGAATAGGAAAAGCATAGAAACTTGGGACATAAATACAATTAGCTTGTTTATGAGGCTGTCTTGCAGAGTGGAACCGAGGAAGTTAGTGAGGCAATTGCAAAAGGGTGAGATCAGAGAGGTTCATAATTTTCACTGTAGGCCTTAAGTCCATCACATGAAAGGCTTTAAAATATAGAGGTTTTGTCTTAATGAATTTGAAGCTATAACAGCTTTCTTGCAGCTTAGCTAAAAAGTATTGTCTGCCATGAAGCCACCCCCTCCGTCTGTGTTGGAGGCTGTAGAAAAATTATTGTAGCAATAAAAAAATGTGATTTGTTCCATAAACATGGCTTGGTCATTTCAAGGATTTCGTAACATGCCTTAAGATTATTTCTTACTATAATTTGTGTGATGACCACCAAACTGGCTTCTGTGGTTTCCAAAAAAACTGTGGCATACTGTTCTTCATTTTAACACAAGTGGCAATGTTAGTTCTTGTTTCCATAGTTTGAAACATTCTTGTAAATTTTTAAAAAAGGAAGAAGGGGAATAATATCCATAGATATGCATCATAAATTCGTTTCTCCCTTGCATTCTGTTATGATTCTATGAACACTGGATAATATTTAAAGTGTTTCTACATAGCAAGGCCTGTAATACAGCTTAATTACTGTACTGAAAGCAAACTGTTTCCTGTCTCCTGTTGCAGTTCCACATCAAACACTGTGCCGGGCGGGCTGCAGGACCCCGTGTCTGTCAAACGCGTTCGACAGGACATCTTGTTAGGCCAGATGGCTCTGCGAGTGCCCCAAGGGTCAGGTAGGTGTCAAAACCTGTGTGTGATGCTGTCTTGGTAGCTCTTTGTACAGGAGGTGCAAAATCAAGGTTGCTGCTCAAGGTTTTGTTAACTTGATGGCACGCGTTGCTGTGTTCCTACACCAAGCCATCGGATTGAATAGTATATCCATTAAAAAACGGACGTCTGAATGTCTAACCCAGTTATCTCCTTGATATCTAATCAAAATTCAGTATTACTACAAGGTTGTTGGGAAAACCTTTTCCCCAAGGGCTAAGGTCTTCCACCTGTTTGTGTACTCGTTGAGGAATTTGGTGAACTTGATTAGCAATTTTGTCTTTGCACAAGTGTGGTTTATCAAGAAGTAAAATCCTCTAATAATTTCTCTACCTGTTTTTAATTGCTTGCTTTGTTTTATGACACCACGCTGTTTTGTTTTAACAGATACAGGTTTTTTTCAGAGATTTATTGCTTAAAATTTGAGGCTATTTTGGGCAAAAACAGTAACTGAGGAAAAAAATTATTTTAAAGCAATCTATATTTTGATTCTAATATATTGCTGATAATAACACTAGCAGGTTGTATTCTGTGAAGTCTGTTACAATTACAGGGCTTCTCTCTGAGAGAACTGTAACAAAATGAATTAGAAATACTTTTTCTCAGATAATGTTCACAACTGTCTTTTGTTCACAATTTTCTAAAACCCTCTGCCTTTCCCAGTGCATGGCACCAAGTTGCTTGGCACCTGCAGCAGATTTTAATGCACTAAATCCTTACAATTTTCCTCTCATCTCTACCCAGTTGACTCCTTTTCCTCTCTATCTTGAGAAATACACTTAATGATCTTACTGGGCTGTTAAGAGGAGATCCAAAACAGTTTAAAGTTTTAGTCTGCTGTTCTTATGGAATAGTCCAGTTGTGTGGCTTTTCCCTGAAGCCCAGGCAATACACTGGTGTTTTTTAAATAAAAATTGATGTGAGGGAGCAAGTTTGTCTGAAGGTGTTTTATTTTGCATTCATGAGAGATACTGAGGTTGTATTACAGTAAACTTCCTCGAAACTGAAAATCTGATTCTAAACTTTGCCTAACAAACAGTTACTTATTTGGCAAAGTGCATACACAGCTATATCACTATCAGTATCTACTGCTAAAGAAGTTACCAAAGGTTATGAAGTTACCAAAGTCAGTCACTACTCTGGAGTTAAGAAACTATGTAATGAAGCACCACATTCTGAAATAGGGAATAGGTTTTTGATTCTTCAGAGTTTAACTGAACGTAAAATACAGTTTGTTTTCAAAAACATGCATTACAAGAGAAGAATACAAGAACCCTAACCAAATCCCTGGGAGGAAGAGCTGTTTTCGGATTAAATAGACAAAACTTTAATGACAGTGTGTTCGTTTTTTCAATACTGTTCTATAATAATAAAGATTAATAACATTTTTGCATACTTCTACATCTTTGTATAGACCACTGTGCCTTCTTAATAGCATCTCATGTCAGTTGAGGGTCTAATCATTGGACTTTCTAAGCAATTAACACACTGGATTACTGAGCTGAGAGTGATTATATTTTTGTGTATCAAAATTAGGCTTTCAATAAAGGGCAAAAAATATGTGTAAAAATTCTTAGTCCTATTCTGAAAAGGAGGTGCAGGTAGGCTGAATTCTGCTTATGTTTATTGAATGAGTGTCTCCCTATTTCTAATAATTTATTTTTATTTCACTAGAAATGAAAATGAAGAGCAGGAAGCAGGAGCAGGATATGCCAAGAAACTTCGTTAGAAGCTTTTCTCAAGGAAATGTCACATTGAGCCTTAAATCAAGGACATCAAAAAACCTTTTACTTCATGTTTCCAAGAAAAAAAATAGGATTTAGTTCAGAGTTCTTCCACATTTTAAGCAGGACTGATGGATAGCAAGTGAGAATAGGGTGACTTTCATTTTCCTCTTGTAAATAATTTGGAGAGTTTTTTTGATGCACACAAGTGTGCATTAGTTTGACCCCCTAAATTATTTTCATTAGAGCTTCCTTATGTTAAAATCGTTTTTCATTTGTAAGCAAATAAGAATGTTAATATTAGAATGCATTCATTCTCAGCACTAAGATACCAGTTTATCCTTAGATTTTTAGCATCTATTGATGATAACATATGTAGTGCCAAAAGACAGAAAAGTATTTACAAAAATTGGTTTTAATTTTTTTGTCTTTCTGGTTTTTAGTCTGTTACTTGGTTGTAAATGTTTCTGTTCTGTTTTTTCCATTTAATTCAACTGTAAATAGGTTTGCTAACTACTTCAAATAAATTTTTAAATTTTATTAAGAGCAGTATAATGTGAATTGTGTTTCTAACAAAAATGTAATTTTTTGCTTCTTTTATGAAAAATGTCTAATTTTGACAAGTACTGTTATGTTATAAACTACATGTATTTATATCTTCCAGTAAATTATTAATATTCAGAAACAGAGTAATTTGTACATAGTTGTATGGTAACCTTGACAGCCTTCTTGGCCTTAGGAGCACCATTCTAGTCACTTTAATATTTCCCTATCATAATAAAAACAAGATTTTGGAATTAATTTTATGATTTTAGTGCCTGATACAGCTGAAGTTGTAGAGACCAATTTTGATTTATGGGATTTCCTTCAAATTCTTAGTGTTTAATGTAAAGTGTGCACAGGGAGCTTCTTTTATTGGTGCTGCTTCACATCTGCAAGAGGCATGTTTGGTTTTGCTTATAAATATAGTTGTGGCATTCATTGCTCTTGTGGTACGTAAGACTTACAAATGTTCATAGCAATTTTGGAAGGTTTTTAGACAGGCTTGTGCATGTATCATTTTGATAGTCAAAACATAAAAACTGATGAGATCTCATCCTTTCTTCATGTGTTTTGCATAGCCTTGAGTGGAATTGGCTTGACTGACTTGCAACACTTTTCCAGGGACATTTAAAAAAAAGTGTGTTGAGGAAACTACCACACGGACAGGAGAAGTGATTCCATCAGATGTTGATTATACATTTGATAGCTAGGTATGTATTTACCATTTATAACTAGCATAAACTAAATGTTTCCAGAGAGTATAGCTGATTGAAGCAGGATTTTTGTGTTTTATATTGCTGTTGAGTAATATTCTGCACTATTGTGCATTTATTTTGTTACATACTGTGAACACCTCTAGACTTCATAAGCAGAAGGTGCTTCAGAGCACCTTCAACACACAGTGCTGACAGAACTTTTCATGACTTTTCAGTGCCTAATAACTCTTCGTCAGATTGCCAGTTAGATAGAAGGCAGAGAGTATTTGGGAAGCAGTGGAGGTATGATATAATTCATTTCATTTTCTTGCCCATCTGCTTTGACTGTTACCTGTTGGCCTGCCCTTACAAACTGATTTAAGTAATAGTATTTATCTGAAGTATGCATTTCATTGATTTTACTCTGTTATACCAAGCAGGGTTAAATCATGTCGGTGTTGCAAGTGTGAAAAGGATGTTAAGATCTTGTTCCACTGGGAAATTCTTAGGAAAACAGACAAAGGCTTTAGGGTATAGTTTGTACTGTGACTCATTTGCTTGCTTATTGTCATTGCAGGAAAGTGAATTTATAGGAGCTATCTGAAGCATGGCCTTGAGAGGCTGTGAATATTTTTTTTTACTGGGGGTGGATTGGGATACAGGAGAAAGAACAGTGGCAGTTGTCAGTGAGACTGTGCCACTTATAATGAACTCTGCATCTTCATACACATTTTGCAAGACGTGGTTTTCATTACTAAGCACTCAAATGGCAGATATTTTTGTTATGCCTTTTGAGTGGCTACCTTTAACTGCACGTAGGCCTGCACAGCTCCGCTTCAGCATATTGGCACTTCGTGTCTAGGCGTGGTGAAAGCCAGTCAATTTTAAAAAATCACATCCATTGATTTTTATAGAAATGTAACAAGCTATCTTACCCTGATAGTAAACAAAGACTTGTGCAAACTCATATCCAGAGACACCTATAGATTTCTAGAGGTTATGTGAAATGGTGTGATTTTTTGGGGGCTGTCCTGTGCAGGGCAAAGAGCTGGATTTTTATGATACTTGTGTGTCTCTTCCAACTCGGGATAGTCTGTGATTCTGTGTTGTCCTGTCAAACTGACAAAGCACAAGAACTTGACTGGATTATTAGGAAAGGTCATCCATGGTGGTGGGAGAAGTTTCCATAGCAGTCTGAAGGTAGTGAGACGTCTGCTCATTGGAACAAATGTTTTGGGATATCCTCTACTGTGGCAGCTGAGTCTCTTGCAAGTTTTGGTACTTTGGCTGCAGAAGGTAGCAAGTACTGCTTGGAAACCTGACAACATAACGGAAAAAATAGATTTATGTTGGCAAAGTGGTGCACCATGAAAATCATTTGGACTCCTCAGTAGTTTTCTTTAACTTTGATTGGGTTTTTTAAAATGTAAGTCTGTAAACAGGCATGAGGAAATTAGTTTTAGAGAAAGTAAACATTCTTAGAAAATTCATCCACTAGAATTGTAAAATATGTACTGTTCCCTGCAGGATATTGCAAGAGCTGCCTTAATAGAGAGTAGATGTAATTTACATTTACATGGCCCATTTCATTTTTCTACTATGTAGTGCTCTTGGAAAAATTACTGCTGATTTCCCTGTTGTTTTAAGTTTAATTTTGGTATACCCATTGGATCTTAAGGTTTTATGTAGCATGACTATTGTACATCAAAAATCTACAGGGGAGTGACTGAATCTAACATTTATTAGAAGCTGCAGTAGAATAAGTCATGCTTTAAAAGTGTTTAACTAAAACAATTTTTATTTTGTGGTTTGAATGTTAGTCTGCTTCATGGCTGGCATTGTTTCTAACTGAATACTTGTAGTTGCATTTCATAAAGTATTAGGGTAAGATGATGAAAACATTGCTTTCACAGCTAGCTAGCAAATGCACTTTTAGAGACTGCTGTACCTTGCATTTCATTGAAGCTGTTGGTACATTTACTTAGAGATGTCTTCAAAAAGAAATTATATTCTGATAGACTAACTGTAGATATTATGGCTGTTCTGTATTCTGAAGGAGACTGGAAAAGCAGTG
Source organism: Pseudotriccus pelzelni (assembly GCA_035584735.1). NCBI lineage: Eukaryota > Metazoa > Chordata > Aves > Passeriformes > Tyrannidae > Pseudotriccus > Pseudotriccus pelzelni. Next base: position 663,273 of record JAWMRA010000161.1, on the reverse strand, counting down.
AATGAGTTAACCATAGGATTAACATGAAACATGTCTGCATTCAAGTTCAATAGCTGAATTCCTGTTCTTTATCCCAACCTGCACCAAGACAGTGACATAACGGAAAAACAGAAAAATCAGAAAACACCACAGAAATTAGTGGTTTAATTATGTGTGGGTCAAACAGTTTCAGGAGGGACTACGGTGCAGATTAGACTTCTAGACACCAAAGCCAATGCCTGAGCAGCACACAGATGATGCCTCAAAGTTTATACATCACTCTCTAATATGTTCATGTTCAACAGCCTTTGTAAGCTGGGGGTGAAGCCCAGAAAAATCACCACAGGATTTAACCTGGGAAGGGGAAACTAAAACGAAAGTGAATGTTTATCTGTCCCTTACAGGTGATTTTTAAATGCTGAAGCTGTTCACACGAGGTATCTATCAAATCAGACTTTGTGGGGAAGGGCAGGGAGGGGAACAAATACTTAGAAAGCCAAGTAAAAGAGGAGGTTAGAAATCAAAACCTGTACCTTTCAGTATCAAAAGTAAAAATGTGGAGGCTGTGTTTATATGAGGAAAAACAAAGCTAATTTTAAATATGAAAGTTTTAGAATCACTTGCTCAAGTGGAAGTTAACAATTAAATACTTCTCTACCCGTGCAAGGGCTGATGCATAGTGGTTCGGTTAAAAAAGTAATCAAAAAAGAGGCCATGATAGAGACCTTAAAGGAGCTGGAAATATTAAAAAAAAATCTTAAATAAACCTGGGATATGTTAAATGAGACTCATCAGGACTGTTCTTAGCAAGAAATAGTAAGTTTGTCATTTGAGGTTGAAGAGATCAAAAGCACCCTCATGAAGTTGGCCAGGGCCAAGCTGGGGCAGATGGGAGGTGCAGCTGACATGCCCGAGGGCAGGACTATCACCCAGAGCTAAAGGAAAGGACCAGCAGGAACCTTTGCAACCTTGGGATGTGGGGTTGGAGTACAGGACAAAGGGATTTTAGCTTGGCTGCCCAACAGCAGCCCTGCATTGATCAGAGAGGCTGAGAAGACAGGGCAAGACTGCTGTGGTGCATGGTGGAAGATCAAGGAGCAGTGGTCCTGAGCTGAACTGGAGGTGCTCCTAATGGTGAGGATGGCTAAGCGTTGGAACAAGTTGCCTGTCTGGCTGTCAAATCTTTCTTGACACCTCCAAGGACAAGAGAACTGGACAAAACCCTGCATGACTTAATCAGCTTTGAGGGTTGAACAACAACTTTGAGGCTGAGCTAGATGAACCTTCCAAGCTTTCTTCCAGCTTGAATGATCCATTGATTCAAAGAATGGAGTGAATTGTCTCAAACTGAAGACCAAATAGAAGATATTTAACTGAGGATTTTTGTAAGGAATACTAATAGGAGTCTCTCACTAAAGGTCTGAAAAGCACTAAAGGTCGAAACAGCTGAATAACTATGACATGAAAGCTATTGCTTCAGTTGCCCTGAAGTGTCCCAATATCAGTGACTTATAAATAGGCAATATTGCTCTTTTGTTTTGGTTCATTGGTTGGGATTTTTTTTAAGAAGCTCTGGGCTTCTACACAAGAAATTTTAAAAATGTAATTAGCATGACTCTAACCAACCTGTTAGAAAATATGGTCAAGAGGTGGGACGAATAAAACCGATGGGCAGATCTAATCTTTCTGTAGAGGTAAGCCATGTCTCACCAATCTGTTAGATTACTTCACAGATTCTGAGTTTATAATTAAGATAGGACTGCAAAGCGTAGTCCACTTATATTTTCAAAAAGCTGTCAGAATACAGCTTATGGTAATTATTAAGGAAATAATTAAGGCGGGGGGGATCCATGTAAGAGTTAATGCATGCTTTAGAAATCAAAACCAAAGTGTAGGAATACACATTCAGATTTTAGAATAGAGGACAGATTACTGGTGCAGTCCAGGTAAGTGCGCTAGATCCAGAGGGTTTAATACATTCACAGATCATTTCAAAAAGGGGTTCTAATGTCAACTGAAAAAAACTATTGAATTGTTCAGGCAGTTGAAACAAGACCTAGCTATGAAGAGTTGAAGGAGCATCTCTGCTACTGAGGGGCTGGACAAAAAAAATAAAAAATGAAACTGTCAATGAATGGAAAATAGTGCACAAGAAGGAAAACGGCCCAAAATGTACATACATGACTATGGGCTCTCAAATAGATATTATTACTGAGGAAAGAGACCTTGGAGTTATCGTAAAAATGCCATGAAAACATCAGCTCTGTCGTCAAAATAGGACAAAAACGAAAAGAGAACAAATCATTCTGTAAATCCTTGGCATGCCTTGCTTCTTGGTGTTGTCCTACACATTTCAGATAAATGTAGTAGAACTACAAAGTGTATAAAGAAGGCTGAGAGGACCAATTAAAGCACTGAACAGCCTGAATACATGGAACATAGTTTTGGAACACTTCAACCTGAAAAGTAGGTGATTGAGGAGTTATGATTAAGGCGTATGAAATAATGAGTCATGGAAAAAGGGACTAGGCAACAATTATTCACTGTTTCTTACTGTACAAGAGCTAAATGGCAGGTTCAAAAGACATGAACATTCTTCCCTGCTCAGGATATTTTTTGAGAACGAGCTCTGCAATTTAAAATGTTATGGATACCAAAAGCTTTGAGTTCAAAACTGATTAGGCAAGCCTGTGGAAGAAGTGGTTAAGTGGAGCTATTGAATACAGAGAGACTGGTACTGCAGGTGCTCAGAGCAGTGAGCAGAGAGGCAGGAGGGTATGTTCAGTGTGATTCTCATCTTTGGTCCTGATTTTTCCATTAGTGGGGCTAGCAGAGGGAGGACTGGGCTTACTGGACTTTTAACCCTAGTGTGTCTATTCTGAGTTTTTCTTTAATATCTTAAGTGCTTAGTGCTAAGAGAGTAGTCTTCCTGACACCCTGTGTGGTCAACAGAGTAAAAGAGAGAGGGTGGAAGAGACTCCCTTCTAGAAGGCAGGTCAGAATGGTAAGCTGGCTTGGATTCCTTTGGCAACACACTCACCTGGCAGGTAAGTCTTGTTCTTAGAGGATCTTCAAGTTTGGCACTCTGCATATCCCCTCCTAAATCAAGTTTATATTTATTCTCTATATTCTCCATATATTTGGTCTTCATATAATTTCTGTGTAAATTTATGATGCACAGTAATGAAGAAAAGATCAAAGCTTCTGACCTTTTAGCCTAATTTTGGCATCTCTCTGAGATTTCAAATACTAGGTGAGAGTCTACCCTAGTCGAGCTGAAGAGGTCTGGGAACCATAATGGGCACCAAGTGAGCTTGTTTCTGATCTCAGCACTGTAATGGCTTCATGTAAATTAGGAATTGCTATTTTGGAGAGAGATGAGAAAAAACCTTAAACGCACACCTCGAACAAAACAAAAAACCAAACAGGAATCCACAAATGTCCCAATATTGCTATTAAACTCGGAAATAGTGATTTTCATCTTGCACCATAATCTTACTGCACAGTTTGGCTTTGTTTTCTCCTCTGGTTCACAGAGTTCAGCTTCCCTCCTTTTGTCCTTTAAATCATGCATTTCTTAGCTTTCCTAACATTCTGCGACACTCTCCAGTTCTTGTTCACATATTAAAGTGAGAAGAAAATATGGATGTTGGACATTCTGAAAGATACAGGGAGATTAGTTCTGTGATTGCTTTAGGATATTTCATCTGAGACTCATTGAAACATTAAAGATTAAGAAATTAAGAAAGAATTACACAGTAAATAGTTTCAAGCACTGAAGGTTCCACTGGAAAGCTCTAAAAGTTGTATTGCCTTCACACAATCCTTACATCCAGAAATTGAAGGTGCTAAGGGAATTCACTGGAATATATGCTGAATATGATAAAATATATTGAAACTGTAAAATACTTTCCTAATAAACCAATTTTCATGTGCAGGTGAACTGGCTTGTGGATGGGAAAAGTTTTGGGTTTGAAATTAGTCTGAATTTATCTGAATACTCTCCCACAACTTCATATGCTTTATGCTTTTTCTCTCTTCTCGAAATGGGTCATTTTTACCATGTCTTATGTTTTCCTTCAAATCCATTTACAGGCATTTTTGTCATCTTGGCTCTTTTTAAATTTCAAGTATTTATTTAAGAACTTAGCTATTCTTTTTTCTGCTAGTTCTTTCCTTAACTGTTTTTCTCTTGACCTCCTTCCATTCTTCTCCGAAGAACAGCCCCACCCTACTGTGCCTGCTCAGTTCATTTTTAGAAATTGCAGAAACTTGAGAAATCAGTGCAGGAAGCAAGATTTTATCACTCCAAGTCAATACAGTATCGCTACTAAACATTACAATGGGCAAAACACCTTTCCAGAACTAAGAGAAGTTTGACAATCTGAGTCATGGTATTGTGACTTGTTAAAAGCTCTTCAATGGCCTCCTACTTCACTGTATTCTGCACATTCTTTTTGCTTAAAATACAGAGTAGCCTCATTTTGTTCTTCTGACTTCCCTGTTGGGCATTAACCTGTCTTGCAATGTGAGCCCCTTCCAGAAGGCACATGCTGACTACACACATTTGCTTTGCAGAAGTGGGAAAAAAAGAATTTTCTGATTTTTCATATTAATGTAATTTTGGAAGAAATTTTTTTTGGGGGGGTGGGGTTAAAAAAAAAAAACCACCATATCTGTATTTTCTAAAAATATCTTAACAGCACTGTGACTTTGCACTCTGGGTATGGTGATCACAGGTAACAAATTTTGCTGCCTAGATAAACTGTTGGACCAAAGCAATGGTCACTGGGAAAGTTACCCTCCAACTCTTTAGCTGAACAGCACTGGGTCACCAGTTCCCCAATTCCTCTCTTCTGTTCTGGTGGTAGGACTTGGGCTAGTTTAATGTCCTCTTGAATTTGTTTGTTAAAAAGTTGTCTACAAGTAGAAACTGTGATTAGTTCTGTTGGTTGGTGCTAATAATGCCCTGGCTATGGGTTTGCTCCCTGTACAGGCCATTCACTGAAGAGTTGGACTTGATGATCCTTGTGGGTCCCTCCAACTCAGAAGATTCTGTGAAATGAAGCATCTGATCTGATTGCTGTTACTGTACAGTCCCTCTGTCATTATTCTATCAATGCTTTGCATGCATGTTGTGTGTGCTTCGATGTGGTTCTTGGGGACCGCTCGTGCTCAGTCATGATGCAGAATGTAAATCAGTGCCCTGCTTTGATGTGCTGCCTCATCAGATTTGCTTTTCTTCCCTCACAGAGTTCAGCTCTTCCCTTTCCATTTCCCAGAGGCTCCAGGTGAGGGCATGGCTGTCAGTAGGAGTCCTTTGGGTGATGGGGTTTGTTACTGTGACGAAGGCAAAATTATTTTTTGGCTGGATTTAGTTTATTGGAAAATACAATTTGGGGCTGTTCGAGACAACTAATCATGGGCTTGGATTTAATGGTCATGGCTGTAGCTGGAGTGCAGAGAGTAACAATTACAAATCTGAACATAACACACAACTTAATGCTTTTGATGGTGAAGTGGGGAGAGGCTTTTCGAGTGTGATCTCGGAAAGCAAATTGTTCAGCTCACTTTTGGGGCAGGGGCTGGGAGAGAAAGGAGGGGAGAAACATGCTTTTTTAAAAGCATATTGTCTCTCACTGTTGCTGTAAATGCGGTGCTGATTTAAGTTGAAATTTAGATCTCACTGAAGCCAACAGCAAAACTGCCATGTATTTCTCAGGGACTAAAGTTTTTTACCCCCTGCTTTTAGATAACTCCTTTTTTTCTTTAGCATATTATTTCCATGACTTAATGAATGTGTCTATTACCTGTTGCTGATTGCTATGATCAGACGCAGTGGGCTATGCCAAAAAATGTTTTCACTTGCACCAGGCAGATGTATTTTGCCCTGTGTGCTGTTTATACATGTGGCATGAGCCTCCTGAGTGTGATATCATTTCTTTAAGTCCTTTTCTCTTCCCACTTGACGTTGTAGCCTGTTTTTTTCCAGTGAGGTCTCTAAAGGCATTAGTGACAAAACACTGAAAGCAGATCTGAGAAGTTAGCTTGTAGAAGGACAAATGAACTTTGCTTTAAATATTTTTAAATATGTGCTGTTTGGCAATTTAATTGCAATAGACTGTCCAAAACTGTGGCCTGACTTTCTGAGGTTCCCCTTAATTTCTTTCTCTCTGCATCTGAGGCTATATGAGATTTTGTCATATAGTTCTCATACTATATGTAGAAAAGGAATCACAGAAATGTTGGTGTTAATTTTAATGCTCATGGGTAGTCATACTCATGTATGTAACAGCACTTGCATGACTGAATGGCTATAGTTCCCTTGCAAGATTTCCTGTGCCAGCAGAGAATGGAAGAGCCAAGCTTGAAATGTAGGCATCAGGGAAGCCTTTTACAGTGGTATAGCTTTCCAAATTTGGTTATAATGAAAGAATTTGAGCAGGAGGGTATCAGTAATCTATTAAAAAAAAAAAAAATTAAAAATCAGTTGTCTGCAATTCAATCTATTTCTCCCCAGAGCATCTCTGTGACATTGCCCTGTCTGCACCTTCCTCAGTCTCTGAACTAAGGCTTTTCAGTGGTGATCAGAATGCTCATGTGTGATAATTTGTGTCACTGTAAGCCTTTGCATACAGTCATCTTACATATTGTTCAGTTTAAAGAGATAATAAGATCTATGATTTTTTTCCAGCCCTTTTGGTGGAATTGCTTTTAGTTATGATCTGGAGTCATTCAGTGAAGAGAACAGAGCTCTACACGGAATCTCATTCCTTGTGTAAGATGGAAGTAATCTCACGAAAGACACAAAGGAAGAGAAGAAATACTTTTTTGGTTTTTGGACAGGGTAATGATTCCTTTAAGGCAATGGACTCAGCATTCACAACAGACTTTTTCAAGTCCCTTTGTTTTGAGTGCTTGTTTTGAGACAACTAGAGCTTCATACCGAAAAGTGTTGAACATGTGCAAAATTTTGCATTCGCCAGCAACTGGTGTAATCAGCCTCTGTGCTCCCAACGTATAAAAAGGCTTTAAAAAACCTGAGCTTTTGGAAAACTCAGATCCCTAGACTTTCAAAATTGGCAAACAAAATTAGCTGACACTCCGAACATCTTGGCTTTTATCTTAAATATTCCATTCCCCTTGTGTAAAATAGTGATAAAAATATCCTCTTACTTCAAAAGGGTGTTGGGAGGATCAGTTCATTAATGTTTTCAAAGAATTCGAATGCTGTAGTGAAATCACCAGACAAAATCCCACAAGGAAATTAATAATTCTGTAATCTTTGTAGGCTTTGGGTTATGATAAATCAATAACACATAAGATTATGCACTACAGGAGAGGGGTATCAAAAGAATAGTTTTTCAGTAGTCTTCCCTTCTGTGAGTGCTGTCCACTCAAGGCACTCTGTGTACTGGGAGCAGCACGGAAAGCAGTGTTGAAGCTGTGGGGAAAGGCATCTGCACTGGAGGAGTGGACACTTGGGGACACACTCATACTGTACAGGCAGCCTTAAAAATGGAATTCTGATTTGACAGTTGAACGTTCTCTTAGTAGAAAATTTAGTAAGCGCTGTTAATGTGGGTTTTCAAGTAACTGAAACGTATTTGTTTAATGATCCGCTGAGAGAATCCTTTTGCTCTGGTTTAACAGCGGCCCTGTGCTTTTTGAATCTAACACATCGTAATTCAGGCACCTGGCAGAGAGCTTTGCACAGTGCACAGGGATTGTGGGGAACAAAGATTTCTGGAAACAATGTGGCAAATGCATCGTAATTGCTGTCATGAACCTGAGGATCCCATTAAATCAGTTAATCCGGGGACTGAGTGATTTGGCAAAACCAAACTTCTTTGTTTCATGGATTAAAAAAAAAAAAAAAAAAGAAAAGAGAAGCCACTCAGAATTGTTCAAATTATTTAGAGCTGTAAGAGCTGTAAACGCTTAAGCAGGAACTCCAGTTAACAACTGCACTGATTCCAGTCCAGCTGTTACAATGGAGATGAAATTAGAAGGCTGATAGAAATCTAGAAGTGGATGGAACAGAGCAGAACAGTTTCTGTAACCTTACTCAACATCTCCTCTAAGGGTGTACATTTAAGCAGTGAAGAATGGAAGACAACGTCAAAATTAGTGGAAACTGGCAGGTGTTATTAATCCACGTGGTCAGTACATTCCCTGGCTGAAGGAGCAGGGCTAGAGAAGGAGATGCTGTGGGAGCTCGGTCTGGCACAAAGTAGAGTCAGGATTGGCGGGAGGGGAAACAACCCTCTCTGGGAAGCAAAGCATGTTCAAGCCAATGGTGACAACTGTGCAGCAAGTGGAGAGTTGTTAGGAAAGCATTTCTAGGGGGGAGTTTCTCTAATTTACTAGGGTGAAATCAGATGACTAAATGTATGCCACAGTAACTGGCATTTATGGGGACCCTCTAGAATATAGACATGTAAAAACAGATTAAGACAACACAGGGACTGATATTCAATCTAAAACAAACAAATAAACAAACTAAACAATTAGGCAAAAAAAGCTCCTCAAAACATCAAATCATTTGGCAATGAAATGAAGATATCAAAACAGTCATTCGAATAGGAATTAAAGGTTAATTTCTTGAACTAATACATTTAGGCAATCTAGCCAATTAGATGCTCAAAACTGACTTGAGAATTTAGGAAATACGTATTTACTGGGCACATTCTGAGAGGTTCAAGGTCTGCTCTGTGTTTGTGAACACTGTCAGCCTTCAGAAGAAAGAAGAGAGGATCTTGGGCGGACAATGCTATGTTGTGGCAGAACAAACGGGGGTTTTATCTCGAAGTCAGGCAGTAAGGATTGTGAAGAATGGTATTTGCACCTGGGGATTTTCAGTAATAGAGTTGTCAAAAATTTAAAAAAGAAGGGGAAAAAAAAAGGACAAACTGAGCCTAGGCCTGAATGAGTAAAATTGATAGTCCAAGTGCCCTAACTTAAGTTTCTCTTTGGGGGCTTAAATTTTTGTTTAAGTTTTGCTACATTATGTTATAAAAAGCCTAGCCCAAAAAAAGCTCTCAACTTTTTCAGTTCCTGAGGGGAACCTGGATCAGAAAAGGGAACATGCTTTCTAGATGTATTTAGAAACAGAATGAGATCACTGCTCCTACAGATTCATGCACAATTAGTCTTTTTGCTCTTATCATCATTGTTATTTCTAAAAGTTTTTTAGTGTTTGTTTTCGCACACTAGACAATCTCAGTTACCCAGAGAATATTTTTAAGATAGCCTTTACTTGAATTTTGTAGTCTCACATTCAGTAACCAAAAGCACGAAACTATAACACCCAATAAATTTGTTTTAAAATGTTAATTAAATTGGTTGTAAAAGTTAATCAGAGAATTAAAACTGTGCGATAGATTAGTGACAATCCATAACTAGGCACTTCTGGAAATGCTCAGGTATAACTTTAAGAGTAGATTTGGAACAATGACAGTCTGCTTCTAAAATTTGTAGGGGAAAAAGTAAATATATTGTTACTTGATTCAGTTGTATCCACAAGGTAATGAAGCAAGAGATTTAAAAAAGGCTGCCAGACTATCACTGGATTTTTTTTTTTTTTCCCCAACACATAATTTTTAAAAAGCCTGGGTGGTAAAACAAAGAACTAACACAAACAGTTGGATGGGGCTTCTGGGAAGAATGGAGGTGATAAACGGCACAACTGTTCCTACAGCCGTGCTGTGTATGCTGCCACTAACAATGTTACTGCTGTTGACAGATACTACTCTGAGAAGGTGTTAATGCTTTCAGGCACACGCTAAGCTATTAACTCATGCCTCTTCCTTTTCATCCTTTAGGAATCCATAGAAAACCAACATATTATGGCAGCAGAATCTGCTTTCTTCTTTAACTCGACTTGAATTCTTTTCTTGTTTGAAAATACATCAATTGTCACAGGGAGGAAACACCTTAAATTCCTGCTCTTGCTTAATGCAAGAGTATGACAAGGCATACTGTCAAGTCTTCATTTCGGTGTTTGGGAGGAAGCTTGCTCATGCACGCAACAAGAAGTCCTCAGCTGCTCTGCTGCTCTCTTGGTTTTCTCTGCAGGCAGGAGCTGACAGGGGTTAGTTCAGGCCACTGTGCAGCCTTTTGCTTGTGGCCGTTGCGGTGTGTGTTGGACCATGAGCGATGCTGTACTCTGATCTCTGCTACGTCTAGACAGATATTCATAATGAAATAGATGTCTGGATAATGAAGTAGACTTTCACAGTCCTAATGGGATTGAAGCCTACAGGGGCTGGAAAAAGAGCAACTTGCATTGCACCCTCCTGGGCTGCTGGATTTCACAGGTAAGATGAGCATGGGCAGTCACGCTGGCTTTGCCTTTAACCTCACCTTCTCCCCAGGCACTCAGCCCCACTTAACCTGATTTGGGCTCTTAAGGCTGACATCTCTGGAGGGGAGCACAAGCACGTTGACTGAGACAATCAAGGGAAGCTTACACAATACTTAAGCTCATCTAAAATTCTCCAGAATATAGGGTTCTTTTCAGAATCAAATTTCAATTTTTAAATATTGTGCACAGCCTCGTCTTCTAATGAATGATAGAACATATGTTTGCTTGCATATTTTTATGCTTCTTGGCGTGTGGAAACCCTTCCCAACTAAGAGTGACTGTAGCTCCCAAAGGCTACTCGCTTGTGTTTCAAGAGTTCCTTGAAACAGTAGATCAGGCTGGAAGATGTTCATATGAGCACTAGCACTGGCAAGAAGCCGGAGGAGAGTATGGGTGCAGGCAATTGCTTTTTGTTCTTAACAAAGTTGGACAGCTAAAGAGAGCACATCCCTAATGTCAGAAACAAGCTACAAGGTGCTCTCTGTCTTGGAGCTTCTCAGACTACAACAAAATCGCTGCAGAACAGTTACAGTGAGACAGCAGAAGTCACGGGCTTTCATCCTCATTCTCGTTTGTACGCAAAACGGCTCCTTGGTTCTCTGTATTAAGCAAACCTGAAAGCTTTAGGAGCAGGGAGATTTTTGAAATAATCATGGAAATCTTCTGGAATTTCCCTTAGTGAACTTTTTAAGGTGCAGCCTCAGGATAGCTGGGGTTTATTTTCATGGGGTCTCCTGGGGAGAAGCCCGGATCCACACTGCACCAAACCTTGTGCTGGAAGCGACCTCCAACTCAACAGACCTCCAGGGAACTCCACAAAGTTAAACAGTGTTTGTGGGTCAGTCACTTTCAAATTTTCCCTGCCTGATGTTGCCCAAGGAGCTACAGTGTATGAGTGCAGAAAACTTGCAAATGTATTCAGCAAGCATACATTATGCATTTTCCCTTGAAACTGATGACCTTTCATAACATACCTGTGTGGTGGGCATTCATCAGCTGTAATGTGATACAGAACTCATGTAAATGTATCTCTACAAAACCCATTAAATAATATATGGACCTATTGAAAAAAAGTACAAACAAAAGGAGGGGGGAGAGATTAATAGCCTCCTTCTCCATCTTTTTTATGAAAGTAAAATTCTAATTTGTCAGCATTTTAATTCCTTTTTTAAAATTAAAATAGTTTTTTAAATTAATTTGCCAAAAAGTATCTTTTCAGTATGTCAAAGCTTATAAAAATATTTTATAGTATTCACAAACATGGGTATAGACTTAAAAGATGTAAAATTAAGGCCCCGATAGAATTGAATCCAGAAATTTCAGATGTTCTGTATTTAAATAATTTTCCAGAAATTACTTCTTGGAATTTTTTTGATCAGCCCTTAATGTACACATGTAAAAGAACATGCACTGTGCATTGCCCATAGCATTCACCATAAGCATATGCTTAAAGACCTTTTGGAAATCTGCAGCTATACTAACAGTGTTTCAGTCGACAGAACTGCTTACACTAGATGAAATACTCCCTCTCATTAATAGGGCATCCAGTGACATGAATTTGCTGATAAGATATATCACTAAAAAAAAAAAAATATGAAACAATATCTATGTTTTGGGCTACTTTTAGAGGCAAGAAAATATTTCATCTTGGACAGACAGGAACAAATGAAATACATTCAGCCTTAGGAAAAAATATTTCAGTAAAACTTAGGCATTTGTATTAACAGTGGTTTAGTCCTTTACTGAGAATTGTCCTGCTCTTTGGTATGCTTATAGAATAACTTTTATGGGCCTTCACGGTCTGATTTTTTCCTGAAATTTTACATATGTTGTCACAGCATGCTTATATAATGAACTGAGTTATATGTATTTGGGCTTTAGCAATGTGTAAGTAGGTTGAAGGCATCACACACTTGTAAAATTACATACCGATATCATTGGCAGAGTGTTAACCTATTATATATCATTAGCGCTTATTAAAAGCAGGACTGCATTTAGTTCTTTTCGTGGAGAACAAAAGAACCTTGAAGGAAATCTGTCAGTTAAAACTTCCAATTCTTTTTAAATGCAGAACTGTGTTTTGTGGTGCACAAGAGAAGAGCAAGGACAAGCTAAGCAGGAAGTATAACCTTTGGAAGTAGGGCAAATGTTAAGTGCTGCATAGTGGTACAGACAGAAACCATGGCAAAATGTGCTGGCACAAGCTCAGCTCCAGCTGGACTGAAGTTCCCAGTGTCATACTGGCAAAACTGGTTGTCTCTAACCATATTTCTGCTTCTACAGTGGGGTGTGCATGCTTATATCGTTGCAAATTAACTATTCCGTAGCATTAATTCGTGACTCAATAGCTCATCCTGCTCCAGAGAAACTTCTGTGGCCTTGACTCATTATTTTAGCTTGAGAAAATAGCATCCAAACTCAACTGGGGCAGTTATTTTAATCGTGTGGAATAACTGCAGTGAGCAGAGTTAAAGGAAACATGGAAGAATTTTCAGAAGTGCAACACGTGGATGGCCCCTCTTGGTTTTGTTCACCCCCTGGATTTCTTTTAATGAAAGTATTTCTCATTGTCATTGAGCAAAGCCATCATAAAACAAGAACAAAAACAGTTATCTCTTTCAAAACCTTCTTAAATGTCAAAACCTAATTTTTCATTAGTACTGCAATCTCTTTATTTGACCATAATGAAAAAATACCTTAAAAACCAGTTAAATTGTTATTAACTTTTGATGAAGTGAAATCTTTTTGGTGAGGGATGCTTAACCTCTGGCTTTCTTCTTGTTTGGTATGGGAGGTATTCCAGAGGATGTTCCAGTTTTCTAATCTTCACTCCACGTACAAACTCAGTTTATCATGAATTTTAGCATTTTAGTATACTGCATTTTTTGTTTCCTCTTAGCAAAGGAAAAAAAAAAGGGGCTAATTTCTTGGTTTCTGGGCTGGGAACCTTGCAACATGTTGTTATGTATATGTGTATCTGATGCTGCTTAATTATGGTGTTTCTGTGTGGTCTAATAGCAGTTGTTGTCTACTTTAATCAGAATATTTGATAATCATCAGTAAAATCTTGATAATGTGTCAACAGAACTGATGCTTACCTGTATCTATGAGTATTTATTAGAGTACAGATAAACTCTAACTTTTAACAGCATACTGAGTCAACCCTAGTTATTTTTAACTTGGGTGTGAGATTCCAGGTTCAATTTAAGAACAGAAAGGGATTTATAATAACTGCTGTTTACACAGGGGGATGGGCAGTTGATGCAGTCACGTGTAGGATTTGACCCTTTCTTCCTGTCAGAGGGATACAGCACATGCACTTCTTCAGTATTTTTACTTAGCAAAAATTAGTATATCAGAGACTGAGGCGGTCTGTGATGGATGCTGTGATTACACCAAGTTTGCATCTTTCTAAGAAACAAGTTTTTAAGTTTCTTCAGTCTTTCTGGCTGGTGGATGTGGCAGACACTGTGAACTCTCCTGATGGGATTTCTCTTTCTGCCTCTTTTATTTGACTGCGATTTTGGGACAAGTAACATCACTTTGTTTTGCTGTACCCTCACTAGTGACCCTCTGCTTTTGAGTTGGGCTTTTTTTTTTTTTTTAGGAGGAAGAGGAGGAGAGCACTGCCTGCCTGTTTCTGAGGCTGATCTGTTCTAAGCCCTGAAGTATATTCTGTTCCATAAATTTCAAAAATAACTCTTTACCCTCTTCTGCATGTGGAGACCTTTTTAATGTAAGTAAAACTATATATGTATGTTATTTCTGGAGTTGAAGCGTGGCTTGGTTAAGCTAACAGAAGTCCATAGAAGACCAGACCTTTCGTGTATAAAGAATGCATTTCCCTAATTTATTATGAGTACTGGTCCCTGTCTCCCAGCAGCAGGAAAAGCTCTATATGAAGGAGATCTTTACAAGTGGCCAAATATACGTAGGGCTTTCTATTACCTTTTATATGGGATATGTTAGGGGAAAACAGATGCTTGATAGACAGAAAGTTAAATGAGCATCAAAAATTCCTGTTTTTCACAAGTTGTAATGAATCCTGGTAGGAGGAAAAGGCTTTCTAGACAATGCTTTTATTGTGCCTTTTACCACAGTATTAAGTTTATTCGTACTCAAATTTAATGTATGTTCCAGAATACCAAATGTATAAATTCGGATTTTAAACAATCTCTTACCTGATTCTATGAGGTCAAACAGAGTGGCTACAATAAATGAGCATAACTATAGAATATTTATTATTATTGCTGTTGTTATTCTGAGGTTGCAATTCTCAGATTGGCCACGTGCTGTTGCACGAGTGGCTGGTACATATTTTGGAGAGCTTTTTTTACCTAGGGCCTGAGGACAGGCATTTTTCATTGCTTCAGGAGGAGTGCAGGTGGTTGTTGCTTCTCTGGGTGATGTCTAACACATTCTGTGATTCAAACTTAGTCACAAGCTGAGATTTCTAATGTTACATGAAAGGTGTATCGGGTCACTATTTAGAGTGGCCACAGTTATTCAAGTAGACATTAAACCATTTCAGTGACCTTTTGGTACAATTATGTCCTTCCCCAGGTCACAGCTTGGTATTGGTAGAGGGCATAACATTATAAGTAAATGATGGCAGTGACATGGCATATGTGAAAAGACTTTCTGGTCTTTATCTAACATGCTCCAGTGGCTCAGTGGCCACCAGACTTGCCCCTTCCTCCCTTGCCGGGATATTTGACTGATTCTGCTACAGTCGGGAGAAAAACAGAGTGAAGTGATTGCTGAGTTGGCAGACAACTGCATAGCTGTGGATCAGAACTGACACTTGAACCAAAACCCACCTGCTTCACGGTGATTGCAACTGAATTTGCTAACACTTCATCTGTGAACAGGAATTCTGGCTTGTAGGGCTGTTCTTTTCAGACAGCTGTGGAGATGGGAGGTAGGCAAAAGACTTCAAGCAAGGACTCAGTAGGCTAGACTTCTGAGGACAGCTTTATGATATTCAAGATAAAGTAAGATTTAGTGGCTTTTCTTCTGCACAGAAAGCCCCCCTCTGACTTTGGTTGCTTTTTTTTTTTTTTTTTAAGGGGAAAAATAACATCTCTGTAGATTTTGAGGGGGGTTTTACATTCATTAAAAAGACTTTTCGCGTCTTTCAGTTTGAATCTGTTTTGTCCCTCAAAGCTTTTCCCCCAGAGAACGAGCAAGAAATACTGCATAAGTTAGGGATGTATTATTTCTCTTTTAAAAGATGGGAAAACTGATGCACAGTGATGAGCTGATGCATCAGATGCCTTGGTTAGTCTCAGAGTAGAACCTGGCAACACCCAAACTACAGCTAGAAATATTTCACAACACAAAACATTGTTTCTAATACCACCTCACCTTTCTCACTCTTTTCTAATGCTCTGACATGGATAGTGAAAACATGCTTCTGAAAGATGTGGACTGTTGGAACACGCTTGCTGGAACTAACAAAGAATGCATATGTGTATATATCTCTGTATCTATGGGAGTTCATATCTCTCAGAAGTCACCCAAGCTTTTGCCTTACTTTGCAAACATATCTATTTTACAAAACCATTATTCAAAGAGCAATTGCTGACATCTGGACGCTGTTCAGACTAAGTTTGCTTTTTGTTAATTCATATTGAAAAATAATTGATCAGATTTAGGTTAGTGGATTTAGTTTCACTCATCAAATATCAGGTGTTGGTTGCTAGTTACAACAGCTTAGCATCTGATACTCTTGAGGTGGCTAAAGAGGCACTATCTCATTTCTTTTAGGGTTAGTATTCAACTGCAAATTTACTTTCTATTTTAATGCAGACAAGGTGACTGTATGCTAACTAGCAACCTTTAATAAGATACTAGAGCCAGGATTGAATGTTTAGAAGATGATGGGCAGAATAATACTTGAATAATGTTGATGTGAAGGGTTTGTGCACTGAATCTCTCAGATAAACACTGGGTGACTACCCTCCCCCAGTGCAGACACCCTTTCCTTTGCAGTGCCAACAGATGGGCTCTGTGCTGGTAACAGAGCAGTGCCTGGGGGTACCTGCTGCATGCTTGGCTGACTTCAGGAAAATTGTCTTCCTGCTGGCCTAAGAGAAGATCTTTATTCCTAATCTTCATGAAGTGCAAGTGCTTCTGCCCAAGTTATCCTTATTCTCCTGAAGGAAAACCATGAAAAGCTCTGGGATAGCCTTGATCCAGTGTGTGTGGGCCAGGAGCTTCTGTACATCTCGGAAGCAAACATAGGGTCCATGAGAGAGAGACCAGGGAGAAATATCAAGGAAGTTCAGTCATTGACACTAAATAACTGCTGTGCAAGGATGTGCTTTAAAAATGTTTGTCGTGTTTTGCTGATGATATATATGATTTTATGGCAAGTATTTTGCTTCCAGTGTTGATCCTTAACATCAGAGCATCACTGATGGCAGAGCAAAAGCAGAAGGCAGAAATATTTCTCAGCATTAGACTCTTGTTTATATAAGACATTCAGTTCATGAAATACTTTCAGGTGACCCGTAACCTGTCTGTCTGCTTCACACTCTGAAAATTCCCTTCCTCCTCCACTGGTCCTCCCCCTCCTGTTCCTGTGTCTGTAATCAGAGCTTCGAGTCCCCAGGACACGAGTGTTTTCGGGCTGTGTTGACCTTGGCAGTGGGTGAGAGCTGCACGTTTGGTTGTGCGACAGCTTTGCTCACGGGCTTTCAGATGTCACCCTTGTCCAGTGTGGGGAAAGTGAGCCAAGATCCCCACTATTGGGAAGAGGCTCTGGTTATCCATACAATGGCAGGCATGCCTGCCTCTTGGTGTCCTGTTTCAAAACAGCAAATGCTTTTTGCTGCTCTCAGCTCTGTGATATCAGAGCTCCAAATGGTCCCGTGATCTTTTTCTTTGCACCGCGTCCCGAGACAATAAATCTGTCCTACAGGGGGTATGTGTTTGTACTGCACCTGTTGCCATCCTCGCTGGACTGACACTGTGACAGCATTCCACTGTATTAATGTCACTGTATGTTGCCCTTCCCCGTGCTATCAAGAGAAGTCCTGGGCTGCAGTCCTGCTGCCATTTGCCACGGTTTGCTTAAATACCAAACATCAAAGGAATAAGGAAATATCTATTTTCTGCCAGCATCTCTCTGTGTGTCTCTTAGAGTTCTCTGTAGATGAGTGTGAAGGGATGCCACTGATGGGCCTCAGATTAGGTGCTACTTTGCCCTCTTCCAGGCTCAGGCCTTGAATTCCTCCAATTTTATGTTGAGGTTTTTTCCCTGTAGGTTGAACCTTTGTAAATAATGAAAGTGACAGAAACCTGATCTGGTGAACAAATAATTGAATAAGTTAGGTAATATAACATGAAAGCAGCAGTACAAGACAAAAGATTCCTTGTACAGCTCAATCATTTGGTGATCGTCTAGGGCAAATTGTGCATACACAAATGTGTTTCAAAGTTGGTTTGTGCTGGCAAAAGTGTCATAAAAGTGTCATTTCAATGGTCTAGGTGATGATTTGACATGCTCAGAGGCACTGAGTAACTTCTTTGCAAAGCATTTTATCCTGTTGCAAATCCCTATATCCATCAAATGGGAAATGGGGGAATACGACTGCACTAACATCTATTCTAGGGAAGGAAAGTTTCTCTGCAAGTCACGTGCATGAAAGAAAAGGTCTGTGCCAGTGGCGCTGAGGCTACAGTGAGGAAAGAGAATATGGCAAAGGAGAAGAGAAAGAGTTGTAGTCAAATACCTTCAACAGTGCCAATAACATCTCTCTGGAAATGGCGATAATGGATGGGATTTGGATAGAATGGCTTACTCTTGCCATTTAGAGGTGTAGAGTAGATGGGAGTAGGAACATGATTCCATGCAGATGTAGGGGCAGAGTATCTGCATATGTGCACTTATGTCTGCTCATAGGGAAAGAGAGGAATGTAAATAAAAAAATGTGAGGAGCCAAAATGATTGCTGGCCTTCATTTCCATTTCTGATAAATTACTTCATGCTGTGTTTCACATAGAGTATTCATTTTAAGGAACATTTGCAGTGAGTGGCAGTTGTAGACACAGGAGTTGTAGACAGGCAATTCTGTGATTTATAAGTTTGATAGAAGAGATTAGAATATTTCATTTGGAAGAGACCTACAGTGCTCTAGTGCAACTACCTGACCACTTTAGGGCTGACCAAAAGTTAAAGCATGTTATGAAGGGCATTGTTCAAATGCCTTTCAAACACTGCCAGGCCTGGGGCATCACCCACCTCTCTGGGAAGCCAATTCCAGTGTTTGACCACCCTATTGGTAAAGAAATGCTTCCTAACGTCATCTGAACTTTCCCTGCCACAGCTTTGAACCATTCCCACGTATCCCTGGATCCCAGGGAGAAGAGATCAGCAGCTTCCTCTCCTGTTACCCTCCACACACTTGTGATGTCCACATCCTCTCCATCTCAAACACCCACAAACCCACATACTTCAGGGTTCTGTCACCTCGCATGCTGGTACAGGCTCCATGCATCCCAGTCTTATACCCATGAAGAGATTCCAAACTATTCTCTGACATGGGCATTAATGAGTGGGAGGAGGAAGTGGTTTAGTGCAGACGGGAACGTGCAGTGATGTTTCCACTCCATGAAGTGAGCAAAGGCTTTGGCTTCCTCACCTTGCTCCCAGCACAGCGTGCCTCATGTCCTGGTGTCAGCCAAGGACAAGGGTAATCTTCTGCAGTAGCCAAGAGGAGATGTTACCAGACACTGGTGTTATTTGATACAACCTCAGTTACTGCAGAGGGCAAGGGATTCTGGCTTCCAAGAAGAAGGAAGGGTCTTCTGGCAGAGGAAGCGTGAAGGGAGGTCCAGAGTGTCTCAGGGTTTGTGGTGAGCATGTTGACATGGGAACCACCTGCTCTTTTGTATACTTTTGTTATTAATGTTGTTGCCATTGCTGTTCTTTTTCTTATCTCCCTGCTGTTCCCAGTACATTGTTCTTATCTCAGCCCGCAATCTCTGCCTTTTGTGCCCTCCCATGGGAGAGCTGCAGGGATGGGAGAGCCCCTGGTCTTTTTAGTGGGAGTACTCAATTTGGGAATTTCTCTCCTAAACCATGACACTGCTTTACCTGAGCGTGTGGAGGACATACTGGCACATCCATGAAGACTATGCACAGCCAGTCAAAGATTAGTACACACCTGGTTTTAACAGGTGCTTCATTTATCTACTCAGTACCTTGAGCAAATTACTTGGCGCAACATCCTACACCTCTCTCCTTTCAAGTTTAATTTACCCTAACTAGATTTAAGTAAAGCATCATCTCAATATCATCATCACAGCATTGCTCAAGTTCCAATTTGGCAAGGCTGAAGAGGGAAGCTGAACAAGAAGTTCCATCCGAGGAGAAACAACAGTCTGAAGTAAATGTGTTTCCAAGGGAAATGATTTTCAGCCTTAGGCCCTGCAGGATCTGAACTCACACCGTAATCCCAAAGTTCAGAAATCTCAGAAACATGGAGAATGTTTGAAGCCTAAATGTAAGCCAAGAAGTGAAAGATGAGATTGAGTGCTCAGTCTTAAGAACTTTTTAACTTCAGCCTCTGCTTTTTGTAGCTACATGGTGTGTGGTTTATTTTTTTCTTCTTTTTTTTTTTTCAAATGAAGTAGTGGAGTCCATTTTATAAGCATCAGAGTCTCAAAAAAGAGTAAGGTGTTAAAGCAATATAGGATTTTGTTCATGCCCTGGAAAGAAAAGTAAATTTAAGACCAAAGGATTTTGCTGCAATTGAAACATTCGACACTTCAGTGCCTGTTAACTTTGCTCTAGTCACAAAAACGTGTGCTTCTCTATCTATGTAAAGATTTTTTTATTGTTCTTTTTATTTCTTCCTAATAACACTTACAAAAAATCCTCTGGGGAAGAAGTATCAGATGTGGCAGACAGATTTCAAGCACTAGAGGATAAGCACTAAATATACATCTAGATAGTAATTTAGCGTCAAAACCTCATTATGGATTTGTGGCCGCAATTATGATTTTTAAAGCACTATATTTATGCATTTTGCAAAATTAGTATTTGCTGAACAGAAGCTACAGCTGTGCAGAGTTTGGCTCAGTTTCAGGTGCATGCCTTTCCCAGGGAGACCCAATATGTTCTGCCTGGCCTTTGCACTCTGAATGGATGGGTATTTCTAGACAGAACACAGAAAATGCAAAACTAATAACTTCCAACTGCTACCTGTCCTTAATAAGCACTAAGCATTTTGTGCTCCTACAGAACCCTCTGCGAGGGATTTTAGAAGGTTGAAAAGGTGTTACTGCATAAAGCTGTTTATGCCCACCCTGAGTGAGGGTGATGGTACTGGAGCTACGCTCTGCACTGGTCTCCAGTAAAGGAGAGACCATTACCTATTATCACATTACTGCATCAGTTCGTGCTCTGGAAGTCTCCAGTTACTTAACGGTAGACTCCCCTAAATAATTTATTGTTATTACATATATTTTCTACGATGGTAGCGCTCAGGAGTTTTCAGTGGAACAGGACCCAAAACCAGAATGATATGCAACAGATTAAAAACCCCTGCTCCAAAATGCTTGGAAGGCGAGATGGCGTGGTACATGATGATGTTAGAAGGCTCTTCCAACCTTAATATTTCTATAAGTGCATGCAGCAAGATAAAAGGCAGTCCTGGTCAGCAAAGCAGGCTGGAATTAGGCACACTGGCAGCCCACCTTCTGGTTTTGTAGGCAGCACAAAAAATGAATATCCCCAGTGGTAAATGGCAGCAGATATTCTTCAGTGAATAAAAGCTGATAGGGAAACAGAGCAGTCAGAGGGAGAACTTCAGGTTTGACACACTGGCTGGAGATAAGAGGAGTATCTAGCACAACCAATGCAAAGGTGGAGCAACATGGGCAGTCAGGTCAGAAAAATTATCTTGGTGGATCATTCAGGGTAGAGATCAGTCAGGCAAGGCTGCATTTGTCAGGGTAGGATGTTGCAATATTTGAGAGAGCGAAACAGTCTGGATAAAAGCTCTGACTCTGTGAATAAAGCTCCAATTTCAGTGTTCTTCTACAGAAAGAAATGAGAGATATTAGGGCATAAACTGGACATCAAAAGTTAGAATAAGTCTTCCTTTCCTTTGTCAGAGGGAGCCATTAGCCTTTTCTTTTCTTTTCTTTTTTTTTTCTGAGTGAGGTTATTTTGTTTTCTAGCCTCGGGCTGGAAAAGCACGACTCCAGAGTGTTACTATACACCAGCTGGTTTGACAAGGGTCAGTTTTAAGGCAAAACTCAGAGTACTGATGCCTAAACTTTCAAATGAGGTGCCAGAATCAAGAAACTTCATAAGGATATCAGTTATAATTTTTTTTAGAAGTTCTGGCACTCAGGGTTTCAGTAAAAGCTGAAAAACATTTCTTACATGTGTAGCAAACTAGACATGAATTAGAACTGGGCATTTATTCCTTGATAGAAAGCTTGAACTTTTAAGTGACTTCCATGATTTCTTTTGCTATCTGATTAGAGATTTCTGAATACTGGAGACTAGCATAGTTTCTCATTGTACATATTTGTTTAGATAGCCCTGTTATTTGATGATATACGGTGTTGTAATACCAGTTTTTAGTTCTACACAGCTCAGCACACCAATATCAGTGTTTTCTAGCCAAGCATTTCACCATTATTTTATACCATTTCTTGTAGATACATGTTCCTAAAATAATGTTTGGCATCCTCATGCCATGCTAGATGGCCACAGATGGTAGTAGCAGCATCTTTTCTCTCTATACTTACTAAAGGCAGGCTGCTTCCCCGTTTTTACTATTTTACACCAGAAGAAATGGCTTTACTAGAAGTTAGTAGATTGCCAGTGCCTTAATCTCCAATGAACCATCAAGCTGTAAATGACTTGATGATCTCACACTGAACTGACAGCAAAACTGAAAGTGAAGCCTAGGTTTTTCCAAAGCTGGCTTGATGCAAAACTTAGGTACCTGTGTGGGCACTGACATATGGTTGAGAATTTTAAAACTAGACCGATGAATACTTACCTTGAACTCTGCAGAAGCTACCTCTTTGTCTTTCACATGGAGCTTTGTCTTCACTGTGTGAAAAGTTGTGGGGTTTAATTTCAGGTGGACAATGCACTGACAATGAAACATGATGTAATTTTTGTATGATTTGCCAGGTTGAGTCAAAAGCTCACAGCATAGGAAACTTAACTTGAGCTCGATGATTCACGGGGAAATTATAAACTGCTTTGTCTTTGCCAGGATATTTACTCAATTTAACTAACTCCAGTTAAGAGTTCACCTTTGTTGGAGAGTGTGGACATGGCTTGAGTTGTGTAAACTAACCGCCTGACCTCGGGAAGCTGCTTGTGATTGTTTTATGCCCTCTAGGGTTATGGGTTTACTTTATCAAACATTAATTCTTTTTATTCAGTTCACATTTCTTGCTCTAACCTCCTCCTAAACTAATGCAACATAATCTTAAGCCTGTACCTTTTCCATCTTCAATGCCATGTCTCCATCTGGCTCTGGATTCAGTGTGTGCTCCCTAACCTCTCATGACATGGGCTGAAATTGCAGCCTATTGGTATAGCTTTTTAATTATATTGTAGAATAACTTCACTATTACATGTCCGACACTCCAAAGTGTCATTAATTGGGTGGGTTCTCCTGCTGCACTTTCTTTCTGTGCTGCCTGCCAAAACCTTTTTGAATACAACCTTCTGCTCTGCAGCAAACCTAGCCTTTGCCTCAAGAAAGACCCTTTAGAAACCATTTTACTTGTCTTGGTTAGCAAAGGAAGTGGTAGCAGGAGTGCAGAAATTTTCTCACGTTCCAAGAGGACTGAATAGGAGCAATGTGGTTTTCCTCTTTTTCATTGGGCTTGCTTCTCATCAGCCATGTTCCTATTTAATCATTTGTATTCCTATAATTCAAAGTAAAATAAGAATCATTGAATCATAGAACAGGTTGGGTTAGACAAAACCTTGAAGATCATCCAGTTCCAATCCCCCTCCTTGGCCAGGGGTACTTTTCTCTAGACCAAGATGCTCAAAGTGCTCTCCAACAAATTGACCATGTATAAGCTAAAGCCTGCAGAAGAGAGCGTGATTTAGTTGTTCAGACAGTTCTCATATGGAAACAATGGTGATTTATCTCATGAAGTAACAGAAGCTGATTTAGTGTTTCAACCTAACACCAGCTGAGACTGCCTGTGAGCTGAGCCTCGTTTGGTACATTAGGCAATAAAGTGGCTGTGTTTGTCTAGCACTGCTCGGCAGTAGAGATGCCAAGTTTCACAACAACCAAAATGAAAGGTTAATCAGTTTCTTATTCATAAAGCAGAAATAAACTTGACCCCCTCACCCTACCTCAGGTGGCAGACAGAGAGTGAACTACTTTAGAGGTGGCACTCAGGTATGGAATGGACTCTCATTCCTGGGGACTAGAAGTGGACTCCAGTGCACTGCTAATGTAGGGAAAGGGGCAAATTCTGCCTGGCCAAGAAATAATATGTCTGTTACCAAAGAGCAACTGGAGCAGTAATTCTCCCTACACTTTTTTCTGGAAGATGCTTTATCACAGTCCTTCTGAATGGTCTGATTAGGCTACCAGTGCTTGCCAAAAAATAAATGAGAGACTGATATTTCTCTGAACTCCCAAGCTACCTGTATGGGACTATGCAAGAGGATGAAGTCCAGTGATCTGTGCTGATCTGTCTATGAATCCCGTCTCTTTTTTTTGGTATTGGGTGTGAGCACGTAGGTTTGTAACCCAATTCCTTGGTTAGATCCAGAGGTTCTTACACAAATACAAGTCTTACTTGGTGTTTACAAGAAGGAGCTGGGCTAAGTCTAGATAAGCAGGTGAGTAGGAATTGCAGGAGTAAAATAACCAAACATGGAGCTTGTTCTCCTGGGTTATCTACAATTTTCACCACGTGAGAGGGTTTGAGCTGGCTGCTGCAAATGACCACTGCTTTCTTTTGAGCATGTAGGCAGTAAGAGAAAGCTGTATGCATACATGTAGGTATCTGTTTTATCCCTTTGTATTGAGCGTCACTGAGCAGTAATCTCTTGATAAAATGAGGAGACTGGGCTCCCAAACTGCAGTTGCACTATCAGCTACCACGTTCTATATCAACCCCTGCCTGGGCCCTGTCTGGAAAAGTTCCACCTTCCTTTGTGTCAAAACACTGACAACCACTATGGTTGGGTAGCAGTTTGACGACAACATCAAACCCAGAACTATGTGGTGTTTGCTCTCAAAATATGTTAATGACAATAACACTCACTTCAAGACCCATCTGGTTAAAAGTTCCTTTCTGATTGTTTCATGATTAGGTATTTAGTGTCCTCGTAGTAACATGTTAGAGTGTGTCAGTTTTATGCTAAGTTCATTACTCTTGTATTTCTTTTTTTAACAACCCCTCTAAGTAAACCTTTTTCTGGTAACTCTCTGTCAGAGCAAATGGGGTAACAGGAGCTCTTGATATTATTTCATGCCCAGTGATACTATTCCATATCCAGTCAGGGAGGGGAGGCTTCTCTTCTGTAAGTGCTACTGCGTCCGAAGTAGTTTGGACAAATAGAGATGGAAGAAGCTGAATATATTTTATATAGTTTAGTCAGGTTCAGAAACCTAATTATGCTTTGCCCTTCCTCATGTAACACATAGCTGTCAGCTTTGCAGAGCTGCAGGATATTAGGATGTTACTGGAAGACAGATACACCAATGCAGTTACATTAACCAAATACTGTATCTGCAGAAAAATATTTAATGTCTGGGTTAGTTTTGCATTAATGTAAATGTAATCTTCCAATGTAAACATTCATTCTCTCTTTAACAAGGAAGACCCTGCTATCTGTACAGTCAAGACTCCTCTTAAGGAAGTTTCTAAAAGATGTTTTGTTATTATAAAAAGCTTGAGTCTTTCTCTGGAGTTCAGCCACACAGTGGGAGGGAACAAAAGGCGATGTAGAAAGTGGACATAAGGAACTGAAAGGCAAAGGAAACGAGTCATTTAATATTTTATCTTTATGTTTCAAATTGTTGCTTTTGAATTTCCTGAATCTTAATTTAAGAAGTCTCTTCAATCTTATTTTGGCTGTAAATTATTTATATGTTTCCCCATCTCTTATGGTACTCTGTTTCTGGGCTTCCTGCGAGACCTCATCAGCTTCTAGCAACATGCTGAGGCACTGCTGTAATCTGTCAAAAAGGAGGGGAGATAGGGCTAACAAAGTGATGCTCTGCGATTCGTACTAGCATGAATTGTCAAAGATGAACAACTAATAATGTGCTTTCTCATTTCTGAAAAGCTGTGGAAAATCCCTGTTAATTTTGTTGGAATAATTCATTAACCAGCCTCTTTACCCTTCGCTGTTAAATCTTACGTATCTCTCTTTTTCCCATCAGTCTTAGTGAAGAACTCTCACATTTGTACATCTTCCTGCTTCAAGAAATCTACTTCCCAGAGCATCTTCATTGGTATTTTGTTCAATTCATTTTAAAATATCTCAAGTAAGAGAGATATTTCTGTGTCCTTCAGAGCTAAGGGAGGATATAGTCCAGGACATCTCACTGTCAGGTATATTTTCCCTGTGAAATTAGCCAAAACAGTCCTCTCTCCTTTGCATCTTACTACACCTAGCGCTGTATACAACTTAGTTCTTCTTCCTGCACTCTGTTTCTCCTTTCAGGCACTCAGACAACAGAGACTGTTATTTGGAACCTGTAGTTTTGCCAAACTGCAGCCAAGATTAGATTGTGCAGCATCTGCACCAGCCAGCAGAGGCTGAGCAAACCTCCATGGGAAGTGCAGATGCCCAAACGCCACGTGGAGCCCCTGTTCCCCTGCGGGAGGCCTTGGCAAGGGGGAGTACAAGCAGGGTCTCTTCATTTCCCTGGCCACATTTCATCATAAACTCCCATTTTCATTAGCCCTCCATATTTCTCTTAGGTTTGTTTCAGGGTTACTGTTTTCAAATTTCTCTCCAGCATTCTGAGAAAAATGTCAGCACTTTGAGTTCATTCACAGTCATGAAATCTATTTATGCTCTGCTTCAGTCTCTGTAGGTCTTCATTTTTAAGTTTAAGTGCAGAAGAACACATTGCCTTTTGTGACCAAGAGGATATAAAATGTCACTAATGGAGCTGGAAAGCCTTTTGCAGTTCATGGGGCAGTTGGGATTCAGTTCTTCCGGAGCAAGGTATATATCCAGAGCCACACAGGTGTGAGCAACCCTATGGAAGTGCTTGTGAGTGTCCTATTGCATGTAAATTGTTCTTCCCATGGAGTTCTTCAGGCCCACAGCTGCATTCTTCACAGCTGTGGGAGATACCAAGCTGAGTCTCAAATTTTCTGTGGTTGACTTGTAATCAGATTTATTGACTAGGGTAGGCTGACTTTCAGAAAGTGTAAAAGGCAAAACAGCAACTGTGGGAAAAAAGTGAATATTTTTTTCATTACTGGCAGCTTCCTTGCTCTGACTCTTTGACCTCTTCCCAAGGTCAATTAAATGTCTCAGAGCAACTGGAGTGGTTACAAATCAACTTTGTCATTGTCCATTAGGTGGATGGAGAACATTTCATAAAAATTAAAATAGGTTTTCAGGGAGACTTCTCAGTAGGTGACTTGTCCATGAATTGAGGATCAGACCTTTTCACTGCGCAATTTATTGGTTTGCTCAAGTGTTCCCACACAGACTTGGTGCCCCAGATATTCCTCTCCTGGCACGGTAGTGTCAAGCCAACCATCAACACACTCAGCTGGAGTCCTTCGCCTTCCATGGTTTCCCATCCTCTGGTCCAGTACATTATCTGTATAAGTACCTTGTTCACTCTGTACTGGAGAAATAAGTCATTATCAGGGAATAATACTTTTTGACTGTGGCTGATAAGAAATGGAAAAAGCGACAAAAATGAGCACTAAATGAAGATGATCCTGTTAACTGCAAAGAACTATCTTTGAAGACTTCTAAACAATCAGAAACTTCAGTTTGTTTTCAGCATATGCTCCCAGGGGAAGGTCATCTGATTCATATCCGTCAAATGTTGAAGGGATGAGTCACAGTCAAACAAATCACACTTTTCTAACTGTCTTTACACATACGGGAAGGAATAATCTCTCTTCATTTAAAAGGACTTTTTCTTTTTCTTAGTAGACAACACTCAATAACTTAGCCCCATGTTATCTCTTTTCCTTGAATTATGAATATTTATTCGTCTCCATATCCATAAATAATACATAATCTACAGTTGCCTCATTTTTCTCTTATGACCTTTATACACATCCTGTACTTTAAATCAAACTCTCTCATAGTTACAAAAACCTCTAATTCCCACTCGAAACTTAATTCAACACCCACAAAAAAAATTCTTGTCTTCAAATAATAGCCAGTATCAGATCTTATATTCTTTACTGCCAGTCAGCCAACACTGGACATAAGAAGAAATACACTACTCCAGAAGTCATTGGTTTATGCCACAGCATTTAAGGTCTGATAAAATGTATAAGTTTCTGTGCCCTGTGATACTGAGCCTGTGGCTGCAACATTAATGTGTGAGAAGTGCCCTCTGCATGCACAACTCCCATAAAGCTGACAGAACCCCGTGCAGATGCAGCACCTGCTTTTTTTGCTCCAGGAAAATCTCAGAAGCTCTGATTGCCCTTTTGTTCTTCCACGGGGGCCTTCTCCTTCATTGAATCATAGAACAGGTTGGAAGATATCTTAAAGACCACCCAGTTCCAACCCCCATGTCATGGGCAGGGACACCTTTCACTAGACCAGGTTACTCAAAGCCCCTCCAGCCTGGCCTTGAACACTTCCAAGGATGGGGCATCCGCATCTTCTCTGGGCAACCTGGTCCAGTGCCTCATCACCCTCTGAGTAAATTACTTTTTTCTAAGTTCTAATCTAAATCTCTTTTAGTTTACAACTCTCCCCCCTTGCCCTATCTCTATCTGCCTGTGTAGAAAGTTGTAGCGGGTTGACCCTGGCCAGATTCCAGACACCCACTAAAGTCACTCTCTCACTTTCCCTCTGCAACTGGACAGAGGAGAGAGGGGATAAAAAAACAGCCGAGGATTCATGAGTAGAGATAAGACCTGGGAGAGTCACTTGCTGGTTACCTTCGCAGGCAAAACAGACTCAGAATGGGGATAGTACTGAAATTTATTACTAACAGGATAAGAGCCAAAGAGTGAGAAATAAAAGAGTCTTAAAAACACCTTCTCCCCACCCCCCCTTCCTTCCATGCTCTCCCTCCTCCCCTCCAGCGGTGCAGGTGAATGGGGAATGGGGGTTGCAGTCAGTTGTTGTTTCTGCCGCTGCTAATATGAGTCCACCCCTCAGGCAGCAGCTCTTCCCAATCTCCTGTCCCGTGGGTCACTGCTCCATGGGGTCAGTCCTTCAGGGATGAGCTGTACCGGTGTGGGTCCACCACAGGGGCCACAAGTACTACCCGGGAAAAAAACTTGCTCCAGCCTGGGTTTCCCTCTCCACGGGCTGCAGGTCTCCTGCAGGGCTCCTCTCCATCCTGGGCCTCCCACGGGGTAACAGCCTCCTTCATGCATCCACCTGCTCCAGCGTGGGCTCCTCCATGGGCTGCAGGGGGGTCTCTGCACCCTGATGGTCCCCCATGGGCTGCAGAGGCACAGCTGCCCCACCATGGGCTGCCCCACGGGCTGCAGGGGGCACAGCTCTGAGCCCTTCTCCTTCTCCGGCACTGACCTTGGTGTCTGCGTTGTTATCCCATGTTCTCACTCTGCTCTTCCCTGGCTGGAATTTCTTCTGCACAGCACTCCTCTGTTCCTAAATATGTTATCACAGAGGTGTTACTATCACTCCTAATTGGCTCAGCCTTGGCCAGCGGCAGGAAGTCCATCCTGGAGCCGGCTGGAGCCCCTGTTACCAAAACCCAGCCACAGAAACCCACATTTTCCTCTTTTTTTTTTCTTAGAATCCCCTTTCACGTCCTTCTCCTTGCGCACCCCTTGCCCTAGGCTGCACAGCAGGGTACTGAAAGTTTTTTCTGTCCTAATGTGTACTACAGTGCCTGAAGAGTAAATCTGAATGAGACAACTATTTTAACAACAATCATTTCAGGCTATTTAAAAAAATGCATTGATTTAGATTTATCACCGTGAATCACAAACAATGCTCAGGGAATGCGCACAGGTGTTCCCTCAGCTACTACTCATGAAGAATCTGAACTGCTGTCCAAAACCTGAACTATTCAAAGTTAGGTAAGTATTCCCTTTTTAGAGAAAAAGAACCTTGGTACGCAGAGAATGCATTCAGAGCAATTAATCACAGGATGTATCCGGGGCCAGAGCCAGATCTTCTGACTCACAGTGCTTCTTTTTTTGTTAAGAAAAGGTCCATAGTTATTTTTCATAATTATGTCCTGGAATTTGTGTAAAAAAAAAAGTTTAAAAAATTGATGCAAACCTTAAGGTAATCCTGTTTATTAATTTGCTTACAAGCAGCATGATTTTAAAGTGTATTAATTTTAATATCAAATATTTGTGTACTGAACAAATGTGCATCTCTAATATTTTAGTGGAGACATCTATTTGAAACATTTCAAAATTATCTTAAAATGTTCCTTGAATCTTATCCTATGGGAGACACTGACATTTCATATTTTATTCTGAAGTCTAAATGTTTGTATTTCTAAGAGATTGGACCTGCCTGTGAAGGGATGCCAATCTCTTTCCAGCTCCTCTGATTTCAAATGGCCATTTTCCAAGACCAAAAGTAGTTGAAAGAGATCCACTGAAGTGCAATTTACAGCAATGTAAAATATAAAGGGAAAAAAGGGGCCCCCTCAAAGCATTTAACCATGAAGCTAATTTATCGGATATGCAAAAGGTCTTTGGTCCTTTAATGGGAATAGACAGGCTGTATCTTTCCAGGGTAATTACAGAGCAGTTTTCGTGATTACTCTCACTTAGATCTTTTGGTCACTTCGTATGAAATAAACTATGCTATTTAGACACATAACCAATTTTGGAATGTCATTTTATCTCGGGAAAGAAAAAAAAAAAAGGATCTTTTCATATCTTAACTCATTCTGTCCTACCTTATGCCCTTCCCAATTTTCACACCTTCAGCCTTAACATGTGTATTATTTCCTAGTCATAAATAACTAGCTAAACACAACTCTGCTGTTGCCCCAACTTCATATTTTTCACAATATCCCAAATATATACCAAAGACCAATGAACAGGATTTTAAAGCCTGTCCTAAAAAGGGAGTGAATGTAAACAAGAAAGAGTAATCTATGCACCCAAAGAGGCAACTGAGCTCTTTTAAGAATTTAGCTCCAACTGTAGGTGCTGTGCTTTTGACAATATGGCTCTTTATTATATGATACAAAACACTATAGTAACATAAACCCTTATTATTTGGTTGCAATATGCCATGTGAATGTAAATTTCGCTGAAATAGTTCTCTTCAAATTCTAGAAGTATTTAAAAGAAGTGATACTTTACCTGGGAAGATAATAAAACCCAACTCCGTGTCATTGTTAAATGTACCAGAGTGTAATGTGAGAACATACAGAGAACTTTGGAGATGTAATTCCTACAGTCCAAAGTGCTGAAATGATGTCTAATGCAAAGAAAAGGATCTTGTCCCCAGTTTTCTGTCTGACTGTATAAGTGATCTTGATGCAGTGAATCAATATCTCATTACATGAAAAACATCTCCAAGATAAATTTGGAAGAACAGAGAAATTAGTGTTATAAATAAGTGTTTTTTTATTATTTTATTTTTAAGGTTCTATTAGAGTTACATGTTGAAACAACACGAGGTGATGTAATAAGCAGAGTGAACAGGATGTCACATCGCTTTAGAACAGTGGCTTGCCTTGATGTCTTAATACTGCTGTATCTGTAACTTCTGGGGCCCCACTTGAGAGTTGCTTTAATATCAAGTTAATCCATGTTGATGGCTATTGCCTATTAGTCACCACTTCCAAAAGGAATGACAGCGACTGGATACTCAGAAAGAAATACTGCGGCTGGTGATTTGCATTATGAAAAATGCCAACATCAGATCTGTTTTGGTGTCCTTGAGAGTCTGAGCTGAGGGAAAAGGACATGTAGAGTTCAGCCCTGTGTGTGTGTGTGTGTGCCTGGGTCCCAGCAGCACTCATAATAGACAACGCCTGACTGGGTTTGGAAAGAAAGCCAGGAACTTCTCCCTCCGGTGTGGCTGGAACTATTAACACCACACAGGCTTTTGCTCCACGCTGTTCCTGCACCCCTTGTTTCCCAGATAATCGTCATTATTTAAAAAAAAAGCTTCAGTGAAAGGACTGGAGGGGGGATGGCTGTTTCAGGAGGACACTGTAGGCTAATGTGTGGTGCCTAAAGGGTGGAATTCATAGGCTGAAACCTCCTGCACACATCCCACTCCATCCAGTGATTGCCTTGGGCATCAAATTTGTAGGAATTCCTCCTCAGCTGGTGCTGCTCAGCTCCAGAGAGAAGAGGGTTTGGGAAAAGGCAGAACCAGGTCACAATAGAGTTGAAAGGACAAAATCTTAATGGGCAAGGACTGAGGGGATAAAAATGAGACGACTGAGAATTTTCATCTTGGGTTTAGCATGTTGAATAGTATTGAAGTAGGCCTAAGATGTCCAGGTCAACAACTTTTCTTTTTTGTTTTTTATTTTATTTATCACCTGTTATTTATTACTAAATTTGTTTTTTGTGTATGGGTTAGGCATCAGGGGGCTTGGATACCAAAACTCACTGAAAAGCATAGATTATCCATTCTTCTAATGTATATGCACATGCAAAATATTTCAAAATAGCAAACGCCTAGCAATGCCTTATTACTAATGTCAAAATATTAATTTCTTTCATCCTCTAGTCTTCAGAAAAGGTTCCTCCTTGAATTCACTGAAACCTTTTCATATGGCTGATTAGAAACAGCATATTGAATTAATTAATCTGTTTAAGAATTCTTAGATGGTGGTTGAAAACATTTTGTGGTGAAATGAGGTGGCACTCCATGTGAATGTCATTTGATTAGGAGGTGGCACTTCACTAGAGAAGTTGAATGGAGCGATGTCAGGCTGTGCATAGGTGTTAATGTGGGAACGCTGGAAGTAAGGAGATTGGATTTGGAGATTAGAACACTGCCTTTGTAGACTCAACAGTTTGCTAAATTTAAAATACAGTTTAAACCCGTATTGGGTCTGTGATTCCACTAAGATCACAGGAAAGTATCTTGCAGGAGATCAGTGGAATCTGGGACATTGAGGGGGTTTTGCATGTTTCAAAGCTGTCCCTTAAAATATGTTGCAGAAGTCGTCTTCCTGTCTCAGGAGAACGGTGGCTTAGACTGCTAACGTGGGAGGGTTAAGTGAGGGAATAAGGTTTGCAGAGGAAGAAGTTTAGGATAATCCTGGAAAATAGTAAATAAAAATCCGTCCCTTTCCTCCGTCATCCTTTCCTTTGTCTCTCTCACCAAACTCCTTTTAGCACCCGTGACAGCTGCAGAAATGTGGTTTCAATATGCAAAAATGATTTTCATTAGACAAATGAAAGTATTTTAGAGTCAAATTTTGGTAATTAGTGCTTATATATGCAAAGAGCATCACACTGTCTTAAGTGTGGCACTTCAGGTAAATAACTTGAGCCAATCTTGCAGGATGCTGAGGGCTGATGCTGAGGAGGTCCCAAGCAAACTCTCTCCCTCCTTTCGCCCCACAGCCATGCACAATGTTGCGTCGATTCAGTGCCCTGCACACTGTGGATGTGGATTGATAAGGGAGTCTATAGGCCACTGTGACATAAACAACAA
The DNA here is from genome assembly GCA_035584735.1 of Pseudotriccus pelzelni. Taxonomy (NCBI): domain Eukaryota; kingdom Metazoa; phylum Chordata; class Aves; order Passeriformes; family Tyrannidae; genus Pseudotriccus; species Pseudotriccus pelzelni. The sequence continues at coordinate 630,115 of JAWMRA010000161.1, read as the reverse complement.
TGAGAACAGACTCTAATTAATTCTCTCCTGGCTTTCACACTGATAACGAGATGTAGTTACTACTTTGTCGCTATTGTACTTTTTGTAACACTTTCTTGGAGAACTCCCTCAGAGAATTTCCTCTAGGGAAAAAAAAAAGAAAAAAAAAAGTGTTTTGTTCCTGCCCTCTGTGCATCAGTTGTCAAACTCAAGGATGCCTGCCAACGCAGCTCAGCCTTTTGTAGTCAGAAATTAATTTTCAAACAATGCTTTCCAATTCCTAGCTAATCTGTTGTATGTTATTCAAACCTCCAATGTATGTAATTTCGCAAAGATTGGCATAGCCAAGTACACAGAAGCCTTGAGCTGGCATGTCAAACAAAATGTTCTCTCCTGGAAGTGAACACAGTTTCATAGTGATTGAATAATTAGTGTTTTGAGTGTTCGCTTCTGAGGTTTTACAGTATATTCCAAAGTCTAATTTTATAAATGCATCCTAACGCTTCCTGATTATGACTACAGAACAGCTGTTTTGTGTAAATTAGCAGCAAGTGTAAAAGCCTAGCCCTGCTTTAAGTCAGCTGCATAAATCTCTTAGGTTTCTTTGATTTGAGAACTTTTTGCCTCTCTTTCAGGATGATTTTGATTCCCATCTCTTCTGATAACAAATTGGGCTTTAAACTTGCAGTGGGGTTGCACTCTTTCAAGAAAATCCCCAGAAAAAAACTCGTGGCAGAGTTGGCTGAGGAGCCGGTAGCCTTCCTCTGTTACAGTAGCTGGTGAGTCAAAACAAGGCCAGAGAAGTTAGAGCGTTAATCATGACTTCGTCTTGGAGCTTAAATTCCCAATTCCTTAGTTGTCACCTGGACATTTTGTTTCAGGAGGCTTAGCTGTTGTGGACACAAGGCTGACATGACTAAACCCTTTATGTGCTAGATGATCCAAAGTCTCATAATCAAAAAATAATAAAACTGAGTAAGAGCAGGCTCTGTACTTCTGCTGTCCAAAGTGCTAATATGCTATACGCTATTAGACCCAATTTCTATTCAGACATTCTATTCTGTTCTATTCTTTCTCAGGCCAGCCACTCAACCCTCCTTGTTGCTAAAACGGAGGCTACATCTCTTCCCTTCTGTCTTGGGGAATGGTGGGCATGAGGGAAGCAAGAAGGTACAGGACTCCTTAAATGGGCTTTAATATCCATATTTTATCCTCTCTACATTTTGGGCGCTAGCCTGCAAAAAGCATAATTCCCCCATGAAGCTAAGCTGGTGTGTGTAGAGCCCGAGTTTGTCTCATCTCGGACAGTGGGGCCTCTGAAATGATGCAGGGAAGAAGGATTTGATGCTGAATTTATGATCAGTACAAATGGATTATGCACCTTGGACTAATCTGATGAAAATTCATAGAACAGATTTAGGCACTCCTATTATATACCAGGCACTTTAACTCTTTAAATAAATTAATATTTTGTCAATGTGTATATTGAAAAACGGGGAAGCGTCAAAAGTGAGGTTTTCTCCATCAGTAACAACACAAATTTCTAGGGAAAGAAGTGAAATGGCTTGTGCACTAAAAGCACTGGTCCTAGGTCACTTAAAAGAAACTTTGCATCAGTTGTATGTTCGGTTCATCAGTTGTATGATATTTTTACAAATGCTTGATGAATACTACAATTCATGCAATCGGATTTCAAGGCTTCAAAACTTGTGTAATACATTAAAGTTGATAATGTTGGGCATTTCATTTCATCAGGAGAAAAACCTAAGCATCAAACTGGAGAAGAGGAGGCTCCAGAATGACGTTACTGTGGTCTTTCAGTACCTGAAGGCAGCCTACAAAAAACCTAGAGAGAAATTGTTTGCAAGGGCATGCGGTGATAGGACAAGGGGGAATGTCAGAGGGTAGGAAGAAATTCTTTACTGTGAGGGTAGTGAGACACTGGTACAGGTTGTCAGAGAAGTTGTGGGTGCCTCTTTCCTGGAAGTGTTCAAGGCCGGCTTGGATGGTGTCTGAGCAACCTGGTCTAGTGGAAGCTGTCCCTGCCCATGAAACGAGATGATGTTTTAGGTCCCTTCCAACCCAACCCATTCTATGATTTTGTGAAACTCAGTAGGTCTTACATCCCAGCACAGACCTTGCTTGTTGGAGGGCAACAAGATTTGGTCCCTGCTGCTCCATGCAGCACCACAATCGACCACCCTTGCTGCCATCACGTCAGAATGAAGCCAGTCCGTGCCAAGCCACATCCCTCAAAGGGCTGCTGTGAGAAAAGGGTCCCCAGTTCTCTGCAGATTTTTCCTCAGGGTGATCGCACACAGGGCATAACTCAAACTCTTTTGCTGTTATGATGGCTTCTCCTTTGATTAGTCATGTTGCAGTCACAGCTGGAGGAACTGGGCGCAGAGGGACAGTCGACCTTGTGCACCCCGTGGCTGAACTGTAACGCAACGCAGTCTCTTGAGCATGAGAACCATTTTTAAATTAAGCTGTTAGAATACTACATTATTTGAGGATCATTCAGCATCTTCTAATCCTTATTTGATTTAGCTTTATTTCACTAACGTGCATTTCGCTGCTTGTTGTTATCTTTCTCTTTGAATCTGCTTAGAAATCCATTTAGTCAGGGTAATTGCTCCTTCACAAGGCACTGCTCCACGATGTTCAGCACAATGATCTCACGTCAAAAGATGATGTTTAAGTGAAACAACTGTCATGATAAAGTCTTGTTTGTTTGTTTGTTTAAAAAGGAGAACAAAAATCTACTATTTGTTCCTGTTTCTGATTATCCTCCATTACAGGTAATGAAATAATATGAATAAAAGTTATAGGTATCATACTAAAGGGAACTCAGACTCATCAATAACAGCAGAAATTACAAACATAATCTTATTTAGTTGCACATGTTGCTGCTGTTGGAGCTCAGTTGTCTGATTACGAGAAACAAAAGGAAGCATCAATATTGCTACTGAAGTCTGAAAGTAATTTCATTCACATATTAACAATATTGATGATGTATGTGCATATAAAATAATTCCTCTGAAGTGAACAGAAGGCATTTGAATGTGCTGCCTCAGACCTTTTGTGTCTGAATGCCTTTTGAATTGTTGAAAAACAAAAATTTTAGCAAATAAAATGCTCTTATTAGACAGGTGGTTTCATGGCTTTCATTTGGGTCCAAAAGATGGAGCCTTGTTTTGCAGACTCCCACGCCATGGCCAAGAAAAGCAGTGGCATGTCCTGCAGGATGATTTCCACTGATGGTAACCGAAAGGGCAGCTCCTGACTCAGCTGAACTCTCAGTTTCAGGGTTGATGATACCAGCCTGCGTCATGTTTTTGTCAACACATTAACTTCTCATTTTAGAGAGGATCCACTTGAACAGAGGTGTCTGGAAAAAGGGGCACAGTGTGTTTTGTATTATTTGGTTTGACTGGCATTTGTTTCATCCTGTATTTCTGCACAGAGGCGTAGAAGTTTGTTGGGGGAAAAACATTTAAAGGCATTACTCATATGCTCTGCAAGATTTTGTGGACTAGTAGTTTAGATAAACTCCATTTTAGCAAAACTTCTTCATCCGAATCTGCAATAATAATTTATTTGAACTCATCTATGGATCCAAGGTTCTGTTACTGACATAGGCGGGTCTTACTCTTAACTGAAGTATTATTTTAAAGGAATCTGGTTAGATTGAGACTAGCAGATTAATTTATTATATCACTCGCTGAATGCCCCTACTTGAAGACATTTGTGATTTCTTTGCAGTAAACACGACAGGGTAAACAAAGCCAACACTAATGGTCCCCAGAAATTTTGTATTAAACAGTACAGGCACAGACTTTTGACCTACGCTTGTGACAGTGTAACGTGGGGTCAACAGGATTGCTTTTTCTTCATTTCCCCTTTTTTGATTGTTTTTCCTTGTTTGTTTGGTTTGGGGTTTTTTACTATGGCATGACTCATGCCTCATTCTAGGAGGAAAAGCAGACAGCTACCCTTAAAGAAGAGAGATTTGTTAATATAGCCATCACCTGATGCTAACAAGCCTGACAGGAACCTGTGTTTTTTATAAATGTTGCTAGCTAGGAAAAATTATGGTGAAGGTGGTGTGATTCAGAGTCCAGCTGAATTTCTCAGGTCATTATCAGTCTAGTTCCAGGACATTTTACAATACAGAGCAAGGCAGATATTAATGCCTGTGGTCAACGATCTGCTTGTAATAGACAAAGTGCTACATGATAGTTTCATGGGAAGATTGATGCTGCTGCTTCTGAGATGTTGCTGACTCACCCATGGCATCTAATGGATGCACTTCCCTGAATTAATTCCTGCTTCCAGTTCCATAAATACAGCTAAAGTAAATGATACCTCTTAGGAAACATCCTGTCTTCGTCGTAATGTCTCTTATTCCAATGGTTAATTACTCTTACTGTTAAACATTTGCATCTTATTTCTAGCTGAAAAGGGTCAGATTCCAGTTATAGCTTATTATCTTTGTGGGGTTTTTGTTTTGTTTTGTTTTTTTTTTTCAAAAAGCTGTTATTTCTTTGGAGGTTTTGTAATTAAACAAGCTTTATTTCATTTTTTTGTCAATAAGATTTTAATGATAACATTACCAATCTTTTCACCAGAGCACAATATTTTTTTCCAAGTGCGTTTCTTCTCTCTTCAGTAAAGAAGCATTTGGAATTCTTAAAGCATTTTAATAATATTGTGGGTTTTTTAAAGGGTGGTAATGATTTAGCTTTGATATTGCAAAGGTATAAGGGACTAAAGGATCGTAGGTATGGTCATATGTTTTATTAGACCAACTGATACAGACTGGGGGGAAGGGATGGGGATGTGGAATAAAAATTTGGACACATAAACATTCCCTGAGATGCCAAGAGGTTTTTGTGACCAACTGCTAAGTAGTCAGTTTAATAAGAAATTACTTATTATGTCTTCCTTTTTTTATTTTACAGTATTTCACAAAACAGTGGTGGAAAATGCTTTATAAAGAACATTTAAGTGTATTCTAGCAAAAAGTAAGTGGCTTTGAGAAAAATAATCTGCAAAAAAATTTATGAACAATATTGTTCAACTCAAAAATAAAAAAAATCAAAAAGGTGATATGTTTTCTGCCAGGCTAAAACTGTTGAGCTAGAGAAATTCTTCTTATAGTTGTCTCTCTTGTCTTTCATCACCTCAGGCTTTATCAAAGGAAATTAATGCCACTAAATGTATTCAGTAATAAAGTATTTTAAAAAAGGAATATAAAAGTTCAGTAATGGGGGGGGAAATTAGTAGCCAATTGTTAAAGTGTTCTCTAACCATATTGGAAAACGCTTTGGTCCTCTCCCCTGTCACCACCTCTGTCGGTGTCAGAAGAGGCAGGAAATTGCACTGGGTGATCAAATAACATAATTACTCAAAAAAACCCCAAACACACCCGAAACAAAACAAACCTAAGTGTTTCTGTTTAAATAAGGCAAACAGGTGTTGAGTTTTCCCTCATTCACAACATTTACTACGTGTTTGACATTTGAGCTGCTATAACTGGGAAGAGATGACTCCATCCTGAGGGGAAGGATGTTATTTCTACAGCTAATTGGCTGGCTGATACCTTAATTCATAAATCCCTGCGCCTGTTCTCATTTACCATGACTAAAGATCCCAACCATTTATAGCTGCAGTGAGGGCAAGAATACTTATTCTTCCTGCTTTCTTTGAAGTTCATTCTTAAAAACCACTGAGATGTAAAATTCCTTTTCAACAGTTTTTTTTTTAACCCAAGTACCATTTAAAATATATATAATATCAAACCTTTCCTAACAAATCTGTCACAATGACTGAGAACAACTTTAATTAAATCCTCTTGTTAAGTGAAGAAGTAATTTACATTCAGATTTCACCAGATGAGGTTAATGTAATTATACTGGGGATGTTACAAAAACTGACAGCTCCCCATAGCCTTATGATCACTTGCAAATTAGAAGAGGAAGAGCTCTGAGTTCACATTTCTCCTGTGCCTGATACGTACAGAAAGCTGTGGGAAACATTTCCAGAGGAGGCCACACCCTCTTTCTGGATGTTTTTTTCCTTGACATTTCTTTCATGGTAATAGCTGTCCTCATTTTTATTTTTTAAAATGCACCTTCTCTGCTCAGTTTGACCCCACTGACTGTTAATGTTTAATGTTAAGACTTAAAAGGGGTTTTAAATGAAAAAAAGAAAATCCAAATGATGAGCACTGAGCTATAAACTACAAAACAATTGATAATTACAAAATAGAGGATTGCATTACTGTAAGACTTAACTCCAAGCAGGTATTTCTTCAAATAAAAAAATCCTTTAATTTATTTTAGTTAGAATTGTTCCCTCCACATCTGATACAATCACTTTATGTTTCAAGCTTATGCAAACAGTTTCTTAAATCTACATACAAGCAGCCAAATGAAACTTCAAAAAATTATTGGCTTATGATTATTAAAAAAGCCTCTCTCTAATGGAAAAAAAGGCTGATAAAAAACTGATTCACAATTTCAGTGTCTCAGTGAGCAAATTGTTGTACCCTTTCAGTGGTTAGAGCAAATCCCTTGTATCCAAGACTTTCTCAAAGACCCAATCATATGGAAAATTTAAGCTTGGTCCATTCCAGAAATTCCCTTCAAAATTCTGCACACTGCAGTGTGTGAAATGTTCTGGGACATACATGCACTGGCACTACTCATACAGACCAGATAATTGTGCATAAAATAGGCAAGCGTTTTCAGTCCATCAGCTGGCAATGGTGCATAGACATTTTTAATATTCCATATTGCATTTGTGAAAGTGGAAGAGACAGGAAAAAAAACTAAGAAAGTGTTTTGAAGTCTTCAGGTGTGAATCGTGAGGCAACTCAGTGTTATTTTTATATTTACATGTTATATTAAAAGCCATTTACTTCTAATTCATGGATTACTGGCTATATACTTCCTGCATAAGAAAAAATCTAAGCCGAAAAGGCGCTCTTTGAGGTACTGATTTTTCTCCTTGATTTCCCTGATGCACCGCAGCAGGAATGTTCTTAGTGATATTTTATTCATTTTTCCCCGTCTAATTATCTTTGATTTTTCTTTTCCCATCCTTCCTTCCATGCTCTACCACAGAAAGTGACTTTGCGGTGAGCAGAAGGGAATTCCTTCAACATATTTCAGGGAGTATGAAATTCAGCCTGGGATTTTGCAGCGAAGGCTGGAGATGAAAAGTGCCAACCGACAAAATCCGCTCGAGGGGAAAACGTTTTCTCACTTTGATAATGAAATATTCATAGCGCAAGACTTTCCCCCCTGTCGTCCCCCCATGGCGATCACATGTGAATTTCAGACTGAACTTTTGTGATCTCTAGAAATGGGACCTTGGCAATGTCCCTCCTGTCAGGGTTATCCATCTCAGCCTGGGATGTAAAAAATGGTCAAGCAGCCGCGTGGCTACAAACCCAAATCTGTGCGCTTTCCGTGTCTTGTGACTCGGAGTGGCGTGCTGACGCTCCTCCTGCCACAGGCCTAATTTTCCAGGGACATCCCCTGGAAGAGATCCCAACCTCAGCCCTTTAGCCCACGTGTGCCTTCATCCCTCTGCGATCGCAGGCTGGGCTTCTCCAAGCATCACTGAGCGCGTGGAGAGCTGCACGCCGGGCACGGCTCTGGTGTGTTTTTATAGCCTCCCAGGGAGGCCTGATCTAAAAGACAACCTCCCTGCAAAGTTAGATGACGAGGCCTAAGTGACTTCTAGTTATTTTTCCTTTGTTTGGTTTGGCTTTTTTTTCATAAAGCCTGAATTTTTCTGCCACATGCATTAATTTTATTAACTTCACATAATTGATATGGAGAGTTTATGGATGTCCTACACGGCACATCTACCAGGTGCTGCAGCCCAGCAGAGCAGAAGGTAAGCCTACAACACTGCAAGTCCTGCCTTAACCTTGTGTTCTCCATTTCAGAGATACTGAAATAAAGCTAGAGGGTCAGAACACAGACTTATTTAGCAGAAGGATTATATATTATATTTATATCTATGTAATTATATATAAAATTATACACATACATATAATTATATATAATTAGATATGATTAAACAGTACATATATATTAAAATAATATAAAAATTCTATTCTTAATGTTAAAAATAATATAACATATTCATTGTTATTAATATATTATATTTTATTCTATTATATTTACAAACATAGAAAATTATTTATTGGTCATGTGTAATATTAAATTATGTGATTTATTGGACTGCTATGCAGTATATAATCTGTGACACACTTATTACATGCAGTCAACAAATGGTTGGAAGCTCTAAGCTATCCCAAAGGGGCAACATGAATTTATACATTAGCAACCATCAAATGCAAAATAAATATATTCATCATCAAAAGTAATTTTTTTCAATTTACAAACTGAATTTGTTTATATGTGTGGAATAAAGGTGAACACTCAAAATATTTTCAGTTATTAGGTGATACAATACAGTTCTGTATTTCTGAGCGGAAAATTATCCTACGTGGATAATCTCGGTCTTTGAACAAGAAATGGGAGTATATAAAACTAAACACTTGGTCTGATCCATGGTTCACTGAATTCCACCTAAGCAATGAAAATTAAATGCTCCACACTGCACTTTGAAAGACTGTTCCTAGCTCACCTCAAGGAAATAAGTCAACTAATTTTTCGTGGTTTAATTTACGTGAGTAAAATTCCACCTCTATTGAAATCAATGACACAGCCCCTGTGCTTTCAGTTGGCTGTAATTCCACTTCCATATGTGCACTGTGACTGATGGTCTCTGCCACAAATAGCTCCAGGAAATGTCATTTTTATATATTTGTGCAGTGCCCTGCACAGTAAAGGTTGGGCTTGGCTGAAGTGAACCAATGAGCTGGTAACATAATATAAATAATAAATGATACCTGCTAAACAGCTTTGTATAGAGGTTTGTGATTGTGTGGAAAGGAGATTTATACAGCATGAAAAAATAGTATTTGATGACTTCCCCTTCAGTTTTTTTAGCATACTTGCAGATTAAATTGACAGTTCAACATACAACATGACTAATTTTCTTGATTGCTGAAGGACCTAAAACTGCTCAAGAGCTAAGCATAAATTATTTTAGTTTGAATGTTATTAATTTAACTGATCAAAAAAAATTGACTTAAACATTCCAAATTGTTTTATCCTGAAAATGCCGCTATGGCCTTGGTTTGGGTTTGCTTCTTGCTCCACATCTTGAATAGATGTGTTGCTATTCATCTTTTCTAGGTGTGGCAGGCAAAATAAACCGCCTTTAGAAAACAGAATGACCTGGGAAAAGCAGGAGATGAAATGTCTTAGTCTTATCTCCTGACCTTCTGACCCATCAATGAAAGAGAAACCCGAACATGGTGGTGACCATCAAAGGCCACATTTTTCTTTCCACTGCACCAGCACAGCCCAGCAAGAAACAGGCCCCTCTCCTCAGCTTTGCTCTTCAAATCAAACTGCCAAGCTCCAAAGCAAATTGTAGAAATAAGGAAAAAAGACATGAAAACCAAAAACCAGCCAACCAAACCAAACCCAAAAGCCTATAGCTATTGCTTTGTCCAACCCAGAGAGACTGTATTCAAGGGGGAAAGTCCAGTGTGCTCAATTCTAGACCTTTTTACATGTCTTTCCTTGAGATTTAAATACTCAGTGGTAAGTCAGATGGAGATGTAGGATGACAAGGAAAGAGCCCCACATTGCAAGGCAGTAAAACTATCATTTGGAATTTGTGTAGCCAAAACGGAAGGAGGCATTGCAGGGAGTGTCTTTGTGTTGATCAGTGGTGAAGTCAGATGACATTTGGGTATACCTTCTTTGATTTACTGGGAAATTAATTTACCTGCAGGAATTTCTCCCTAAAATGTTTATTTGTGTTACCTAGCCGGGACACTGTTGTGTAAGCTTGCAGAAACACACACACAGGCTGGCTCTGAGAGTTCTCGATGTCTTGTAAAGAATTTAAATGCTTGTTACCCTTTATTGCTTTTGACTAATATAGGGAAAAGAATCCTCTGGACAGACTTGGATTGTTAATGTTGTGATTAGACAGAGACAAGGATACACTTTGTTATTGCCTTTCTGCAGTAACAAGCAAAGTGCCATGAGTGTCTCATCCTATGCAGCAGCTACACATGAGATAGAAACTTCTCTTGGCACAATAATTTCAGTTAGGGGATAAGAATATTGGAGTTTTGGGGTTTTTTTGGTTGTTTTGTTTTGTAGAGACGAGGGGATGTATATGCCAAACCCACATAATAATGGTGATTCTAATGGATACTATAAAAAATACTGGTTTAAGAGCTCGTCTTCTTTTTTTTTTTTTTTTTTTTGCCTATAAAATATACTGAGAAGATGTGAAACCTCTCTTTGGTATTATAAACTGCATGTATACTTGGATATTTGGTGCTGTAAGTGTCATAAATTAGCGTTATTAATTTTATAAATTAACATCATTATTTTACCTTGTTTTCCATTATAAAGTCCATACTTTAATGGTACCATCCAAACAATTTGTATTACCTTCAAATTTAGTGCCTTTCTCCTCTGCAGACAAAAAATCTGACATTGACATTTGCAAAAAGTTGTTAAGGCCTCAGAAGCATGACTTGGAAATTAGATGAGAACATCAAGAGCTGGGGGGAGAACTTTAGACAATTGAAAAAAAAAAGTTACTGGCAGTATATAAATGTCCTTCCTCCAGGTAGGCTATTGTTTTATCAGGCACACTTATTAGCTGTTTCCAGCCTCTTCTTGTCACCTGTGGCAGCTTTAACCTCATTCTTTAAAATGACACTGTGCTAAAATCAAACTACCCCTTAATGTGGCGAAAAACCTACACCACGGGGTTTCCAGCCCATTCTGTTACGTCTGAAGATTCGTCAGTTAAAACAACTTCTCAAAAAGACAGCATTTGGTTCTTGAAATTTAATCCTGGAAGCAGGGGGAGAGCCATTATTGCCTGACTTGTGGCACCCTTCATCTCTCATTCCCCTCAGAACTGTGGTTTCCATCTGCACTCTGTCTCGGTGTCTGCCTGGGCATATCACTGTTACTAGAGCAGCAGATTGCAGTTGCTGTTTCCCCCCAGCCGAGAGCAACCTCCAGACCACTCTAACCAGACAATAACGAAGAATAAATGCCTAATGTCCCAATCTGGTAAATTAGATTAAACAATTGAGCATATCCAAAGAAATTAAATGTAGCCCAATACCTCGTAACTTCTTGGGAAACTGTAGGGGGAGGGGGAACTTTAGATCCTAGGGTAAAATTTTGATATATTGATTCACAAATGAGTACTGCCTTAACCTGCTGTCCTTAAGAGAACTTTTGAGAAATAAGAATGTCAGAATCAGACTAGCAGAGCATCACCTACCCTCACTAACACCCTTTAGTGGATGTTTTCTGTGTTGGCACCAGTCACCTACAACTGTTCCCAAGATGTTCTTCCCCACTCCACGCTGTTGCTCAGTGTTCATAGCAAAACCAACTCAGAGATAAAATGGGACCTGGGCACTAACAGAGGTTCACCAGTGATTTTTGGCTCAGGTTTGTACTCAAGCCTCATAAATGCAAGTCTGAGCCCCAAAACACTGCTCTGGGCTCAGGTCCCCCCTTGGAGTCCTATGGCTTTGGTGGGAAAGAGAAGAAGGGATGGCCAGGGGCTGAGTGTTCATGCACGAGTTTTGGGGGGATGTGGGGGTGGTGACTGTGCCCTGCTTCAAAATCGTTAAACCTCACTGTGCTTGGGCTTACAAGAAGATATTTGGAGCTGAAAAGTGCTCACCTTCTTAATTTCCTTTTTTCCATACTTACTGGAGGCTTTTGGATAGTGTATGTATATCCTTCATCTCCTCTGCTCCTAAGGAGTTATTTAGTCCTAAGTGTCTGACATTTACTTGGCTTTAGGTCTTTGAATGAGCATGAAGCCAGGCAGGGAAAAATCTACTGGCATGATTTCATCGTAGATGTGATGATGTTATGAATTATCCTATGTAATTTTTTCTCTGTGTGTGAGTAATAGAACAGCAAGTGTTTAGAAAAAGAGTCCTGGTGAGAAAATCTTTGTGCGAAATAATTGTTTCAATTAACAGAGAACAAAACAGAAACCAAGAACAAAACAAAAACAAACAAAAAAAACCACAACCCACCCACCAAACAAAACCACAAAACCACCACAACCCCAACAACTTTAGAAGAAGGGTTGAAAATGTTTTTCCTTTACCATTTGTCATGTTTCCTAGGTTAGCTGCTAAGCAATTAGGTAGAAAATAGAAATAGTGCCTTATTAGAAATGGAAGCAGATAGAAAAACCAAGAGGGTCTTCCATAATTTTGAGAATGAAAATGAATAATATTTTAAATTCTGTAACATTACAGTTTTTCTTTTACTTCCTCGTGGATGGCTGCCTGCATCACATTTTTCCACTTGCAGCTAACCCACAAGTTTTGTAAGAATTTACTACACTGATTCAATAGAGCTGGTCCTTGATCTGGTATGTTAGAGGGGACCTGTAGTGAGGACAGTGGGTTTTGAGCTGTGTCAATGGTAAGTTTTCTGTAGGCTTAACTGGATATGCACATTCCAAATGTTTGAAATACTTGAGTCTCCTGGGGAACATCTATTTGGTCCAATATGCCTTAAAGCAGAAGTTCCTCAAATTAGCTCTAAGTGCATATAAAGTCTCGTTCATATCCTGGAAACAAAGTGCACTGGGTATTAAGTACTGCGTTCAGAGCAGTCCTCATTCCAGTCATAGTTTATGGATCTGTATTTTGGTTTCCAATGGTTGACGCAGACACATAGTCGATTTCTGCCCAGAAACATGAAGTACTGGAAATTTCAGAAAAGTCTTGTTTTCTTTGGGGAAAAAAAAAAAAGCCAAAACAAACAAAAAACCCCAAACAAAACAAAAAACCCTACAGCTTACATTTGTGGGTATAAATATTTTCATTTACTTTCCTAGTTGATGCTAATGTCACTGATGATTTGAATGTTAAATCCTATTAGCCCAGTCTCCTTTTTTGAAGAAGTTTGTCCACTTGATTGTGATGGGAACAGATAGGAGATGGGAAAAGAATTTTTATAAATGCATTTTACTGCTAAAAATGTTGCATTAGCAATTTTACTTGCAACCAGATACCCCAAACCCGTCTCACCAGTACATTTGGCTCTGTTTCTTTTGTCCAAATCTAATAGCTACTGCTAATGAAATGAAGAATGTGGTGATTGTAATTACTATTTTTGGAAACAAATAAATCATAAATACTGATGGTCCTAAGTTTGATTAACTACAGATTCATCCTTTTAAAAAAATTTTCTTGATCTCTTGGCTGACCTAAGAAGGTAGAAATCTGTAGACCCACTAAAACAGGTATCCCCTCTTAAGTTGTACGAACTGGTAGTATAATCAGCATTTTAAATTTCATAGTAGGCTACCATGAGTTTATTTTGTTATTGCTTCCATAAATTGTTTTAGGTATGAGGGTAAAAGCTTGCTAATTTTAAAATTCTCTGAGCTCATTTTCTTTAGAAACATTAGGAATCCATTTCTTCTAGAACTCAGCTAGTCATCTATGCGTCCTTTATTGGAGTAATTCTCTTCAGTTAACATCTCACAATTTACAGGCGTTGTACACCTCTGGAAGTAGGAAAGAGTGTTCTTTGGGCTCATGTGGCAAAAGAACAGCATTCTCAGAGCCCCTAAATCCCCCAATAGGTCAAAGGTATTTATGGCTTATTATATAAACAGTGACAAGGATCAAATAATTTGCACTGTGGGCTTTCACACGCTCTAGGGAAATTGCCAAAATTATTAAAAAACATGGGAAATCCTAGCAAGTAATCCATCACCTTCACAAATATTTTTCTCTTTTTATCTAATTCCATGCAGATGTGGGACAGACGTAGAAAAGGTGCTTACATTTGAATCTCCGCTCAAAGGTGAGTTCAGGTTTTTTTATTTTTTGATATTCTGCCACCTATTGGTAACTGTAGGTGCTTGAGGTGATGCACATGGCACAGTGATGGACACAACAGCCAACGTAAGCCATGGCCCTGTCCCTTTTAATTACCACGATCATTTGCTCTTCTTCCCATGCAATTTACTCTCTGAAAATTCCAATGGATCGAATTATGCCAGGGGAAACCACCCAAGAATTAAAACAATTCCACCGTTTTTCAGGTGGCCTGAAGACAAATCAAACTTTCAGATTTTGGGCTGTCTTTCCCCCTAGAAATGTATCTTAAGTACTGGAACTTCTCTTACCAGATCTAATAGGAATGCTTCCCACAAATCCTGTGTGGTAAAAACATTCAGGAGACCAACAGCGTTCCTGTCTATTTGTAACTACAGGCATTAATTTCTTTTTTGTTTATGATGTACATTGAATAGAATTGGATATCCATTATGCCTGTAACATATTTAGAGAACTCCCTCATCCTGTGGAAATCATATAGATTCATATCAATCTTGATTATCTGTTTATTTTCAGACCCAGAGAAAGTTTTACCTCACCTTGGGGGAATCCTAGATGAGCTTAGTATTTGCTTTTGGGTTTTGAAGATGAATGGGAAAACTTCAATGAGTGTGATTTTTTTTTTTTGTATAATATACCTTATATGTTTACCCATTGTTCAGAAACCCACTCTATCAAGCCTTACACAATGTTACATTTGTCTCATTTGTAACTCTAAATGTGTAAGATTAGCATCATTTCAAAGACTTCATTACTGTAGAGGAGGGTGACATCAAAGGCTAGGACTGGTCCGTTCCTCAGAGTTTGTTATTTAGCGTTAATCTCCCTTTAAAGATTTTTATCTGTGAATGTGAAACTTGAATGCCTAAGACAGCAGGTATGGAAGGATTTGAATATCCAGTGTATGTTGGATGTTGAGTATATTCAGAAAACAGGAAGGGAGTAACCAGTGTGAGAAGAAACAGAGTATTGAGGCAGGTAAAAATAGGTCAATACTTTTATTTTTGGATGTGAACCAGGAATTCCAGTCTAGGAATAAGCTGAAGACATCAGAAAGAGAGTCACAAAGAACGGGAAAGATGAAAAACAATCAGAAAAGGTGTGAGGGTAAAGCAGACTGATCAACACAAAGGTGAGCTAAATAAAGAGTCCAAACTCTGACTGATAAGGGCAGTTGTGGAAAGTAGAAGGTCAAAGTGTGAAAACAAACAAGGAACTCTTTGAAGGAGAAAAATAAAGATTATAGTGTGACAAGTGGGTTACCAGAAAATAAAGGTGAGAGGTAATTAAAGAATATTGCTGAGGAGCTCACGGATGTACTTCTGTCAGTCTTCTCTGGGGAGGCTCCTGAGAGGCACCAATTTTCCTCAGGCAACAAAGATGACACATTCTGGGACTGAGGTGCTGCTTTAATACATTTTGCAAAAAATAGATCAGCTGTGGGATAACAAAACACCAAAGCTAGACAATGAAATAGCTGAGGGCTTGGACTTTGACTCCAGAGGAGCTTAGAAATAAAGCCTTAAAACGTTTCCATGTAAGGAACCAATATGTAGCAGATACAGTGCCTATAGTAGATACATTTATAATGCAAATTAAAGTGGTGTTTTTCAGTGTCCTGTAAAAGGAATGATTTCCCTAATTAAGTTTAAGTTGGTGTTCATTACTTCTAGGAAAACGTGTAAAATCAATCACTAGAAGTGGATGTTTAAAACCCTTGGCAGGGGACATGAACAGAAAGGAAAACCAGCCTCTCTCTGAAGGGAAGATGTGCCTCTCTAAGATCTTGGGGTTTTATTTTCACAGATGACTGTTAAGGAAGTAGAGAAAGCACAAAATGAGAGGTAAAGTGCTGTTCAGTTTAAAGAGCTTAGTGGCCAGAAAATAGAAGCTTCTCTACATCTAAACCTGGCGAGCTGTCAGCAGTGGAATGACCCTTGAAGTGGTTGATGGGGAGATCTGGGGGGTTCCTGACTGTGTCGAGTCCCTGGGAGGGCAAACTCGATGGTGTCTTCAGCTCGCACACTACACTGCCCATTGACACTTCCAGCTACTTACACTCACAAGGCAACTTTATTTCCGTATCGTGCAAGGGCCTGCAGTTCACGTGGCCAGGCCAACCTTTGCACAGAAACATCGAATTCTGGTGTAAGTGGCCAGCAGGCTTACGGCAACCACGAGTTTCTGGGGTTAGCAATAACCCTAAAGCTCCTCTTTCTCTCAGTTGCAGTGAAATTTCCTGCACTGATCCCTGATCCAGGCCTGTAGTTACCTATCAATGCCAGAAACTCGTGCTTGGTGCTCAGGTTTCCTCTGTGTTAATTCAAGTGCCCTTTCCCAGGTGGCCACCATCACTTTATTCTTCATGAAGCATTTCCTTGTAGGTTTGTGGAAAAACAGAAGTAAGCAGCTTGCTTGTAAGGATTTATGGGAACTCTGGGCTCCTCTCAGACCCACAGCTCCCCAGAAGGCTAGAGGAGGTGGAGTAGAAGCACAGGACCTCCACAAGAAAAAAGAACGGGTAGAAAACAGCATCATGAAGGTGTTTTTGGTAAATGCAATCACTGTGCAAAGGAGATGGTTTCTTAATTAATGAGTCACTGCTACTCTAAAGGCAGACTCGTGGGTCAGTGTAGTATCAATTCCCATATCGACATAGTCTCAGTTCAGTGAAATTCTGTTCAATATTGAATAGCAACCAAAAGGGATGAGAAAAACAGGGGATATAAATCATGTGAGGGAAAAGTTTAAATATATGATTTTATTTTAGAAATCTGTTCCTTTTTTTGAAAGTGCCATTTTTATTTCTTGTCACCAAACGTGAAAAGAGACAGCTGAGGTAGAAGTGATTTAGGAATGAAGGAGGAAAATGATGGACTTTCACACGAAAACAAATTCATCTAGAAGTGACAACCATTTGGATACTTTACAATGCATTTAGAATGGCAACTGGGCTGTCTTGATCCTATGCAATTCTAAAGTTGGAAGAGAAGAAGTGATAGCTAACAAAAAATAGGTGAACAAAATCCTTGCCTACTTTCCATTAATTAGAAGCTGAAAATCTAGAGGAAAAAAATGAAATGAGGGGAATGAGCCCTTCCAGAACATACACACTGACAGATAAACAAAGCACAGACAAATAAAATGGGCTCCATCTGCACTATCTGTGAAAAAGCAGTGTATGGGTTTTTAGATATTAATCCTGGTGAGCCCAACTCCGTTTATATATTTGTAATGAAGTGGAGAATGATGTTATCAGCTGGCACGTTTTTGATCAGCTGCCATTGAGCTCTTCAGTCATTCTGTTGCATTCCTTAAGCAGCTGCTAGACAAGTTCCAGCTAAACACACTATCCTGTGAGCAAGCTATCCATGATACTCTGAAAATCACCTGCTCTTGGCTTGGTGCATGGATGACAATTGCAGGATCTATAGAACTCTCAGTCTGCTGGCTACTAGAACTGAAACTAGAACCGCAGTTATGATTCTGACACTGGTATTCAGACTGTCGGGACAGCAGCTTACTTACTGCAGTTAGTTTTACTACTCCACATGCTCTAGTTTGTGAATTCACTTAAAAATGTATATTCACAGGCAATAAATGTAAACTCATACCCTGTTTTATGCAGAACATCCAGGGCAGAGAGTGCCTCTGCTGACCCATCTGCTGAGCAGACCACACAGCAACTCATTTATTCCACAAGGGAGGGAAAGAGAGATCATGGAAACTAAAGACTCAGCACATGTTTTCGTTCTCTCTGCTTTGCTTTTATCTCTTTTCTCAACTCAAAGGAGTTTGTGGTGGGAGTAATGAGCAGAGCCTCTGCCACAGGTTAACCAGGCCCATGCAGCTTCCATTCAGTGATGGTGGAAGGGCTGATGCAACGATCTTGTGTCACCATTTTTGGTGGAGAGTCTGCAAGTAATATTGAAAAAAAAAAACCTATTTTACCTCTAGAATAAGTTTCATGGAAACGGCTGCATTTAGAGGGGAGGGAGGGGTTTGGGGCAGACCTCTGGTGAGCAGGTGCAGCCGGGCCAGTTTGAGGCTGTAACTCACCAGCCAAGAGCTGGGAAAAAAACCAGGTTGGCCGCTCTGCCAGTCACTCCTACCCAAGGGGTAGAGGTGGAGAGCTGGGAGAATGAAAGCATATATGGTAGCAAACACCCTTGGGGATGGTGCTCAGGAGATAGACTCCAAACACCTGTGATTGCAGGAAGGGCCAAGGAAGCTGAGGAAAAAGACTGGGTAAATCTGTCCTCACAGCCTTTCTAATGCTCCCATTAAAGGAGGTGCAAAGACAGAAGAAAATGCAATAGTCTCTCTATTGAATTTCAAAGGCAGCCTATGAAATTGGGGTGCACAGGGAGTGCACCTGAGAAAATTGATCCTGAGCAAAATGGATGCTCTTGTGAAAACTTGTGACAGAGTCCCTCCCTGCACCAGCTGGCTCACCTACAGTCTGGGCCACACACAACCTTCTGCAGGCCATCATGGGCTGTGTGCCACCACTGTGCCAGCAAACCAGATGGAAATGGGCACAGGGCTGAGTGCCAGAGAACAAACCCACCTTCTGGTACCCTCCCCAGATGTGCCAGGGCATGGATGGAGGAACAGCAAGGGCTGTACTTTTGACATTTTATTTTTCTTATGTAATAACTTTCTGACTGGCTTTGTATGAACTACCTGTTATTACTGTGTGTGGCACTTCGGCCTGTTTTGGTGAGCCATATAAACTGTCTGCCTGCAAGCAGTCACCTATTTTCAGTTGGACAAGGTGGGCGAGGTAGACAAGGTGGACAAGGTGTAGCCACTTACAAATGCCTGCATCACAAACTGCTCTAAGAATGATGCTTTGAACTGCGTTCATTCCAGAGAACATAGCTCATAAGGTGCATGTGTGGATTAAAAAGAGCAAAGAAAGATATGATTAGAGCAAACATCATTCATCCTATACCTCACTTTTGCCTTTCTCTCTTGTTCAAATCTCACGTCCAGACATGTCTCAGATACACTTATCCTACTAGTTGTCTCCCTTACACTGTTTAAACCTACAGATATTTTTGGCTCAGCTTGGAGCACCCCGATGAAAGTCGCCTTTATCTCATTTTTAACTTTGGCAGAGTTCTGTTACTGGGAATGATATTTTCCCTGCTGAAGACCACATCAAGATGATTTGTATGTGAAAGAAATCAGGATAAACTGTGGAGTAAAGACAGTGGGAAAAATATTGCTTTAGTATTTAGTACTTTATCTTTGTTCTAGGAAAGCTTCTTCCATTTATGGTGTCTTCTTGCCTGAGAACAGGAATTCAGAAACTGGCTAAGCGTTATTTGATAAGTAAGAAGGTCTGTCAGCCTCATGTTGATGATGTTCTTTTAGCCAGCCTCATGAAAATCTGCTGAAACTTGGCCAGCTTGTAAATACCAGGCAAAAGCTAAATCTGTTTGCTTGCACTCAGCAGCACATGCGAGCAGTGGTGAAGTTCTCTGCAGCACCTGTGCTCTGGCCAGAAGGGGCTGTGGTGGGCTGTCCTCCTGTTTTCCCCCGTCAAGTTCTCTTCCTGCTGCTTCTCCCACTGTAGCTTCAGATTAAGAAGTAGTAGTAGTAGTAGTAGTAGTAGTAGTAGTAGTAGTGGTAGTAGAAGTAGTAGTAGTGGCATTTAGGCTTTGACAGTACAGCAGTTAAAATAGAGTCAGGAGACCATAATGCTACCAGTAACCCAGTGGTGAATGTGGGGTAGAAATCCTTGCCTGAACCAGTTTGACTTACTAATCAGCAAGACGAGTTTTGGATTTTGAGCTCTCATCCTCTAAAAGTACCCTAAGTTTTTGTTTCTTTCTGGCCGCTCAGCATGCAGGTGATTTTCATAAGGTAGCTGAATATGCCAAAGGACGTTTTTAACAGAGAAGAGCAGTTTAAGAGTTGTTGTCTTTAAGTTTTGAGAATGATTTTTTTTTAATAAACCTGAGGATTTAAAGTCACCGCCAATATAAATATTGCATCAGTATCTTATTTATGTTAACTGTCAATGTGAAGAGACAACACTGCTGCCAAGTCAAATACAAAAGACATCACACTGACTATGAAAAAAAAGTCTGAAAACCACCAAATAGAAGAGATCTCATTCTTTTGTTTTCCATCACTAACAACCAAGTGCTATTTGCAGGATGGTTCCGGAACTTGCTGGTGTGTGCAGTTTGCAGGACAGCCGGATATTAAGGGGCTTGTAATTGGTTCGAAAAGTGTCACCAAAAATGTTCTCTCCTCTTTCCTTCAGGCATGAACAGTATAATTTTTTACAGTTCTAGCTATGATGTTGCTTAGACACAGAGGTGACAGTTCCAGCTTTCTGCCATGTCCCTTGAACTTGTGTTTCCACCGACAGCAACTGCACCTGGTGCTCAGTTGGGTGTAATCTCCCCACGCTGCAATTATCCCCAGTACAATAGGGATGAGAACAATCCTTGCCTGCTGTCACCTCCATGTCTGTCTGTACCAGCCCTCACCGTAGGATTCCAAGCCTGGATGAGCCTCTACACAATTTGGTAACACAAATAAACATGGATTCAGCCATTATTTACTAAAGATAACAGGGGCACAGCAACCTCACAGACATTTTAAATCCTCTTAATATTTGCATTTATTTGATTTTAATCCCCAGTGCCATAGAGTTCATGTAATGGGTGTGGACATAAAAGATGGGGAGTTTTGGTCCTGTCAGCTGAATGGGAGAAATCCAGAAAACCAAGTTTACTGCTCGGATTCGTAGCACTTCCCTGTTGCTGTACAATTCCAAGTCATGTATGTTCTCTCTTAAAGTAATATTATGGTTTGTTTGCTGAGCAGTGTCCAATAACATGCCAATATGGAAAAAGCTAGGGGGGGCCTTCTGCAGCTCATACATCTTCTTTCCATCTTTTGAATTTGAGAAATGGCAAAAAGGGAGCTGATGGTCGAATCAGGGGGATAAAAGGGAATTTTGCAGTCTGGTCCTTTCCTCATCGAATGGCTGTTGCTGTCAGCATTGTGAGTTTTCTACTTGTTTCAGCTGATCCTGGAGGCTTTGAGGTCCTTTCTGAGTGATTTATTTCCAGGTACCTCTGCTGAAAAGCAACAGTTTCTTCTTATTTTTAGCTTCTCAGTTCCTTACAGAGAGCTTGTTGAAAGGAGGGATTACCTTTTATTTTTGGGTTAAAATAAGATTATGAAACAAAACTTCATCTTGAATGAATGGATAACTGTGCAGTACCTGAAAGTGTGAAGATTCTCAAGCCCCAAGGAATTATTGCTGTTATGCTATTTCTTATATAGGGCTACATCCTGCTTTCCTCATTAATTGAACACAACTGCTAAAACATCCTTTACAATAAGCACTTCTTCATACCAGACATATTTCCTGGATCTATAAAACAGCTTTTAGAAAGAGAGAACTGTATTTAATACATTAATATAGTTCCACAAAATGATGCTTGCTGACATATGGAGCACTTTTTGAATAATTCACTTTGAAATTAACACTATAATACCATTTACCTTTAAAGTCCTATTTACTGGAGCTGCAAAGAATTGTTCTCTGGAGATGAGGATATCGGCAAACACCAGACTTTCGGAGCTTCTTTGGTTTAATAAAAAACGGTCAGATGAGTTCATGCAAACAAAACCAGCACGCAGTGAAAGAGGTAGAAATTAGAGAGGAAGAAGGCCAGCCTCTCCTCCACCATCAGGATGCTCACGTCCAGGCTGCTGGGTTTGGCAGCAAAGACCTCTTGCAGAGATCCTGCCCTCGGACGCGTGCTCCCGTGCGGGAGATCACTCCCCCCGTGGCTGCGGTGGCAAGACTTCGTGGGGGACTGAGCCATAAACCGGCTCACCGAAGTGATCCGGGTTATGTTTAATCCTCAGGAAAACAGGGATTATTTCAAATGCAGATCAGTTGCACACTGTGATTTGCAGGGCCTCCCAGCAGACAGCCAGCCAAGCCCCGCTGCAGCTCGGTGGTGGCCATCAGGAGCCCTGGACCTGGCGTGGCATCCACCACTCCCCCTCCAACAAAACGGCTGGGAGGAGCATCCCAACCTCCTCCATCAGGTCCAAGCAAACGTACTCAGTTAAAAGTTCATCTTGATCTTTCTTTTTCCTCTTTCCCCTCGTACCATGCCTGGAGTTGGTGGCATGGTTTGGTTTAGGCAGAAGGGATAAAGGGGCTGCTGGAATTTCTGCCCCTTACAATCAGTTGCAAATTTCGTAGTCAAACACTCACAACAATGTGTGCTCATAACACCATAGCTGCAACTTGATTTTCATGTCATTCATTAATTACTTGCTCTTTAGATGATTTTGGGGATAAATAATGAGGGAAAAACTGGGATCTTGGGAGTATTTTTCTATTGATTTTAAAATGACCTTTAATACAAGTTTCTCTGATTGACAGCAATTACTATGAATGTTGACTTTTGAGGTAGAGTGCTAAATGTTTTATTCATTCAACACCTGTTTAGCACTACTGGCAAAAATGTTTTTGGTAAGTCATATGATGTTGTTTGACTGAGATGACTCTGTCAATGAGAAAAGCCCAAGCTGCAGCTGATTTTTTTTTCGTGCAATAAGAGTACAGAGCAGAAAGTTATACACCTTTCCCATTACAGTCCATGATGACATTGTTTTTGTTTCCCATTTTGGTTAGCTACAGTACTGCCAACCTCAAATATTCAAAAACTTGTGAGTCAGTTTATAAGAATATTGGGATTAACTCAACTTTATATACCTGTGGATTTTATTTTCTTTAGTAAACCCTAAGATATAAAAGGATAAGGCGGAAAAGTTATTTAGAAGCATGCAGGTTGAGCTTTTTGCTTAGTCAGAAGATTGCAGGAACTGGGACCTTACCACTCCCTGCCACTGTCATCTGAGGCTGCTGATAATCTGGGAAAGCTGGCACCGCTGTCACGCTCAGCCTGGAATAACCTGTACAGAGTGTCTTATAATTTCATTTAGCTGAAATGTAAACCCTATTTATCTCTGCTCCCTTTCAGGTATACCAGTCACAGCATACCTTGGCAGGAGCAAGAAACTGTCTGTTTCAGATCACTAATGGGCTTTTTTTAAAAAAGAAAAAAACCCTCTCTTTTCAGCGGGAGTAACAATTTCCGCATCCCTGTGTGAGCAGAGAAATGAATAATAACGTCTAGATTTGTCTGAATGCCATATATCCCAGAGGTATCAAGTTTGATTCCCTCCCTTATTTACAATGATACAAGGAAAGCATTTCAATTCTCCAAATGCTCCCTCATGTGGCTTCTTAGTACTAATACTGAAACATTTATGTGTTCTCGGAGATTACAGCTCTATGCCAGGAAATAGGCTGAGACAACATAAGAGGTATTTCATGTGACCTTTGACATTAGAAAATGATGGTTCCGGATCCTACATGTAAAATGCTTGGCTTTTACGTTGTTAAATGAGCTGGAACGCAGATATATGTGTTTGTGCCCCTGTGTTGGGGGAAGGGAAAAAGCCTTAGCTTTGATCAGGTTTGCCCACTGGATTATCTCATGGCAATAGGTAAGGGATACAAATCTGAAAATAAGAGGACTACTCTGGCATAATATCTGAAGAAGTGGAAGCCTGTGTACACAATATCCAAGGAGAAGTGAATTTGCTTAATGCATAGCCTTGCTTCCACAACATTTGTGAGGAAATAAGTACAGAAGTTGAATAGAAAAAATGAGAGAGAGGGAGGTAAATACGCTGATGCTTTGAAACTGCAGAAAAGAGAAGGATGTCTTTCTCCTTTACCACAATCTGGGAGATGTTCCTTTGAGCACTGACAGTTCCAGTTTGGTTACAATGTGGGAAGCCAGTGCTGAACCTTGGTGAGCAGGTGGTGAAGCAATTTGTGTAAGAAATACACTTCTTTCCATTTATCTTAATGGCCTAGTCATCTAATGACTTGGGTCAGCATGGCTTCTTTTCTCTCCTTTAATGATAGCTCTCTGTCAGCTCCATTCCTGGCTCTGCCTTTTCCTGTGCTACAGCTGGCACTGTGTGATGAGCAGGGACTCCACCTGTGGGCAGCTTAACCTTTGGAAATCGGAATGGATGCCACATGGGCTGGGCACTTTCCATTCCCATGGTGAACTGTCACGCTAATGAACAAGGAGTGACTAAGGCCGGACAGTTTTCTACTATATAAAAATCTCTGTAATAAGAAACTATTTTTTGCCTTTGTTCTTGAACATTCGAGGGGTATGGCAATGTATCTCATAAATTTAAGCAGAACATCGGTTGCCCAAGAGGACTTCAGGTTCAGCAAAAACACCTTTCCTGGTCATTTACACTGAAGGGAACAGAGAGGTACAGGCGAGGCAGGAAGCCCAACTGCGTCAAAGAGAGAAGGGTTAGAGAAATTATGTTTTTGTCCATATCCAAAGCCCTCATCTAACCCCAAAGCATTTGCACAGCATGCAAAGGCATATGTGTAGGTGTTTTGGTGTGTATTTTTGCCCAAGGTAAAGAAAAATAATACTGCTTTTAGGTCACTTCAGCAATCTGGGAACACTTGCTTTGCATCTTCTCTGCCTCCTCAAGTCATCTTCAAAAAGGCAAGTTCCACCTTAAGGAGGTTGATTCTGGAGCTGCTGGCTCATTCACATTAAAAAAAAATTAAAAATCAAAGAAATGCAAAGTTAACTCTTAATATGTTTCATACTGGACAAAATATTTCTCTCAACAAGAAAATTTGCACTTGGATTTTGAGCTTTTTTAAGCCTCTACAATTAAAACTCTCTGACCCTGTAATGGTTTCTTCTGAATTTGGGTGAAAAATCTGGCAAAAGTGAGAGTCATCTGTGAGCAGTTTTGGGAACACAGCTCTGTAGTTTTCACCAATAGAAGTTCTAACCAGGAATGTCACTCAGCCTTTCTCAGGAGGGTGAGGAAGCTGGCCATATGGTCTGTATCCAGATGCTGTCATTGAAAATGTTGCAGAAACATGCAGTGTTGAAACCTCCCCAGCAAAACACTTTGCAGGATGATGCTGTGTCTGTAGGCACCTGGAAAAATGTGTTCAACACGCTCTCACACTGTTTGGTATCACTTCTAGCTCTTTGGGAAAGTAAGCCTATGCCAAAAGAAATGCAACTGTTCGGGGGAGAAAAAAAGTTTTGCACATTGGAGATTTTACGCAGTAACAGATTTCCCTCCCCCCCTCGTGTTATTTAAAATACTGTTCATCAAAACACTTTGGTTTTGATCAAAACAAGAAAATATCACAGGGTTGTTTCTTCAGGAGATCCAAACCTCTTTGCTTTCATCCAGTTTTCTGACTTGTCCTTCGGGTAACTGCAGTTTTGTACTCATTGTTGAGGCAGGTATACAGCATATTTGGGGGAGTCTACAAACCAGGGAAGACCATTTTTGTTTTCATAGGAATATGTCAGACTTCAGGAGTTATTGTTGAACATAGAGAACAGAGCCTTTCTGGAAGAAAAATGTATGACATTGTTACATCTTTGTTTGCAGGTATGTCCTACTGGTTGTGACAAAATATTTGCAGTATGTTGGAGCTGAGAGTGTTGAGCCTGCCTTATTTTATCAGGAATTGCAGGCAAAGACATAACAGATCATCCGCTCCTAAAACCACAATGCAAAACATTTCAGGACTCACCTCAGCTCACATGACACCTCTCTGTTTCAGAAGGTAAAATGTAAACAGGTCAGTGATTAATAACTGGGACTTGCCTTTTCCAGAGATACTACCTGATTGATTTATTATGGCAAATACTGGTCTTTTGTTGGGGAATATACAATAATCCACGAGTGGTCCAGGGCAAAAGACAGAAGATAGTCTGACAGACATTTCAGACACCTGCCAAGCAAAATGTGAGAGGAATGGAACTTAATTAAATACAAAAAATCAGTAAAATTCTTCCACTTGTGTTAATTAACAATGATATCTAATTAAACTTAGTGTTAGGTACAGCTTAACGGATATGCAACGGCAGTACGTACTAAGTTCTTCTTCCTCCTCCTTTCTTGCCTATCCAAATATCCTACTTTCAGCAATATTATGAGATTTTGGTTTTATGTCAGTTTGAAATATAGGAATTATATTAAATATAGCATCCAGTGTAGTTACCATCAAGCCAGGAACATCAAGGCTCTTCCTTGGGGCATTGTGTGATCACAGGAGAAGTAGGAGCCAAACCACACCACCTGGATTGCATGGACAGTTTTTTGGTGCATAGACAGTCTAGTGAGGTAGATGTGGGGTAAGAACCACATACCAAACACAGTGGTGTAAATTTTAATTACTAAAAAAAATGCAAAGGAAGTATTCGAAGTTTTCTTTGCAGATCAGCTAAGGCAATCTACTTCACTTTTTGGTTTAACTGGTCTTACAGGCCAGCATAGCATCCCCACAAATTCACTGTGCTCCATGACCTGAATTCATGCTCCTTGCATGTGACGTCTCCAGAAATTACATGATTCACTATTTCGTGTTTATTTGGGTATTGTTCACATAAGGTCCTTAAAGTGACGTGAAAATCTATTTACTTTGCAAGAATATTAACAATAGGCAACAGGGACTCTGACCATGGGAATTAAGAGGGCTCAGGGATTCCTAATAAATACACCAAATACAATAGAAATTTTAATTACTAAAAAGGCACATGTGAGTCTCCATTTCTGTAATCTCGCATCCAGTGATGTCAGCATGTGTATACGTGATTTTGACTACTTAGGCACCCATCCAAAAAAAGCAAATACCACCAAATCTACCATTATTCAGTGACCTAATCATGTTTTCATCCCCCTTACACAGAGAACAAAACAATCTGATTTAAAAAAAAAAACAAAACTAATTTGAATTATGTCTACTGTCAACAATCCCAAACACTGTGCCTCGTAAGAAGCTTTCACCTGAATGTTTATTCACAATGAACCTCATTTCACCTCTTTAGCAAAGCAAAGGGGCTTTACCATAGCTAAATTCCTATTTATAGCTACCCAAAGACTTCTGGACCTGTGTAAAAGTAGGTTAAATGACAAGTAGAACCCAAAGGGCTGTGATTGATAAACGCAGATGTCTTAATCTATGACGAACTGTGAGTTCTCAGGCAGAGGTCCATGCTGCCCTTCTTCCCACCCTTGCTGCAGTGGTGTCTCATCTCTCCATGTGGCAGCTACTCACAGTCTGGAGTTTGTGTTCAGGAAAACTTGTACCAAGTCTGGGTTTCTGTCCCACACTGAACTGCAAACTGGAGACCAGCTGAGGCACCTCTGCAGAGATGCTCGAAGGACAACTGGAGACGGCAGCCACAAAAAGCATCCTGAGATCATTCATTCCCTCTTGCCATTCAGACCCCTAAGCATATTTTAGGGAGTATCTGTTGTGCAGACAAACAGGCCCACAAATATGGTACAGTGCTGTAAGTACCAGCCCAAACATGTGGAAAGGGTTTTTGTTATGTAAGGCCATTAAAATGAGTACAAGTTATATGGCTGAAATCCTGTGTATAGAAGAACTTTAAAAAGCAGCAGCCTTTTACCTTGTGATATTTCTTTTCTTTTTCTTTTTTTTCCTGACTTGGTGGATGGTCATCACCAAAAAGCCAGTGCAATGCTTCATGATTTACTCTAATATCATCAGAACAAAGCAAAAATACCTCAAATTAAACATCTATGAAAAAAAGCCAGACCAATGCAATTAGAGAGCATTCAAATATTGTAAAGGCTGAAGCTACCAAGAGTGAGACAAAGAGCTTTTATTTAAACTCTAGCTTTTGTGAAGTGCTAGTAGTGTGAAACTAGTAGCAGTAAACTAGTCTAGGTTCAATTCAATTTAACCCATTATTAATGGTTAGTTTTGAGTACCTGTGCAAAGGTCTCACTCAAAAGAATTCTCTCAGCATGTGCAAGTTCCTCAATTAGAAGGAAGCTCCGGGCAGGATGCAGTGTTCAGTTCTTCATCCTGACAAACACTGCAGGTGTAAGCCAGAAGCACAGACCGACCCCTCTCACCCACAGGAGTTTGTTGTCTCATTCCCCCAGGACAGTGCCCAGCTTGTACTTTTGCTCAAACTAGCAAGCTGAAGCAAAGAAGCACGAATAGAGATTCTTCCTACTAGGAAAGTAAATAAAACAGGGCTTGTGAAGCAGGGGAAGTGGAGCCTTGGTCAGAGCACCAGCTGGTGTAAATCACAGCTCGCTCCAGGATTCAGTGGAGTGCCCTGACAGCAACTCTTCAAATTCTTGGTTGTTTTTTCGGTGGTTTTTTTTTTTTTTGTGGAGGAATTTCAAAGAGAGCTGACTACAATCTAGGGTTCTCATTGCAGTAATCATTAGACAAGTTGCTCTTCTAAAGCTGA
Source organism: Pseudotriccus pelzelni (assembly GCA_035584735.1). Classification (NCBI taxonomy): domain Eukaryota; kingdom Metazoa; phylum Chordata; class Aves; order Passeriformes; family Tyrannidae; genus Pseudotriccus; species Pseudotriccus pelzelni. The sequence continues at coordinate 601,744 of JAWMRA010000161.1, read as the reverse complement.
GGGGTGGTCAACCCTGTACATGATATACATGCAGAACAACGAAGCAGTATTTGGATTGAGGTGTATCAAGCTGAGTATTTGTTGTTCTGTTTGGTTTAATTTCAAAACAAAGAAAAGCCTGTGCATTTGTTCTGAGTTCTGTCTGGTGAGTGATGCTCTGTGACTCTTGAGCCCCTGCCTGGGCTGCAGTGCGGTTGGGGTGCTCTGTCCTTCACTTGGCTTTCATTGAGCTGCGAAAGTGGAACAATCAGAAACTGCTGGGTCTACAGCTGCTGCAGTTCAGCTCACTTTTATGTTAGCCACGGCCTTTATGTTCTCCTTATGTGCATTTTATGTGTTTGTGGAGGAAAAAGCTTACTCTGAGTTAGAGGCCATTGCGTAAATCAGAAACATGTGGGGTTTTATCGGACACTATGGTATAGTACATGCAAATAAACAATAAAATCAGTGACATGGGCATTGCACTGGGGCTTTGAGCCTGTGATGTAAATCTGGAATAACTGGGAGCTACTTGGTACCTTTGAATATTTGATCTTATGCTGAACTGAAGGATAGAAGATAATTAAATGTATGAGAAATTGGATCCCTGGAACAGGTAAACAGTTGCTGAAATAGTAGTTTAAAGGTGAAACTTAAAAATGGGAATAGAAAACCTATATTCTTTACCTAACTTGGGCAGAAATGCTGAGTGAGTTTCAAAAAAATGGTTGTTTTTAATACTGGAGTTACTCTGCTGATTGGATGGAGGGGAGGAAGGGGTGGAGAATGGATAAGAGGAGAGAAAAAGGGGCTTTTTTCAAGCTAAACCACTGCTGCAGACTGAATTGGGCTCTTCAAAAGGAACATGCTATGGGAGAAAAAAAATGCTGTTATGTAGATGATGCAGAGAGAAAAGATGCTGGAATCCCATCACTGGCTGTGAAAACAGAAGGTGGTTGACTCTGGTCAGCTTAAGAGAGGATTTGAATCAAGAAGAAAACTAACAGGCTCTAAAAGAAAAAAACCAAACCAAATTCAGACCAAAAAAAAAAAATCAAGAGATGGAACAAAGGAAAAAAGTGGCATGTTTGTAAGAACATCTTCTTTTGACAAAGGTGAACTTGTGTTGCAAAAATAAGTCCTGGATCCTCAAGAAAGTGAAGCAGACTGAAGTTCACTGCCAGCTTCTGATTATTACTACTTGGAACTGCAGCTGAAAGGGTAGCACAGAGATGAAAGAGTGTGTATTTTATGACTAGTTTTCTGAGCTGCCTGCATTATGTATTATTTGGATTTAATCAAAAAATAGCCAATCTGGAAGAGATTTTTTTTTTCCTTTCAGACTCCTCTGAAGTTCATTCCTGAGACCTGTTAGTCTCCAAGACAGAAAGAAAGCAGGAGGGAGAAAGTGGCTAAGACAACTCTGAGGAAGGAGAAATCATGACTAAGAAGAAAAAAAGGAGGATAATATTTTCAAGATGGAAAAGTTAACAGCTTTCAGTAAGACATTCTTTTTTTCTTTTAAAACATTCTATTTTATTTCCACTTACCAAAAAAAAAAAAGAAAAAGTTAGTATAAGTCAATGTGTGCAGATGTCAGTGTGTGTAGTGATGATAACAACATGCTCAGAAAAATCCTGAATTATTCGTGGCTTCCACTTGCTCCAGTCACAGAACTGGATCTCTACAGATCCTGGCCCCTGTCTTTAATCAGGGATTCACTTTCCAAATACAAGATAGATATGTATAACTGCACAAGATTTAAAGTTATGTGCATTTCATCTTAACAGAAGAGGGAGGCATGTTTTGCTTGGGTTTGCCTTGTAAGTGCTGTATCTAACACAGCTTTGAGGCATATCAACAGCCAGCTTACATCCAGATCAACTGTCAGTTGTTCCTAATATCAGCTACAGAGATTGATACTATTTTTCAACATTCTTCTCTTCTAAAGAGAAAAAAGTATTATCAAAATATGAGAAGGGTTTTTTTTCTGTCTTTTAATACACTGTAGGAACATAGTTTATCTTTTCCGTAATGACGCAAGTTTAGAGAAACAAACAAGTGGCCCAAGCAAAAACCTAAATATGTAATATTTAAAAATATAAATATTTGAGGAGTTTGTTGTTTGAGAGTTTTTTAGTCTTTGTTTATTATCTTCCCATTCTGGGCCAAAAATAGACAAGCCGCTACGTTTTGCATCAGAGAAATTGTGATAGAGCCAAATTCTGAAATGTGTACAGGTGATTTAAGGTACAATAAACTCTGTTACATTCTCTTGTGATTTTAGTTAAAACCCTTTCATGTATAGGGGTAACACTGACTTTTTAAGTTATGTTTGAAATTCTATTAAATTTTATCCTTTTAAAATATGATCATTATTTCAATATGAAAACTTTATATTGCTGAGTGGGTCAGAAATTATGGTTAGGTAGTATGTTGGCTCATTTTACATCATCCAGATTCTGTATGGCAGAATTCAAGCCCAGATGTGTGAAGAAAACACCTTTTTCTGTTCTAGAAACAGTAAATTAAAAAGTATCTTATCAGTGGCTTTTATTTCAAAGAACTATTTTATTTTGTTCATACCATATTTTATAGATATCTTGTTTGATATGCATGTTTCACATCCCTTAAAGAGAGTTTCATCAACGTTTCTTTTAAAAAAGTTTGGATTTTTAAGTGGTTCCTTCCATTAAAGTTAGTGAATCTTTGCTGTGTATGTTACTATCAGCACATCAAAATCATTACCACTCTACCTTCAAAGAAACAAAGCTTCTAATCAGGATTAGGATTTAATTTTTTTTTTTTAGTACACTTCATGATATTTAATGTCTCCAGCAGCAAGTTTCCCTAAGCCATGTCACCTGAAGGTTTTGTCCCTTTCTTAAACATGCCAACATCACCAGGTAGAGGGATGTGTTGCTCTACAAACAGTTGCAGTGATAACCAGAAAAGCGTCAAACCAAAGATTCATATAAAAGACTCATATAAAGTCAGAATTGGATCTTGAGGGCTGAGGGGACCAGAAATGTTACTTGACCACAAGTGCCACATCAGGCCACAAAAGTATTACTGAGCAAAAACTTTTAAATGAAAACAAATTAAATCTATTTCACCTCTGGCAAGACTTGAGTGTGTTAGTTGCAGCCATAGCATGACTGCTATTGTCCATCAGCTGCATGATTAACCAGAAAATCCTTGGAAAAAAATCAGACAAAGAGCAAAAATACTGTACCAAGAATGTTTCTCTAGTGCAGAAATGTGCTGCTGAACACCACAATCTGTTTCAGTTTTGACAGAAAAAATGCTTCTTGAGAGTTTGCATCTGTAGAACAAATACAGAAAGTATTTTACAGCTATTTTTATAACAGTCTTTTTAATGCATTTTCTTTGCAGTTTAATAATATATTTGTAGGTCTCCATATATTCGTAGGTCTCCATATATTTGTAGGTCTCCATATATTCCAACTGCTGTGCAAAGATTTCCAGTGATACGCAGTTTCTGGGAGCGGGAAATTCCTGGTTGGATTTTTGGTTTCCCTTGACTCTAAAAAGAGAAGGGAGGCCTGAAAACTTTTCAGAAAGGATATTTTTAAAGGTGTATTCAACATTTGGCATTCAGGTTGTTTAGCCTTTTTTTTTCTTTTTTTTTTTTCCTGGAAGACTCTATGGGTCACTGGAGAGCTATTAAGCTTATGACATCAAAGGTGCCATGGAAACAAAACCTGATTAAAAGTGATTTTGGTTAGTCTGTTTTAAGCTTTTTTTATGTTAGCTGAAATGTTTGAATGAACATCTGGAAGGAAAAAAAACCTACAAGTGATTCCTCCTCTTGTTTTAGATTCTGTTCTGTTTGTCTTCCTTGTCAAAGGCTGCAAGCTCCATCCGTCTACATCTAAGAGGAATATATCCAGAAACCAAAGGATATCATTTCCCCACTATTTCTCAAACAGGGGAGAACAAGCACACAAAACACAACCATTGCTGTGGCAAAAAACTGGCATTTTTTTCCAATTCAAAACTGGGAAAGCCAGTTTTGTTCTCTCTGACTGCCTAGAAGGGAGGGGCTAAATTTTGCTACAGGAAGAGATTCCCTGTTCATCATTCCCTGACATGAAACCCAAGTCCTCTTGTTTATACAGAGTCTCAGCCTAAGATAAGTAGCCTGAATACCTATTCCACTGAAACCACTGGGTGCTATGCAAGTATCTGCAGAGAAACATAGATTTCATTTGTAACCAAGTCTTGTTTTGCTTCCACATAATTTTTCATTGCCTAAACTTTTTTTTTTTTTTAATTGAGGTTGGAAGATTTGTTATTATTTTTGGTCTGAAAACCACCATCTTGCTGAAATGCTGTCAGACTGCGGCTGAGTATTTAACAGCCATTCTTCCTTCCTCATGCCTTAGTTTCAGTCATTCCCTGGCTTTGCCCAAACTCCTCTGTCCTGGTTCTGGCCAGGACAGGGTTAACTTTAGAGGCCACCAGGAGGGGCACAGCCAGGACCCTGGGGTTGTTCAGTACCACCTCACAGCACGTGAGAGAGGAAGGAGGGAGTCGGTTTTGCAGAGTGAGAGGTTGGGGTAGCGTCGTTCACCTCTCCTGCACCCTCTGCTATTGTTCTTGTTACTGTTCGTGTTCTTATTTCATTGCTGTTTCTTGTAAATTGTTCTTATGCCAACCCACGATCTTTGCCTTTTTGTGCCTCCAATTCTCCTTTCCTCCCAACACAGGCGGAGGGGCAGGGGAAGTGAGCGAGGGGCGCACGGGGCTGGGGTGTTTCAGAGGGAACACTGAATTGGGGAATACCGTTCCTAAACCATGACACCTTCTTACAGAGTCACTGCAACGACATCTGTTCTCAAACCAGAGATCTGTTACCCACATATCTGCAACAGATTTTCCTCTGAGCTTCAGGGGGTTCATAACTCCCTCTCTCCACTGTGAATACCCTTGTTTATTTTATCTTCTTTCCTTTGGAATTTTCTATATCACCCTGATGCCAACTTTGGCTATCCCTCATATCCTTCCTTTTGAATAAAATGCTTGAGCTGGCTGAATTCCAGTTTGTTGTTCAAATATTTACCTTAAGCTTACACTCACCAAATTCACTGCCCTCATCTTTACGCTCCACTCGTCCCTATATCTTCTCAGTAATGGTCCTTTGGGTTGTTTAAGTGGGTGGTTGGGTATTTGCACTTTTGCATTTCTAAACTGCATGACACAAGACACAGGCATTGAAGGAACTCTGTTCCTGTTCTCTTAGAAAGAGGCAATGCTGTTCTGAGCCTTGCCCAAAGCACTGACAAAAGCCAGCAGCCAGTTCTGGAGATGCAGCCCCAGTTCAGGTTTTGCTGTCTCTAGGGGTATGAGTCAGAAGTGGCCACACTGAGGTGAGAAGAGTTACACCCCTACAAATTCTTTCTTTAATTTTCACCCTGTTTTCCTGCTGCAGACAGAAGGACTCACTCCACAGCTGTGGAAACACTCCATCCAAGAAAGAGCCACCAAAAATCTGGCCTGAGAAACGTGGAATATGAAGACTGAAAATTTGCACAGGTTTGTTCACCTGTGAAAGTACCATAAAGTTTTGTCCCATCCTACTGTTACAGCAGCTGCATTTTAGCCACTTTTTAGCTTTTTTCAAGTGTGTGAGAAAAGTTTGCTTCATTAGTTTTGCTGACTTATTCATGTTAATCTCAGTCCTTTGCACTCCTCTAATAAGGTCTCTGGGAGGACCTTATTGTGTCCTTTCAGTACTTAAAGGGGGCCTAAGAGAAAGATGGGGACAAACTTTTTAGCAGGACCTGTTACAAAGGGACAAAGGGTAATAGTTTTAAACTAAAAGAGGATTGATTTAGACTAGGTATGAGGAAGAAGGTTTTTACAATCATAGTGATGAAACACTGTCACAGGCTGCCCAGAGAGCAGGGAGTAGATGCCCCATACCTGGAAACATTCAAGATCAGGTTGGATGGGACTTTGAGCACTCTGGTGTAGTTGAAGATGTCCCTGCCCGTGGCAGGGTAGTTGGACTAGATGGCCTTTAAAGGTCTCTTCCAATCCAAACCACTTTGTGATGATATAACACTGCATCTTCTGTAGTATCGAACAAAGACCAGACAGGTTTATTTGGACTCCTAGTTAAAACCAATTTTTTCTCTCCCCTCTCAGACAAAAACAGTGTGTTGCTTGGTTATTTTTTTTTTTTAATGATCAGAAGGGGTTGTGTAACTCCAGCCCTGTTAGGAACTGAAGAGGTGGAAACAAGAGTGAGGTGATGATATTAACATGCTGCTTGTTTCCTTTCCAGACTGCTGTAAGAGCACTGGCCGGTAGGAATGACATCTGAAGCACAACAGGTGAGATCCTGAGGACTACTCCCAGGTATAGCTCATGTAGGGATAGCTGATCCCCAGCCTACCTGACCATAGGAGAACTGTGTGAGCACAGCCCCCAGCTTCACTGGAAACACGTTTAGGTCCTTACAGGGAAAAGGCTCACTGGTGGTGGGAGCATTCAAAGGTATAAGTAGATGCAGCTGTGTGCTACCAGGAATACTCTTTTCTGCAGGAGGTGAACTTTTACAGCAGCCACCAGCAGGTATTTTGAGTGTTTTTCTACCTCCTCATCTTTGTCAGTACTAGACTTTCTTAAGCGCTGGTTTAAGCAATGAGCCAAAGCTGTAGCCTTTCTTACACCGCTGGAAGCCTCTTGCCTTGACTCCACTCTATCTCCCCCACTATATTTTATATCCTTGAGATTAATTTATATTTTTTTTTACACCTTAGTTTACTCTGCATTTTTGTGGTCACCTGTGGCTTGTGTGTATTCCCATCAGCTCAGCATTGAAAACCAGCCCTGGCTCTTCCCAAAGCTATCAATTCTGAAAGGGCAGCAGCAGCACTGTGAGCTGAATGGTTGCATTAGCCTGTACAGAGCAAGGATGACAGGATAATATTCTCCCTAAATTTTATTCAAGCTAATCTTTCCTCTATCCATACTGATTATTCTAACGAAGTTTGACTGTCCTATCATTTTCACTGCTTTGATTTTTAAGGTTCTGGCTGCTAAGTAGAGCTTTGACTAGAAGGAAACAAATAACTCCACCTTCTTTCTGCATCTCTTCACTAAACATGATGAGCAATTGCCCGTCTTCCACACTTTTTACCATTCACAGGTGTAAAGTTCATGTTGGTTATGACCCTGGTTTGCAGGGATTGGAAAAGAAAGGAGGCAGAGAAAGAAAATCTCTGAAGGCTATTGCTTAGCTCTTGTTGCTCTGGTCCCTGAAGAAAAGTAATGGAGGGGAAGGTGCTAAGAGACTGAGGCAGTACCTGCTAAATCAGTGGCTCAGCTCTGAAGAGTTCAGAGGCATAATGCCTGTGACAACTTCTGCTTCGATGGTTGTTACTCTGCAATCTCTTAACCTCTTGCCTATGCACTTTTGTGATGGTCTGTACAATTCGCAAGAAAGAATGAAGCCCTGCTGCTACATGTTCCTAAAAAACGTCTCCCTGACACTGGGCTATCAAAGGATGGGAGCAGAAAGAGGAAGGGGAAGCAGCAGTTACAGAGCTAAGCACAGCCCCCAACCACAGGCAGCTGAAGTCAATAGCACTGCTTGAGGTTCAAGGATGTAGGGGCTGGTTTTCTTGATTCCTCTGGTTAAGGTTCGACTGGGAAGGCTCTCTGTGATGTTAGAGATGCGTAGCCAGACTCTCTCTTGTATAAACTGCTTGCGTAATCCACATGCAAAGTTTATGTGAGGCTTTCTTGGGTAGAGCAGGAGTTGCTTTAAATGGCACTTAAACCCATCTGTTTCACTGGAAATGCCCTTCTTTTATAGGGTATGAGATAGGTACCTGTTTCTAGTCCCTTTAGTTAATTTGTTTCCCTCCTGTCTCTACCAAGCAGAGAAGACCTCTGTCCTCTGGTGCCCTTATGCCAACGTCTCCCTGCCTGCTCCCTGCATAGGGCTATCCAAGTGCCAACAACCCTGGAGGGTTTGGCTGTGTGCACACAGTCCAGTGTCTGGTGTGCTCTGGGTGTCCTTGTGAAGCCAGACAGGTTAGAAGTGGCAGAAGGACTTGAACACACGCTCGCCTCAATTTTGACCACACGCACGCAAGCGATCGGGCAAGCTGTGTGCCAACAGAGCCCTTCCCACACTAGCCAGCACTGGAGGAGGAGCTCCTGCAGACATGCAGTGCAGCTGAGATATTTGGCTTCGTGATTTGTGGTGGGAGAAAGAGCCTCAGCACTGTCGCCTACTCATTTGGAGGCTCTAAAAACTGCCAGTTCTGATGCCCAAAAAGCGTCTGCCCCCACACCCTCTGCTGCTGGTGTGACTCTTTATTTTCTGCTGGGGGTACAAACAGCCCACTCTGGGGAGTCACATCTCGGGAGGTGAGGAGGGAGAAAGTCACCTTGGTGACCACAAAATGCAACGGTGAAAAAATAGGGACTGGGTGACTATTCAGTCCAGGCCTTGGTCTGAGTTTCCAAGGATATGGGTACATCCTCTTCCAGATGCAGACTTTCAGCTTGAACCCAAGCCTGGATGCAGTCGTGAGCCAGCAAACTCAAGCCTGATTTAACCCCACTTCTCTAACACATCTAAACCAGGAGGGTCAATGCTATAAGGCACTGTATAGGCTCACCTCCAGGGTGCTTAGTCCATCTTGGTTTGGGTCACCCCTGGAACTACCTTTCCCTATTGACAAAGGGAGCTGGAGGCATTTAAATAAAGTTAACCAGGATCTTAATCTCCCTATGCAGCTGGTGCCAGTGCTGTGGAAGCGTAACTGTAGCCACTTACCCTGCACCTCCAGAGAAACTCCTCTAGGATCAAAATTAATAAATATAGCAGTGCTTTTGGCTTAGGGAAATATAACACAAACAAATCGGAAAAAGGGATAAGAAAAACAGGTTAGTTTTTCCAGACCTAGGAAAAGGAATCTTGTCCAGGGTTAGCAGATGCAACGGAGGTGAGGAAAAGCAGCTCGGTCCCAGCCTGAACTCAGTGTTACAGGAGCAAATAGACATTGCTGACTACAGGGCCCAGGGGTTGCTGCCTTCCATGCAGCCCTATTCCTTGGGATTTGTCTGACTGCAGTTTTGTAAGATATCCCTAGCTCCATCTGCTCTTTGTTGTATGCATGCCTCAAATAGGATAGGAAAAAAACAGAGGGGTTTTTTTTTTGGGGGGGGGTTATCTTTCCTGTTGGGGTACAATAATTTTTGCAGGAAGCAGCAACTCTTCTGCCTGCGCTGATGACTTTTTTTTTTCTCACCAGGCTTCTGCTTTGAAATCCTTCCTAGTAAAAAAGTCTCAGGCCCCCGGGACCCACCAGCTCCTCACCCCCAAGGATGGGCTGTGCTGGCAGCTCTGTGGGGTGGGGAACCAGGCTGTGAAGGCACCAGACCTATGCTGGAGCTGTATGTTATCTCTGCACTCCCTTTCTTGTGCTCCCAAAAGATGTGGCAACTTCTTAGCTGTTTCCCACTCTCAGAAAACTGGAGACAACTGATTTTGCGTCACTGTTCAAAGCCTCTCCTGAAGCCTATTTTCTGAAGCCTGTTTCCCAAATCCCTCAAGAAAGATGCAGGGGTAAGAGGCATTAAAAGGGAGAGATATTTCTTTGGGGTTTCTTGACATCAGTCATGTATTTTCTGAATGAAAACTGCTGTATGGTGACATTTATGGCATTGGCATTACGTGTCTGACATCCTACGGGTTAGCAATTCCCTTGGAAAAGGCTTGTGTGTCTGGAAACTATTTCCTTCCTTAAAGTCTTTAATAGGCAGCAGTTGCTCAACACTTGGGCACACATATTGAATTCTTTACGTTGTCATTCACCAGGTAGCTCTTTAGAAGCACCAAATAACTTTGGGTGGTGCCTCCTAAGCTCCAGATCTTGTGTGCTTTCCCACTAAATGGGGAAATCAGCAAAGTCCGAGCAGAGGGCTGTCTCTTCTTCCCCAAAAGGAGGGTGTTTTGTACTAGGGAAACCAAATCTTTCCATCAGTTTTGGAATCTTGAAGAGGAAGCTGTGACTCTGAGCTGTCTCTCTTTCCAGCAGAAACTCCTCCTAGCACAGCACGCCCCCTTTCATTGCATAATGCTGGTAGACTAGTCTAGATGTGACTCCTCTCTGGCAAGACTTGTCTTCACTCCTGGTATATGGGGTGAAGGGATAACTGGAGACTCAGCTCTAATTAGAGAAGCCTTAGCTTCACTCCCTCTAAATAGACTTCAGGAGCAATCTGGCGTTTTCAGGGCAGGGGAAAAAGAAATCTGAATTTCTAGAGGGTTTTCAAGCTTAATTAGAACTTGGCATGTCTTTTCAGGTGTCAGAGTGATGCGGAGGTGATTTGTGAGCAGTGTCCTGAGCCTGACTTCTGGGAGTGCCAGGGCTGGGGGGAGCAGAGCAGCAGAAAGCTGCTCAACAGGAGTTGGGGTTTGCCGGCTCTTTGAAGTCCGGTTTGTGTTTAAATGGGATATAGGAACAGTGAAACTGTCAATGGCAGTGGTTTCTTAGAGGAAATTGCCAGTCTAGCAAAAATTCAAGTACTGATAAATTCATAGGGATTTTGCTGCCTGGATCAAGTTTATGGGGTTTTGAACTACAGAAAGAAAAAGATCTCTAAATGTTTTGTTCTGACAAATGAAATGTGTCAGGTTTATTATAAAATAAATGTATCCTTATTCTTCCATACTTTTTTTAATACAGTCACATCTTGACCAGCTACAGTTTTTATTATTGAACTGAAATATGTGCTATAGGTTCGTTTGAAACCAATTATGTGGGGTTAACCTGACCTGCAATCCGTATTTGGGTGACTCCTTGATTAAAGAAAAAATTTTTCTCCTGTGCACCACTTCAGCTGGTTGAGTATTTCTATTGGTTTCTGATTAAGCAAATGTGTGAAAGTCAAAACAGGACTGTTGACAGCTATTGTACATCAAGGGATAGTGAAACACACGGGCTCTGAAAATAACAATATAACATCCCTCTGCACTTGTTTAGGTGGAGGCTGCCAATGGACAGCCTGAGGCCCAGATGCAGCCTGAATGCTTTTCTGCTATTATATTGCAGTGTAAGATTATTTTTGCCCAGTAAAGGAGTCAAGATGGACATCACGGCTTGCTTAGTTAGAAGTAAATCCAAACTACTGTAACACTCTTTGATATGTGATCTGGCTTTTGTAAGTACTGGAATACGTCAAAAGTTTCCAGCAAATCACGTGTTCAAATTCAAAACTGATAAAAAGTATAAAACAGTATAAAATTATTACTTTTAAAAGGAAAAAAAAAAAGCAAAGCCTAAGATATTTGGGAAAAACCAGGTTTAAGAAGGATTTAAGAGATAATTAAGAGGTCCACCACACTTCTGGTGGTGAGACCTTGTTTCAGGCAGGTCACCTGCATCTCCAGGTGCAGTGGTCCCCATCATGGGCAGTCTGTTTCTTTGCATCCACAAACTTGGCATCAGTCATTTCTGTGCTGCTGCCCGCCTGTTATCATTTCAGATCCTTTCTTTACTCTTTTTGAGAAAGATGCAAAAGATCTAAAGGGCCAACATGTAAAATCTACCACTATGTCATCTCCTCTCCTGTCTTTTTCCCTGTCGTTGCCCTAATGTAGCTGGGGGCAGGAAGAGTGGTCATGGCTGACTTTTTTTTGGCTGATGTCTTTCCTGGACAGCTCCCAGATATCCCAGAACAGATATTGCCCAGTGTCTTGCAAAGGCTAAAAGCCCAAGAAAAAGTGATTGTGTTTACTGGCAGGTTATCTGTGACACCACAGAACACACTGAGTTGAAAGGACTCACAAGGATTTGAGTCCAAACCTTGGCCCTGCACAGGGCCATCCCCAAGAGTCACACCATGTGCCCAAGAGTATTGTCCAAATGCTTCTTGAACTCTGCCAGCCTTGGTGCTGTGACCCTTTCCCTGGGGAGCCTGTTCAGTGCCCAAACACCCTCTGGGTGAAGAACCTTCTTCTAACATCCAACCTAAACCTCCCCTGACACAACTTCAGGCCATTCCCTGGGGTCCTGTCACTGGTCACCACAGAGATCAGTGCCTGCCGCTCCTCTTCCCATCATGAGGAATTTGTAACTGCAATGAGGTTTCCCCTCAGTCTCCTCCAGGCTGAACACACCAAGTGCCCTCAGATGCTCCTCACACGGCTTCCCCTCACGGCCCTTCACCATCTTCGTTGCCCCTCTTTGGACACTCTCTAACAGCTTAACATCTTTCTTATATTGCAGTGACCAAAACTGCACACAAGATTCAAGGTGAGGCTGCAAGCGTTTGGATGATTTCTTGATCCTGGCCACTGAATGATATTTTGGAAAAGATCCTTAAATTTCAGAGGTGCCCTAGCCTGAGTGCTCTGCTGGACGGCTCCCTCTTGCTTTGCAGATGGCTGTGCACGTCACAGAGCATGCTGTTAACCATGGACACATCAGTAAATGTCAGTCAGCTAAATAAAATGTTATTGGGGTGAGTCTGTGATGTCACAGGACTCAGGACACAGCTTGCCCTGTTCCAACTTTCACTCTGCCTTAAGTAAAGGGAGTACGATCAAGCAAGGACTTTTTTTTTATTTTTGCGCTTTTTTTTTTTTCCCCCTAGTTTAAGATATGTCTATGTTTAGAATTATATTTTTAAGGCCTGAAAAAGTGATGCTGTCAAACGGACACCCATGCTCAGCTCCTGCTGCTCCACTCCTCTGTCCCGCCCCAGGAGGTCATGGTTTCAAGACACCGGCATAGCCTAGAGAAAGGAACCTTTGAAAATCTGGTTTCACAGAATTAAAACAATGCATGAGCAAAACATTCTTTAACAAGGAGGACATTCTGAAAATCTCAGATTCTCTGAGAAATAAAAGCCATTTTAAGGTGTCTTGTGCGCTAAAACTTGCATGGAACTTGAAGGAACTATATGTATCAGCTTCTTGGTTGAACTGGACTGACATGGCCGAAGCAAAACTAATTTCCAGCAGCTGAAGGGCTGGGAATTTCTGTGCAGAGCTGGAATGGCCTCACCAAAGCCCCATGTCCAAAGGCAGCCCCTTCCAGTCAGGGTGGGAAGGGAGCCTGGCCAATGCAGCCACAGCAGCAAGCAGCCCTTCCCTCCCAAAAGGCTTCCTCGTACCCTTAATTACAAGCAATTGGATCTCATACTACAAAGTTGTTAGAAGCAAACTTTGTAAATGTGCATTGTCATGGAGACAGTATAGATCAGCTGAAGGACCATATGGTTCTTTACTCCTTCGAGCTATCACTGGAAGGAGTAGACTGAGGAATATATTTAGTGTTTTCTTCTCAACGGATGACTAAAGATAAGGAAATAAAATTAGTTTGAGAAAATCCTCCTCCTTTCCTATGGGAAGTTGGCTGCTCTTTACTCTGCATTAGAAAAAAATATTACTGAGATCTCTTGTTTTACAGCTGATCACTGACAGGCATTTTGGAAAGGTCATATTTGAGAGCCTCTCTTCACAAGTGTACAAAGAAAAACAAAATTAATTTCTTTTTCTTTAAAATTGTGTGAACTTGCTGCTTTTAAAACCAGGGTCTGTGTGTGATTTTTCACAGACAGACAATTCTTCCTTAAAAGAAGACTCTTTTGATCATAACTATATGCTCACATCCACTTTAAGACCACTTCACTAGCTTGGGGCAAATGACAGCTTGGCTCCAAGGTCCTTCAGCAACCACAAATGAGCTAATGCTGGCATTGGTGACATGAGTAGTTCCCTACAGCCCTGTAGACTTGCCTCTTCCCTGGCCTGGAAAAGCCCTTGACTTCCCCTCTGCCCTTTTATCTAGAATGCTCGTTGCTTTAATAGTGGGGTTTGTAACGTGATTTAATAGAGCTGTGATGGAAATAAGGAGGCCCATTGTCTCACAGGCTTGGAGACAGGTGCACTGGGCTGAAAAAACACAGTGAAATTGTTGACATCACCATTTCTCAAAAAGAGCTTTCATTTAGGGGGAAAAAAATACGCTTTTGTCCAAGAAACAAACAAAAATATCATACAACAATATTTGACTAGCTTTATGAACCCCATTCACTGACAACTGGACCACTGTAGCTCACAGGAGCTGAACAATAGATGTTAAATTTTAGCAGCCAATCTTTAGCATAGAACAGCATTAGTATACTTCACCTGCTAATTAACAGTTTAAGGAAACTGTTGCTTTATGATACTTTATGATACAGACTTTATGATACTTGTGCTCAGAAAGGGCAGCCTGACTGCAGTGTCTCAGCTGGAATTACTTCAGGGAAAATGTTCCCATTGCCAGGCTGATCCTCATGTCTCCTCCTGGAGTGCAGGTGGAAGTGGAGGATAGGAAATTCTTTCCACCTGGTTGCGGTCTGCCTGGGAATAGTTATAATCTTCCCCATAATGTAATGGTTAGCATGGTATCTTAGGAATTTCGGGGTTGATGCTACGGGTTCTCTCTGAACGCGAGAGCACAGGCAAGTATGAAAGGAACATTGGCTGGGTGAGCAGCCCAGTGGCAACATAGGAGGGATCATATTGTTAGGGTCCCTTGATGCCCCTCGCTGGCTAAAAAGGCTCTGATGCTTGGTTCTGGGGTGACAGCATTGCCTTTTAACTGTTTTCCATATATTTTACGTTCAGCAAGGCAGCCAATTGTCTCCTACAGGGAGCAGTGTCAGTCACATGGTGGTAGGAGATTGCGTGAGTATTTGAGAATTTAATTGGCAGCTGTGCCAGGCAGCATGAACAGAAATAAGGTGTATGAACAGGAAAGGGGTTTGGCTGCAGCTTTTCAGACATTGGGAAGCTTTGTTTCCTGATGTTTTTGCTGTTTCACCGGCAGGTATGGGACCTGGGGTATAGGGGAAAGGGACCAGAACAAAGCTGCCCAAAGCTGCCTTCTGCTTCCCTCCTTTGGGTCCATAGTCCTGAATGAGCTACTACTCTGGGTGAGATCCTGTTTCCCTGATCAGGCACGAGTTTGTCAGACTGGACAGAGGTGGGGGAAAGATATACACAAATTTGGCTGTGATTAAGAAAATACAAATTTGATTTCACTGGCAACAAAAGAATTGTGACATTCTTCTACCTTCTGCCTCAAATCTTTACCCATTTTGCTCTTGGAAGGCTTTTTTTAACACAAAACTGTCTATTTGGGTTTAAATTGTGCCATGGAGTGCTAAACCAGAACATTAAATAGGACATTCATAAGCTTGCAAAGTTGAGCCAAAAGAGAGGAGAGGCTTGAATTAACACAGCCAAACAGTTGAAGTTTGGCAAAATTTCCAGCTTCTGAAAACCAGTGTTTTTAATGGGAGACATTGAACTGCTTTTTAACAGGGGGATGCTATACACTAAAAAAAAAATGCACATCTTCTGTGACATATAACATAACTTGACAGTTTTAACCATGTGTATAATTAGTGATATTGAGTGAGAACGACTTTTTGCTGGCGCTTCATCCCATTAAATTGAATCTTTCCCAAGGAGGAAAATCTAGGAGGCACTAGTCAGTCACTGACTCACTATCAGCTGCCTCCTTGCTAAAGCCTGAATGTATTCCATAGTAAGTTATTTGTCACAGTGACTCAGCATTGTAGGCTCCTTTTTAATTTCTCTCTCTCACCACAGAGCCAAGAAAATCTCCCACCTCCCCATGCCGTATGCTACTGAGATAGCAGTTTGTATCATCGGCCAAAGGATAACACATTTAAATGTATGCAAGGAGCCTTATAAGGGCATTAACACTTGCCTCCAGGTTGGACGTCACGATGGCGAGCCAAGGAAGAGGCACCAATAATAGATTCCTTGTGTTTGTACGTGCCACGGTGACTATTTGTGCCATTCGTGGGAAACTGAGTGATATGCCAGACGGCGAAGTGTTTCATTTATCCAGAGTCATGGGGGTTGATCTGAGTGAGTCTTCACTCAGACATGCAGCCCCATTCCTGGAAAGGTCAGCAAGCAGATCCTGCCAGCCTGGGGGCTGGCTGTGTGAAGGGGGTTGGGGACCAAGCCCAGTCCTCTCCCTTCATCAGGCAGCTCCCCTTCAGCCCAGAGAAGGCAGTATTAAGTGATGGGGACTCTCAGCTGTGGCACTACAAGTGTCTCGACGTGGACACCTGTGTCTTGGTTTCCCCCGTGTAAATGGGGCATGGTGAGATGAGCCGTCCTCGCCCAACTGCCCTGCCTTCTCTGCATTGAAATGCTGGTCCTGTTAATTGCAGCGCTCCCCAGCTGGTGCCTCAAACCAGTGGGAGAAAAAGATGTTGAGCCCAAATTCCTGCCTGGATTACATCATTCCCGAAACCACAGCTTCGTCCGTAGGGGGGCGGGGGAGGACAGCCGTGTGACGTGAAAAATGGCCAGTGGTGCCCATCTTGATGAAGAAACAGAGAGGAGCAGAATAATGCTGCAGTTTCCCTCTGCCACCTGGTGAGCCAAAGGCTTTCTCATGGCATCATCTCATGTTAGTCAAGTAATGACCTGCTTTCATATTGCTTTATCCCTCAGGCCGTATTGGCCACAGGTGTAACCTGTGGAGAATTTAGAATTCAGGCAAAGAAGTCACACACTTTTGTACTGACTAAGAAATGCTGTTTATTCTGCTAGGAACTGGTCTGTGTTTAGCCAAGATGGGAACCAGACCAAGTAACCAAGGACTGCAGGGGGAAAAGATGAGTCTTATCTACAAAGTTTCCCAAACATTCTGAAGAGGGAGTGCATTGCATAGATCACTATTTTTATTAAAGTCCAAACTAATATAAAGTACTCAAAGCTCAGTCAAAGAAGTGAAGTTTGAATCCGTTTTGTCTGGCTTTTTGGTGTAAAAGTGCGGCTTTCAATTAAAAATTAAGGCTGCTGAGATCCATAGAAAGGCAGAAAAAAACCATTTCTACTCTACGCCCTATGTGATGGGAGACAATCAAAAGGGGGGAAAAATCAGTTGGTTTACAACAGTATTTGAATGCCTGCAAATGGAAGCCTGCACAACACTGATCTCATTTCCAAAATGTTTTGTGAAATCAATCATTCTTGCAGTTAGGAATGCACGGTACTCCCGCGACAGTGACCCCACCATAGGCAGCAGCATCTTCCCTCTGACCAGTTTGCTGCCAGGTAGGGAAAGCACTGCACACTGGGAGTTTGGGAGTCCCTGTGTACAGATAGACTCGTCAGGACAAGCAAGAGCGTGCGCACAGTAACCCAGGCACTGTTTGTGACTCCATGGCCAAGAGTTTTGCACAAACAAAATGACTGTGACTTATGCTCACCGTTTGGGCTCCTCTGCTGGCCAAGGGGGAGAGTGGATGTCTATGTTCCTTTCCCTGATGGATTGCAGGGCTTCAGCTGCTGGAATTTTAAGGACCTCTTTCTGTGCTGACAGCTAGAGACAGAGCTCTTGTGCATGATGTCATCCATCACGAAACCTCCCCAATCACCTTTGTGTAAGGATGTAGTGACCAGGCAGCTCAGTTGAGTTCTGCATATGCCATTTTTCTCCTCAGTCCTTCCATCTTCTCCTCCCTTGTTACTCAAGCATTTGTTTATGAAGGTATTTGCAGTGGGTACAAAGGTCAAGTTCAGTAGTTCAAGTCCCTAGGGGTTAAAAGCCAATGTTTACTTAACACCACCTGGGATGGAAGGTGAGCCTGATGGAAGATACTCACAGGAAGGTCCATTCCCCAGACCCAGCCTTGTTAGAGAGCAGCAGGTTATGAGCCCCAGGGAAAATCTTCCAAGGTTGAGAGAAGAGTAAACAACATGTCAGCCTGGGAAACTCAGGCTGCCTGAGCCCACCTGAATGGCAGCACATGTGCATATATAGCTGTAGACGTGTATGTGTCACTGCTGCATTTTGCTTATTGTATGTGCACCATTCTTGGTGCCTGCCCATGACACTACATGTTGCAAGTGTTGTACCAGGTTGGAGGTTAAGAAGTGAAGAAAAACATACGAGGCGTGTTACTGAAATACTAACGACGCCCCCTGGTTGGCTCTCAGGTCTTTAAAACATCAGAAATACTCTAATAGCAGATTTTGGAATCTGTTGTTTTCTGAGGCTGTTTATTCATCCCTTTTTGGAGAGCAGGAAAACAGGCAAAATTCAGATTTTCTCCAGAGCAGAAGTGCTAAGCTGATAAACAGTTTGGAGCATCACAGTCCACAACACTGTCAGCTTTGTTGTATCTTTGCAAAACTCTCCTCAAAGTCACCAGGTATACCTTGACAATATCACCTTTTTTTCCCCTCTTTCAAACTCTCCATCATCTTATCCCAAGAACCATTGTCATTATTAAGAATCTTCTGTGATCAAAAGTCCCAACTGAGATGACATTTTCAAGCTTGTCCATTTTTTTTTGATCTTTCAGATGGAAATGTATTGAGCTTAGGAACTAGCCATGTAAACAATTGCCTTGCACATATAGAAGCAACACCACAGGAAATACTTTTCCAAAGAAAATGATAGAATGTGTTTCACATTACCATAGGAACTTCAAATATGCTGCTGACTTGTTACTTAGAAATGAAGAGAAAAGTATTTGTTTGATACTGTTCTATTTTATATAACGGTCAAAGTATTTTTAATGTTTTTCCTTGATAACTGAGTAAAGCCACAGTAATGACTTGGAATATAGTTCTCATCTTTCCCATCAATGATGCAAAAAATCACATCCTCAGAAACAGCATATGTGGCAGGTAGAGTGACCCACTGCAGAAGTGAACGTAGAAGTAGGAATATGTTATACCAACATTTTGGGGATACTCCCATACAGAAACTTGAGTGGTGATTCTGGTTACTGAATTTACCTTTCCAATAGATTCATATTCAAGAAAAAAATAGCGGCATTTCCTAATAAAATGGTAAAATTATGCCACGAAGTTGCAATGAAAGTTCAAGTGATTAGGTTCCTCAAAAGTTCCTTCCCCAAATGCTTCATTTCTTATCACCCTTGAAAGCAAATGGAGTCTAGTAGCAGAATGTTATTACAAACAGCCCTAAGGCTTTGAGCAGGTTGCCTTTTGCAGGAGGTGAGCGTTTCGCTTGGTCTCCTACCAGCTAATGATAGCCCAGTCAGCTACTGCAGAGTGAGAAGGGGCAGCCTCCAGCAGCTCTGAGACAACAAGGCAGACACCACGGTAGCATAATGGGCTTCACACAGGATTTTGTGTCCTCTCTGAAGAAAAGCATCGCCTTTGCAGCACTAGGTGTCCATTATCCTGCACTCAGCTCCACCAGTTTGTGACAACGAAATGGGCATTGGCTTGTGAACATAACTGCTCTTGACTTTTCTTTCTACAAATACCTGCAGGACATGCAGTCAGAAAGCAAGTATTTGTGCTGTTTTCACAGCTACTGAAAACCGAAATCAAACAGACCAATCGACCAGCCCTAAACCACCCTGATGGAGCTCTGCAATGGCCACCTCAGCAGCCACGTGGCTCAGTCCTTGCAGCAGGTATGGGCTGGCACATCTTGATGAGTCGAGTGTTTGCAGGCTGGAAAAGCTCACAGCTTTAAGTGATTAAAACAGGGCTGGAAAGGTGACATGATTGCCATGGAAATTTCTTTGAGGCTAAAAGGCAGGAATCACCTCTGCTGGAGCAGGTCAGTCCAGGAGAGGGCCCTGCATAAGGTTCCCCTGCACCTCCCTGCAGGTCCCACTGCCAAAATAAAATGCATTTCTTGGTTTATACAGAGGGTTGTGCAGTAGGAGATATGAAAGCATTCACTATGTCCCTCTTTTAGTTCATTCTCTTTATTTCTGAGTGTAATCAGGCCACGGCTGCTACCCATATTAGCACTTTGCATTTTTATATCTCCTCCTGGCTGAAAGCCTCAACTCCATTTTTGTTAATAATCCCTCCAGAAAGGCAGCTTTTCCATTTCAGAGATGGAGAAACCAAGTCACACAGATAACAAACTATCCACCTGCACGTGTGAGCACCGCAAGGGACGATAGAGCCCAGGTCTCTTAATTTCTAGATATACACTGCCACCACAAGTTTTGAGGGAAGCTTCCATTTTTCCATGACCCGTAGGCATTGCTGCCTGCAGACAGGGCCCAGCTGGTTGTGGTAGAGGAGAAGTGCAGCTGTGGAGGGAGCACCAGTCTTATGTAAAACATGATGTAGACACCAAACACCATCTAAAAACAGCAAAATGTGGGGTAAAAAGGTCTCTCTGAAAGTGGAGCAGTGAGAAGAAGTGACCATGGAGGAATGCCGGCAGCACTGGGCGATGCTTCATGGTTAGTTGCTGCTTACAGTGTCCTAGCACTAAACTCTACACTTCTTCATGTCTGTGACAAAACAGGATGCCCAACACTCAGAAAGGCAGGATTACTTTAGCTAGAGAAGATCCTACAGATGGGTCTCTCAGCCATTGCAAAGCTTTAATCTGAGATTGATTTTTTCCATGGGTCAGGCAGGTTGGGGAGCGTTTGGTTGTTCAACTCTTCACCATTAATGCCATCACTTTCTAATAAAAGCACTGATTTGTAGTTTTGGGGTTGGAATGCCTGTCCAACCTGTCACTCTGCCCCAAAGTCATAAATCCTCATGGTCTTCCTCATCTGGCAGCCCTCTGTGATTAAAGCAAGAGCTCCTTGGAATGATGAATCACCGAGGCTCATAGGTATTCACTCGCCGTCTCACCGCTGCAGCCCACTCCGTGTTGTCCAGTCTCTGTTTGCCTGACATAAACAATAGATAAGATGTCAAACATGCAGAATTGCTCTGAAAGGAAACAGCAATGATCTCTAGAGCTCCAGATTCCTTATTTCCTTTCAATCTTGGAAACTAAATGTGGGGATTCTCTAAAACTAACAAAAGCACTGGAGTGGATGGCAGTTTCCTTTATTTGTGTATATAAAGCATGTTTCAGTGCAGCAGGGAGAGAGATGCCATTGATACCTCATAACAAGCACACAAATTACTAGTGTATTTTGTGTAATTCACATCCTCTTGGGTTTTTTCCACAGCGTTCTCTTCTATTTATCAATTTCTTCCCTGTATCTCCCAGTTTGCCTGCGTCTTCATTCATCATTCATTTACAAAATTATTCTGAGCATCAGAAACCAATTTCCTCCCTGAAACCGGTCCTGTAACAAAACAAGGCTACCCCGCACACAAGTGATGTTATGAAGATGTGTGGTGTTTGGAACAGAGGAGTGCGTAGCAGGAGGTGGATTAAGACTAAAAAGAAGCCAAACTGTGTTTCATGAACTAAGTCTCGTCTTCAGCTCAGCACCCCTCCACAACATAAAAATAGATGCTTTCCACTTTGTTCTCACGCATAAGTCTGTAAACTGCCATAAAATTACGCATCAAGTCAGCAGACACTGAATTTTGACTTGCATTTTTGTTCTCTTCTCACTCCTGAATCCTTGATTCCTTTCTCCAATCAGCTTAATTAGCCCAAGCCCACCCAACAAGTACCTGGTTAGCAGCTACCTACCCTGCACGTGCTGCTCTGCCTCTGAATCACTGCCTTGACTGAGCTCCAAGGGCTCTGCTTTGTTCCCCCTCTGGGTGTGCATGTACGAGCATGCAAGCTGCAGGCAACCCATGCCTCATCCCTATCTGTAGATAGCGAACGTAAATCACCTGGGCTGTTACACAACCAACGCCTTACATCTGTACAAATTTGCTGGTCTATTCACTGGTGTGTTTGCTTTGGTGTGTCTGACTAGTGAATCTCCATGGTGGCAGGACCTGTGTGCCCTGCAGATGGAAGATTGCATCCTCCCATTGTTTCCAGGAGGTAAGGAGCTCTCGGTATCTTCTCAGAGGAGAGATCAGGTGGCTTGTCCAGGAGGGCACGGGGAAGCGTGAAGTAGGCTGGGTTTAGAGTTTCCCTGGGGTGTCCAGGCTTTCGTTGCATGCTCCTGCTTGTCTCACAAACACCTGTGTTCTTCATAGACCATGCATGTGTAGGAGGAGAAGGTGGGGGAGTCTGAGATTGCACAGCTACAGTGGTTTTTACACACTGTAGTAGTGCTCCAATTTTACTGGGAGAAGCACTGTCACTTCTTAATACTTGGCCATTGAACTGTGTATTGCCTGGGAGAGTGATTAAGTGAGAATGTTTTTACCAATCTAGCCATAATTTATGTGTGAGAAATAATGATTATGTATTAAAATTATTTCTGTCAACTTCAGTTTTTGCTGCTGCTAAGACTGAGGAAAATACTGAGCATTTCAGATCCTGCTCTCATAGTCTCACCTATTCCTACAAACCAAAAGCCTTGCACAGGAAAGGGTCACATCTGTAGGACAGCATGGCAGAGACATAGAGTCCTCTTGACTTTTTTCACCCTATCTCATACAAATAACATGTTTTCACTGCAGCACTCATGCTGACAGTGGTCCTCCAGTGTACCTCGGGCGAAAAGTCTTCGGATAGCTCATATCAACCTACAGGGCATCAGGAGCTGAGGGAAACCATTTCTTGTGCCACTGCTCTCATTCTCTAAACTTCATTTTTTATTCTCTAAATTGCTGCATTTTCTATTCTGGTTTACAGCCAGCCTTTTTCTCCATGAAAAAAGCACGTAAATACGTGTAAATATGTGTTACTCATGTATGTATATTTGTGCAGAAGGACTGGGAGGCAGTAGGTTGATATGATGCCCAACCTTTCACTCTGGGACATGACATGCCTTTACGTAGCCACAGTAAAAGCCTTTTCACTTGTCAGAGGCCTTCTGCCATTCCTGCAGATGTTAGTCCATCCTCTCCTCTGCCTAGCAGCCCTGGGCTAGTGGGGATGTGAAGTGGTAAAGGGAGACCTGCCTCCCCTCCATGAGCAGGCTGTAGGACTTGCCAGAGCATGATGTGCGACCACCAGCCGTGTCTCCATGAGGAAAAGTTGGAAAGTCTTGTCTGAATCCTGACCTGGACTGCTTTGGGAGGAGAAGCAGGTTGCAAGGGCTGAGATCCAAGAGAGAGGCTCAGATTTTAATCTCTTCCTAAGAATTTGGAGCTGCACTGGAGGCAACACCTGGAGATGCCTCGTCTTGCCTGCAGTCCAGATGCACCTGAGATACCTAAACTCCTGTGTCTTGTGGCACCAGTATCTCCCCAGGTGCTGTTGTGCTGGACTGGCACAGCACTTCCCACTGGGGCCTTCTCACTATCATCTCTCCTGGGCCCCATCAGTGCCCTTCCTGCTGCTGACCCCCAACAAACACCTCCTCACCCATTAGCATTTCCTGCCTGCCAGACAGAAACCTGCAGAGAAGGTGTCACCTGCACCTAATCCCTCCTGGCTCCATGGGCTCCAATCCTACCTTGTTTCCTCTGGAGAAGCTGCTGGAAAGAGCCCTCATGCTGCCTACGGCTTCTCTGGCTGGTCCAGGAAGAGGCAATTTCCCACCTCCCTCCATAGAGGGCTTACTGTGCACTCTGACATCAGGACAAAATTATTTCAGACATTTCTTGCTTTTGATGGCGCCAACATAGCTGCAGTGGGAACAGTAACTTAAGACACCAAATTTATAAAATGGCATACATAAGGCTAGGAAACGTTGGCACGTTGTACTTCTTTACTTCACATGACTATGACCTCTGTCCTCTCTATACTGATGAGTTTCAGAGCCCATGGGTTATTCATCAGCACTTTTTGGCTATCTAGATTAGTAGATTAGTAAACATTAATGACAGAGAATTAAGTCCACTAATCAGTTTCCACAACAAAAAGCCTTCATCATAATAAAGAGTTAGGTCAGGCAAAAAGTTTTTAATTACCTTCATTTAGTTATCAATATAGTCAAGCCATCATTGCATTGATGTGAACAGTTTTTGTTTGGTTTTCTCCTTTACTGTTTCTATAAGAGGCCCAGAGCACATTAGACAGATGCAAGGTTGCAGGATGTTCTGAGCAAGGTGGATCAGCTCCACAAAGCCATGGTGCTATGTCAATTTAGGCAGCTAAGAATCCAGCCTGCACTTTTCAAATTGCTTTCAAGGCTCTTTATTTAGCTTCATGTTGTTAATTAACTTTATAACTTTTGTTTCAATCTTTTCATCTTACCATTGTTCTGGCTTGTGTTGCCCTACTCTCTAAGAACACTCTTTAGACCAGTACCCAAAATACATTTTTTGAGAGCAACTCAGTGGTACAGGAAGGTGTCATGTTAAGATACAGTGATTTATGTGCTCCTGATTAAGTTTAAATAATTGAGAAGTACTGGTATTCCACAACATTCTTCTTACCCTCTTACTTGTGATTAATCATTTGTTTTTCACCTTATGGTTTATCTTTCAGATTTTACTCCCAGAATTTTTTCTTCAGAATACTGCCACATACTTAAGGTTTAGTGGGGATTACTCCTGAGCAAGGAATGTCAAAAGACTTGTGAGAAACATGAGAAAAAAGATAAATGTAAGATTATGAGAGACAGCAACTTCACAGCAACTGCATATTTAAGCCAACAATCGGACCCACTGAAAGCCAGGGAAACCTTAGGCCAAGTTTCATTTCTCACATAACTGCAGAGACCTCAGAGACCGAAATTATGAATAATGATAGACATCTTGAGTTATCCTGACAAATAATCTGGAATTATCTTTATTGTAGTTATCTGAATCTCCCCACCTCCCTTCCCTGGTAGTTGCCTTCTCCTCCTGATGGAAGGCAGGCTGCCCAAAAAATGAGTCACCCACGAAAGATCGGAAAACATTGGCATGCATCATCTGCTCTTCAGGCCTGTGCTTTGTCCCAAGTGCTGATTGATGAAAAGCCTGATTAAAGAGAGAAGGCTGGTGGCACAGCACGGGGTGGCTGCTGTGGCACAGAGGACCCCCAGCACCACGGGGTTTCGCAGGTGAGGCTTTGGTGCCAATGCCCGCCCAGGCAGGTGTGCTTCCAGCACCCAGCACAGCACTGCCCGGCTCCACAGGGGCTCGGGAGATGAGCCCTGCACTCATCTTGCTACCCAGCTCCTGCAGTTCTAAGACAAGGTAGGGCTCAAAAGTCAGACCATCTGACTAACCTGGTCTTCTATGACAAGGTGACCCTTTTAGTGGATTAGGGAAAAGCTGTGGATCTTGTTTACGTGGACTTTAGCAAAGCCTTTGACGCCTGGAGAAACTGGCTGTTCATGGCCTGGATGGATGTACTCTTCACTGGGTAAAAACTAAGCCCCAGGAGTGGTGGTGAAGAAAGTTATATCCAGCTGGAGGCCAGTCACAAGTGATGTTCCCAGGGCTCAGTGTTGGGGCCAGTCCTGTTTGATGTCTTTACCAACGATCTGGACCAAGGGATCGAGAGCACCCTCAGTCAGCTTGCAGACAGCACCAAGCTGGGTGAGAGTGCTGATCTGCTTGAGGGTAGGAAGGCCCTGCAGAGGGATCTGGACAGGCTGGATCCATGGGCTCATGCCAATTTTATGAGGGCCAGCAAGGCGTAAGTGCTGGGTCCTGCACTGTGGTCACAACAACCCCATGCAGCATTACAGGCTGGAGTCAGAGTAGCTGGAAAGCTGCCCAGTGGAACAGGACCTGGGGTGCTGGTTGGCAGCAGCCAAACATGAGCCAGCAGTGTGCCCAGATGGCCAGGGAGGCCAGTGGAATGCTGGCTTGTATCCATAATAGTGTGCCCGGCAGGACTAGGGCAGTGATCGTCCCCCTATACGCAGCACTGATGAGGCTACACATTAGTGAACATTATGTGTTCACTTTTGAACATTATGTGGGCCCCTCACTACAAGAAAGACATTAACGTGCTGAAGCAAGGCCAGAGAGGGTCAGCAGAGCTGGGGAAAGGTCTGGAGCACAAGTCCTTTGAGGAGCAGCTGAGAAAGCTTTGGGGCTCAGTCTGGAGAAAAGGAGGGCCAGGGGAAACCTCATCACTCCCTACAACTGCCTGAAAGGAGGTTGTAGTGAGGTGGAGATTGGCCTCTTCTCCCAGTTAAGAAGCAACAGGTTAACAGGAAATGGCCCCAAGTTGTAACAGAGGAGGTTTAGATTGGATTCCAGGAAAAACTTTCTCACAGAAAGAGTTGTCACGGATTAGAACAGGCTGCCCAGGGAGGTGATTGAGTCACCAACCTTGGAGGTGTTTAAAAGACAACTAGATGGGTTAACAGTCGGATTCTTAAAGGTGATCTTAAAGGTCTTTCCCAACCTAAGGTATTCTGTTATTCTATTCTATGATTCCATGGCTCTTCTATAAAACTTCCAAATTCACTACCCCAAGGTGCAGGCCATGGAGTAAATGCACAAGAAACATGTTGTGATCCACAGGTGACTCTTAACCTTTAGAGCAGACAGTGTGAGTCTGAGAAAGCTTAAGAGCTGGAAAATCTGATTGCTCTTCCCTCACTGTTTGCCCAAGTCCTCTGCTCTTTCTTGTAATTTACGTACACGTTGAACAACTAAAGTAATTTTACCCCCAAATTAATAATTGCTCCTTGCCAGTGTTTTGCTGTTAGGCCACACGAATGCATGCATAGCCTTGATATTATGATACAAATATTTTTACGTGGATCTTTTCCCAGTGTCAAAGTAATATACCCAGAAGACACAGGAGAAGAGTCATTACATATTTCTTAGGAAAAAAGTGTTGGGACTGCCAAATCTTGACCGGCATTATTATTGTGGGTAAACTGCTTAGGGACCAAGCTGCACTATCAGAGTCATTTACTGGCAGTTTAGATGCTCTCTGCCTCAGTTTGTCTTTTTGTAAAATGGACACAAAAATGTCCCTCAAAGCTGTAGACACTAATTCAGGTTTCTGAGAGATTTGAGATTGGTGCCTGAAGCAAAATAATCAAATGTGATGCTTCTACTGATGAGGGGTTTATGCTGTACAGATTCAGGAATAAGTTATATGCATAGTTTTGTAGAATTAGGTTTAGCAGTGTTATTACCCACCAGTAATCAGACTGGTGAACTGAAATAGGGCATGATCTAATTCATACCCACAGAGATAGGCTCATTAAATTAAGCACATTTGGTTTTTGCTTCTCCCATATCTCTGTAGTTGTACCCCTCTCATTGAAAAAAAAATAAATTCCCATTTGTAGTTGTGCCTCAAAGTATTTATCCTTAACTATAGAAGCTGTACTGTTCTGCCCTTTACCTTTGTTTCTTCAAGAGAGCTGGTATATGGTAGTTTGTGGCATTTTCATCGTGAAAGACGCTTAACATTAACCAGTTATTTAGAACCAAAAGTCCTTGCCCTGAGATACATATGGTTGCACTTAAGCTGAAATCACCACTTTACATTAGAAAATATTGGTTTCATCATAAAAGGTAAGTGTTCCCAGAAGTGTATTAAAATGCTCAGAGATACAAAAGAGAAATATTGGAATTTAATCTTGGGTACCAATGTAAAAATATTTAAACATGCTATAAATTGCACAGATTCAGCATGGTTCACTGAAGAATCTTTCAGGTTATTAAAATATTTTCAGTTCAATAAGAGACACAAAAAGTAATCATGAAGTTTGTGTGCTGTTCAGTGTTAGGAACACTTTCAGATATATTTGTTCAATAAAGTTCCCCAAGTCACAAACAAAAGTTGCTTTGGCTCCTATGAGGAGTAGTTAGAAGAGGACAGCACATCAGAAAAAAAGTGGAGGAGAAAATGCAAAGATTATAAGTAGTTCAACTCCAATGGATGCGGTGAAAAGGAGAAAGAAGGCTGAATGGATTAATTCAAGACATCTGTGCACCCAAAAGCTCCATATAGAGCCCCTTCAGAACATCTTTAAGGCAAATGGGCAGCAGTAGAGGGGTCTCTAAATGAAAATAATGGCCCTTTTGTGCCATTCGAGCTTCAAGTGTTGGAAAAACAAAAGTCAGCTTTGTCATCTCTGCTGGAACAGAAGACTTGCTAATTGCTGCTCAGCGGAGGTTTCGCTAACAGCCCACCTTTTTGACAGGTTATCAGGTAGAGCAAAGGAAAGGATGCTGCAGCAGTATGTGGGCTGCAAATGGAGCAAACACATCTTCAAATCTATGATGCAAATACAAAGTAGGAGTAGCAATAATATTTTTACCAACAACCTCTAACACTGCTGCCTTTGATGAGCTTACAATAAAATCCCAAATAAGCCTCCACAAAATTTTCCTCTAGACTTGGCTCTATCTTTGCGAAGCTTGATTTTGGAAAGGGATCTCGGGTCTACAGCTTCAGATTGAATAAGGACAACAGATCTAACTCACCTCAATAAACAGAGCAGCTAAAGATGCAAATAACTGATTTGCTTAAGTGTGTAATCGCTCTCTTTAACTGCAGTGAATGACCCTACCAAAAAGTTAAGCAGGACTAATAGCGCCACCTGAGGCCGAAAGCATCGTGCAAATTGTCACCGGACATAGTTAAAGCTGCAAGTACACCTTAGCTCAAAACCATGAGCACAAATCCGCAGAATAATACTTTTTTTTTTTCTATGCAAATTCACCTGTGCTCTGATTGAAAGGTCTACTGGGACCTTGTGATTTGGCATCAGAAGTCTTACCCTGAGTATCCCTGTTTTCCTCTTATGAAGCTCTCAACCTTGCTTGCCAAATTGGGATAGTGAGACCATGGTGTCTAGCAGGTTGTTTGTCCCCCGGGGTTTCATATGCATTTTGCAGCAAATGTTTTCAAAGTATCTTGTGTTAAAGGATCCTTGCAGGAACTCTTACGCAGGAGCAGCTTTATTTATTTAGGTCAACATTAGCACTATTTCCTGCTTGTTGTGAATACTGTCTCAGGGGAGAATTTGTTTGTCATTTTAGTCTGAAAATGACAGGATAAAAATAGACAGGACAATTGCTGGTATGAGGTTTTTTTAGCTAACTTGTTGCAAGAGTCTGGATGGAGGTTATTATTCTACTAAATGCCCTCAGTCCAGCGCTAAATTTTTCTGTAAATTACTCTCCTTCAGTGTTTTTTATCCTACATTACTATTTCCCTGTTCCTCTCTTCTTTCTGTTGTCATCTCTTATTCTTCCCCTTTTACACGGGGGACTTAAAGAGAACACAGTTACATTTGAGAGAGTTCAACATTCGAATGCTGAGACAAAGTCAGAGGTCACTCTTAATGCAGAGCTCACCAGCATCTCTTAATAATCCTTATACCCAGTTCCTCTTGCTCTCTGCTCAGTGTATAATTTCTTCAAGAGATATTTTGTTCTTAACAATAACACGTTTCTATCATGCTCCACGAGGTTCAAGCACACAGCTGTTACTGTGAACTCCCATGGAAGCTGATAGGGTATTTGACTGTCAAGAAGTAGATTAATATAGTTTGGGAGATAGTTTCCTTATAAACATTAACTTTAGAGGGAAACTGAAGTATGTGTTTACTTTTCAATCCTGAGTACAATTAAGGCTAATCCCCTATAGTTTTATAAGGGTATTTCTGCACGAGAAGTGCTGGAGTTCTTTACTAGCTCAGGACTGCACATAAAAGCATTTAAAAATATGATGAGGTGGTGGTGTAGCTTATTGTATTCACACTGATGCTGTATGTTTGCTCTTTTTAAAGAAAAATGAAGAAAGAATCAGTTTTAAAGATTGACGTGCCTGGAGGTATTTTCCTGTGGTTACATGAAGCAAGGTGTAGACTTCAGTGCCAAAAGGAAGGGTCCCCCACCTTGTCAACGAATCCCATAATCAGGTTGCAATAGTAACAGATTACAGCTGTCATGTTTCTTTTTTCTCCAGGTTCTGATTTCTCTCCCTATCTCTGGTTTTCTGCTAGTAAGAGATACCCGGTGGCTCATTTTGCTCAGGTCATCCAGGAGAACTTACATGGGCCAGTAGTTTCCATTACATTTATCTCGTCTCCTGTCTTTTGCAGCTAACCTAAATGAGTGCTGTGCAAGCACTGAACTACATTTGCCTCCATGGTACTTAGAGAAAAACAAAACCTTAATTTCAGAAGTTTTCCTGAAACACACCTGTTCCATAAATGACAGAAATTGTTTAAGCCAAACTTTGTTACAACAGTGGGGTTTTTTACACAGTGGGTGTCAAATGAATAATTAATGCGAAACTCTCAGACCTGTTCTTGAAGCCTTGCTACAGCCCCACTGTGCAGCGGAGAGGGATGTGGGGTACCTAGAGCCAGCCAAAAGTGCAGAGCAAAGGATTTCCCCAGCATCAGCCAGTTGGTGGCTGACCCAGTGCTGACAGACTCGCTATTACCCCAATACATGTCCTCCCACTGCAGCCCGTGCTGTTGCCTCTACAGTTTAGGAATGCTGGCCAAGGCACCTGTCTCAAGGTTTTTGCTTCAAACAACTTGGATGATGGAAACCCTGATTGGTCCTGACTTGCAGCAGCGCTGGGTTGCCTTGGGAATGCTGAGGTTGAGCTGCCCTTTGGTCTCTCTCCTGGTTTTTACCAAACGAGAATATGAGCTCGGCATAATTCATCATTTTGAAAGAAGTCAACGTGCAAAATACTTCCCGTGGATGGTGGCACTGAGGCCCCACTCCTGTGGGCTGAGGTGGGTGGGAGTCTAACCTCTGTGCTGGCTATGGACCCACCACCCTACTGCAGGGGTCTCACCTCCTCTTCCCTGCAAGCACACTCTTGGAGGTGAGCCTGCGACCATTCTCTGAGGTACCAACACAACAAGCACACATGCTGCTGCCTGCCTACTCCAGAGGATTTCCTGGTGTTTTCAGGAGACTAGAAGCAAGATGAAAATGTTCTAGCACTTTAAAGGAGGACAAGGCATTGGTGGGAGGCTTGTTTAGTATCTGAGTGGGATCATGACTACGATGTTCATCTGCATGTTACCAGCATGGAATACATGCAGTTTGAAGACAAGTAGGCTCAGAAAGAAAGGAAAACTTCCAGGGAGGGAGGAGGCAGAGTGAAAGACTGCTAACGGTTGCAGCACGAAGATCAGGGGAAAGATGGAAATACCAGAGCACGATAATCTCCGGGAGGAGATCAGGCACTGAAAATCAACACCTGATGGGAGGCTACCCTAAATACCTCCTGGGAGGCTGGTATTTACCCTCCAGGCAGTAGCAGGGCAGGCGCCAAATCTGCCTGTTGAAGAAGCAGGAGGTTACCAGCAAAACTAGCACACCATGACCCTGAGGGACCTTTCTTTCAAACACATGATTAGATTGCTGGCATGGAGAGAAGCTGGCAGCCCCATTTCACACTAGCAATGATGTCACATAGCTCTTATTTCAGAAGCATCTCCGTAAAGTTGACAGCTACTGTTATCGTCTGATTCTGCTCAGATTGCTAACGTTGGTGTCTGAGGCGGGTTTTCAGTGATCTCTGAAGGAGCAGCTGTGCATAATGGATGGAAGGTGTCTCTTAGCATGTGCTTAGCAGTTATCCACACGTTTTGGTAGCCTTTCAACTCCATGAAAAAGCCAACCAGTAATAGCTCATTGTTTTGTAAGGTATTTTAAGGCAGGAAAAGAACACTTGCAGCCTGCTTAGGATTTCAGGGTGTTTCATAGGTTGGTTTAAGGCACTGTGACTTTTTAGCAATGCTCCTGCAGTATTCCTCACATTGTTTTGTCTTAGAGAGGGAAAATGTAGGACTGACTCTCGCTTAATTAGGCCTCATCTGCTAAACAGTTATGTCACTATTTACATATGAGTAGTCCCCACTGAAGTCAAGTCCTGCAGTTGTATACTTCATCTGGTAACAATGTAAATCCAAGATAAACAGACTTGGAACAAGAGATGTACATTGCCTTATATGTATGAACTACCTGCACATAGCAAATGCTGAGCCCTGTCTTTCTGGCAAGAGCTAACAGCTATCCTGTTTCAACACCCTGTAAATGGATCACCTGATTATTAGTTTTAAACGATGGCCTAAACTCTACTCACTGGTCCCAACTTTTGCTGAAGTGTATGACTTGTCAAGTGAGTAACTTTGAGTCACTAGTGACCCTCTACGGTAATAAGGAAAAATAACCTTCCACACCTACTCACATTAAGTGATTTTTCATGGCTGGCTCTCCCATTGCCTAGGAATAAGCTCTTCTAGTGTTAAAATCCATAGCTGGAAACAAGATGTAGGGAAAGGAAATGTCAGGAAACCCAGCAGGCATCTGGGTTTAATTCTACTCCCTCCCCTTTCTAATGCCTTTCCTGCAGGAATCCCTCGCAGCTGTCTGACAGAGGAGTGACTCTCCTCCATCATTTGTGTGCATTAACTGATGTCCCAACTTCAGCTCTGGTCCATCAGAATGACTTGGGCTGTTCGCTCACCTGTGAATGGCACTATGAGGAAAGAACTATGACTTAGGCTACCTCCTTCTCCTCCTCTCCTGCCAGATAATTCCTTCCTGTGCTCCACAACATCCTGTTTTACCCTGCCAATGACCTTTTGTTCTTCCGTACACTTTTGTACCGTTCCCTTGATTACCGTGCGTATTTATTTCCTGAACTACATTGAAACAGTCTAAAGCAAACTATCCTCTCAGCAAACACGTGCTTAATTGGGTTTATTGAGTATGAGATGGGTTATCAGTTCTCAGCTACCCCCAGGAAAGTGGGTGGAGTCCTCTGCTTTAGCAGAAATCCCGACCAGGAGTTCTTCTAGTTAGCTCTCTAAAGAGTATCTTTGCTTATGGTTCTTTCAGCATAACCCTGGGCAAACCCCATTAATTTGCTCTGGAGAAAGCAGCTGAATAGGGCTAGATGTCCAATTCCTGCTGTGGATCTCCTGGGAAGCTTTTGTGGAAGGTTTTTGGTTGGTTTTTTCTTTTTGTTGTTGTTGGTTGTTTTTTTTTTTGTAAGTTTAACATTATTACATCAATATAATACTATGACCCAGCAAAGGTTTCTTCTGAGCATCTCTAACAACTGAGACCTTCATGAGAAAAAGAAGTTAATGAAATGAGAAGTAGGGAAGGAACAGTGCTGTAGGCAAAGTACTTTCTTACCAGTGCTACAGGTAGAATTAGTTTCTCAATGAAAAACTATGTTTCTTGAGCTATAAAATAAGTATGTAGAAATATGTTTTAACTGATATTGCATCTTTATAAAGTTTTCTGTATAAAAAAAACACTGAGGACACCATAAAGTCAGAAACTTTGAAGATTTAGGTATGTATTTATGTAATCCAAATATGAATTGTGCAACTTACTACCCAAAGTAGATACTACCAAATAATTTCACTCCCTTGAGGAAGAGGAAGAAGCAAATTGCTTAGAAGACTGGAAGAAAACGCTGCAAGACCACTTGTTGAAACATACATACTTTTTTTTTTTTTCAATGCCATTTAAAAAACGGTATTCCTGACAAGGATTAACACGAACTAGGAGTACTTCCAGCTGTTGGAAGAAAACTTCAGCTTCCTAACTGAAGATTAGTACTTAAGGATGTGGCTCGGGTGACACCCTATCAGTGATAGGATGATCTGTCCGGTGCAGTGTTACATCAGCAACAGCCTTTCTGACGGGCTCTGCCCGTACATGGCATACAGCAGTCTGTGATGCAGGTGAAGGGATTCAGTAGTTCTCCTCAAGGCAGCTTTGCTGGAGACCACTTGACTTTTCTTCTAACACCTTGCCCCCAGGACAGCCGAGGCAGGAAAGCACCAGCTGTACCAGTCTTAGGGCAGCATCTGCTGGTTATTGCATGGATCAACATAGATGGTTGTCATGGAAGAGGCTGCTTGCTTTGGCTCCCAGGCAGAGGTACCTGGGACTCGGGGGAGGAAGGGGGGGCGGGAGAAACGAGCGCTCTGGAGAGAAACGACCCATAAATGCAATTCAAACAGTCAGTCAGGAGAGAACGGGAGTGGACAGGGAGCTTCTCGGTCTTGGGTGGTTTTTTTGGTGGTGGGTTTTTTGTCTTGTTTTTTTTTTTCTTTTTTTTTTATGTTATGAGAGGCAACACCCACAAACTTTGGCAAGTTCAGGTTCCGTTGGCTGCAGTTCGCGTTCAAAGGCGAAGAAACCCGCCCCACCATCCCCCCCCACCCCTGCCCGCACCCCCTCCCCGCGGGGTTCTCTGAGCCGGGGAGGCGGGGCGGCCACTGAGAATAAATTCGAGATACAGAGACAAAATGGGGACGAGGACTTTGTGAGCCTCGGCAGGAGTAATACCGGGGCTCGGTCACCTCTCTCGGGAAAAGAGACCTCAGTTACGCCCAGGTGTGAGGGTGTTCTCACAACGCAAGCGGGCCCGAATGGACCCAGCCATAGAAATCACGGGCGGAGCCGGGACGCTGCTGGGGCCCCGAGGGGAGGGGAAAAGGGAAAGGAAAAGACATACCGCGAGGATGCGCCCGGCTCCCCTCCGCCTCACCGGCGGCGGGGGCTCGGTGCGGGGTCGGAGGGGGCAGCCCACCCCCGGGATGCGCCCACCGGTGAGGATAGAGAGAGGAGGGGGAGGAAAAGTGTGCGGTGAAGTTGCGGCTCGGGAAAAGCAGGGGTTTCCGAAAGGAGCTTGTCTTGGCAACTGTGCCATGCTCCTCTTGTGGCAGGACCTAGTATGCAACAAGTCCCTGGAGCACTTCCCGTGTGAGCGCAGAATGAACGTGACATTAAAAAACAAACAAACAAAAAACCCGACAAACCAGGAAAAAAAACAAGCAAAAAACCCTCCAAACAAACAAAAACACGCAAAAAAGCCCCCAAACACAAAAAAAATCCGCGTGGCTACTTACCTGTCCTCAATGCAAATCTCCAGAGCCGGCTCGTCTTGCACGGCCCCAGGTGCGAGCCGGGAGGTGGAAGGAGGGCGGTGGGAGTCAGGGCTCACTGCACAGCGCGCCCGGCCGGTCAGGACTTTCCTCGGGAACTTACTGTCCCGCTCCAGTTTCCTGGGAGGCGGCTGCGATCACGTTTTATACTGTGTTGTTGGTAACCCCTCTCATTCATTAAGATCACGTAAGAACTCAGAGGGAAACGTGACTCTGAGCTAAGGCGTTTGCGTAAATCTATAGGTTTTTAAAACTCCCTGCCAGTTGCTTTCTGTCTTCTGTAGGCACCAAGGTGGTGGAGAGTTTAAGCTTGCGGATATTGCAAAGGGTTATTAGATTCATAAGTCACACCAAGTGGTGGGCGATCCACTGAGCAAAGCAGAAGTTCTCACATGATGACTTCAAACAAGACACATTACCTTCCAGCATCTGTTGGAGAGACTGGATTTTAAGACACTTCTGTCTCCAGGACAGCAAAGAAACAATGGTGAGTACCTATAAAAAAGCCTATTTTTAATAACTGGAGAGAAGAACAAAACAACAACAACAACAAAAGCTTGAGATGTTGCTTAACGACAGTATCTGATATCACGGGCTCGGCTTTCTAGTACTTAATACACCAAAGCGCGTAACCCGCGGAGGCCGGGAAAATTGTGTTTTAGACAGCGTAACTTTA
Source organism: Pseudotriccus pelzelni (assembly GCA_035584735.1). Lineage (NCBI taxonomy): Eukaryota > Metazoa > Chordata > Aves > Passeriformes > Tyrannidae > Pseudotriccus > Pseudotriccus pelzelni. Next base: position 566,421 of record JAWMRA010000161.1, on the reverse strand, counting down.
ATTGCGGCGCTCTTTGATTTAGGGCTGCGATGGAAACACCGCGTCTGAGAGAGAAAACTTGGGAGCTGTCGCTGCCGGGCTGCCTCCGGACGCTCGCCTCCCCTCCCCGGCTCGCTCCCCTGCCCTGTCTCCCTCGGCGGGCACGGGAGGCGCCTGACGCCCGCCGTCGGGGGGGACGGGGGTGGGGGCCGGGGTGGGGGGGGGCAGCTCCGCGGAGCGGGGGTCGGGGCTGCCCCGGTGGGGAG